>VDFB02271358.1:621443258-621675419 GCA_007258455.2 Sequoia sempervirens | reverse complement strand
TGAGTGCTAAGGGACTATTCAATATCATGAGAGATGGGTTCTTGTTGAACCACTACTCATGAAACATGGGTCAATGAGTTTGACTCGAAACTACACGGTTGAATCCTGATAGCAATATCATAATTTGACACGCTATGGAAAAATACCTCCTACTTATCACACTCAAAGATCTCATGTTGTGGTCTCTCAAAATTTTCTAACGTCAGAACCAGGGCTATCAACCTTCGAAGAGAACTAGTCAGTGAATTGTTACCCTCTCTCTAGAATTATTGATAAGTTATGGTTCTTCGAGCTTGAGTCTATTGGGATTTTCTTGGTTCAAAATTTTAAGGTTTGACATTGATAAAGAAGAATTTGTTAATTTTGCATTTGCATAATTTGTATCAAACTCCCACATAAGTCGTAGGCATTATTTAGATAAACCAAAAGCCCTGCATTATAGTATCTTTTGTGTTATGGCTCCTAAAATAAAAGTGTCTTTGTCTAAGGCGTAAGATTTTTCTCCCAAAAGAACTTTAAATAAAGACCTCATGGATCAATTACCACCCTCTGTAGACATGGAAACTTTACTGATTGACATTGCACATCTGATCCTGACTACTACCACCATTTCTTCCTAAATCATCCCTCATTCTAACCATTTAATCGAATACCCTTATTTGATTAAATTCATCAATCTTCCTCTGTTAATTAAATAAATAATTTCTCTAATTAAGTCATTCTTTCCTATTAATTAAATCAATTAGTCTGATCTAAATTATCCCTTTTTAATTAAATAATCAATTTTATTTAATTAAATCCCTAAAGTCTATCTCATTAAATTAAATAAATTAAAACCTTATTTGATTTAATCTAACTTCAGCTCCTTTAATTAAATAAATAAAAAATCCGTATTTAATTAATCCTTTTATCATATTCTTCTCATATTAATTAACCTTTGATAATTTAATCCTCATTCATATCCCATCCTCTAGCTTTTGCCACTTGCACATGAAAACGGATTTAACTCATTTATTAAATCCCTGTTTTCTCTCAACATGGCATAACAGAGAATATTCCCTCAAATTTGAATTCAAATCCAAGCAGACTTTTTCCTTCCAACAAGGCATTTATTCCATCTTACATGTCCTTTTGCATTGAGCCAAGTGGCCATTACTCCATTTGACTCTCCCTCCACCTTGTCATTTCACCATTTTCAAATTTCAAATTTGTGCATTTATGTGCACATTCATAAAAATGTGCACATCCTTTATCCATCCGTCTCTTGAAAAGTGGCACCTTGTCATTGGTTGAATGTTAGTCCCACATTGCTTCATTTTGGGCATTTCTCCAACTTGTCATTCTATAAATAAGAGGCTTCATTTCTCATTTTAGCATAAACAATTTGAGCAAACTTACTATACTCAAATCCATACTCAAGCATAGCAATTCTCATCCATTTCATCACAATCATAGTTAGGTTATGCAAATTTTCATCTTGGAGCACACTTCAATCTTCAAAAAAGTGGATCACATCTTCATCAAATCACTGAAGCTTGCATAGGAGTTGGGAAAGGGCCAATTTCCACATAAAATTGGCACCAACTCCCCCATAAGATCAAGAGTTTGCATGTTCTAAATAGGATTTAGTTTATTTTTATCTTCTTTCATTGTGTTCTTGTTTTATTCCTATTTTGAGCATAGTTAAATGGATTTTATGATGAACTTGGATTCTAACTTGGATTTCAATCTTCTAATGTGTGTGTTTGTTGTCTTTTGCATGTATTAAGATCTTGGTTTATACATTTGGCGCTAGAAGGATGGATTGAATTACAAATCTAACATGTTTTTTTTTTAAAAATTTCACTATTTTTTAACAGTTCTACTCGTTAATCCCCATTATAGCACTTTTGCACACTGTTATAGCACTTCTGCACATTCTTTCAGTGCTTCTACACACTGTTATAGGACTTTTGCACACTGTTTCAACACTTTTGCACACTGATTCAACGCTTTTGGACATCTTTTAGCACTTCAACACATTATTTTAGCTCTTTTGCACATTCTTTTAGCACTTTTGCACATCTTTGGTGCTTCTGCACATTCTTTTGGTGCTTCTACACACTGTTTTAGCACTTTTATAGTCAGTTTGAAAATGATGATATGTTGGTCATATAGAGGTCTTTTTTGAAACTTTTTTTTTTTTGGAAATGGGATAGAATTTCATAAGCTATCCAATGGTGTAGGTGTTTTTTAACTTTTATGGAGTTAAAATTTTCAATCTTACATCTAAAGTCAAATCACATTATAACTTGGTCTATGTTTTTAGGTTTTTATGCTTAATGATTCATATAACCCTTATACATCTTGTTTCTTGATCTCATCTAACATTTTGAGAACTTTTGGAGGTTAGGAAATAAAAAAGGGGAGGAGAAAACAAAAGAAAAGTTTCTTATGACATCATTTCTCTATTGTATCAAGTGTCTTTAGATGCTCTTGGAAGCAATTTTAATTCCAAGTTTAAGGATTTTATCTCTTCAAGCTTTTAGGACTCAATAGATTTCAATTTGGGATCTAAAAAGAACAAGACAAATGGATTAAAAATAACCTTAGGAAAGTTTACTAATTTTGTTTAAGGTTAACAATTGAACAATAAAATCTCACACTTCTTATTGGTGGACTAAAAAGAATTCACTTTTGCTTTGTGGATTTAAAATGAACATGCGTCCTTTGTGCTTTGTAATCTTTTTTCTAAAGTAATCTCATTTAAAAAGGTGTATGCACTTCTCTCGCACTTCACAACAATCTTGAGAATCAAAAGTATTTTTGGTGACATTAAGTTGCATAAAAGATTGCCTCCAAACTTCATTTTGGGATTAAAATTGAACACATCTTGCAAGTGTGAGTGGAACCTATCGCATGTATTCTATCTTTGTTTCTCAACAAAGATCAATCGAGTTACATATATGTTTGCTTGCTATTGTTTATCTTAGAGGTCCTATCTTCTGGGAAAAAGTACTCACCCAAGGGAACGACCCAACCAGTAACACACTAAAGCCAAGTGTATTTCCAGTTGGGATATAAAAGTGGGTACTAGAACAAAGGCTAGTATCATGCTGTTGGTTCCAATGAGAAGGGAAGCAATGGTGTCTCACCTCGATGGATCAACTCCTACGAACGAAAAGTCCAAATTAAAACCCTCGTTTAGAAAGGCCAAAATCCCTATCTATTTGTTGGTGCAAGAACAGTCATTCTAAAGTTACCCCACACTTTTATGATTTTTAGTAGAAATGGAAAGTATGCCATGGGAGTCTCATGGGTGTTGATGCTTGGCCGCCTCGTATAAGTGAGTGCCATGGAGGGGAGCCAGTGGGGTCAAGCATCTAACCATTCACTAAAAATAAACGTAGCTTGACTTGTCCAAGCGGGGATTCAACAAATATAGTCATTCATATCCATTGGGTTGTACTTGTTCTTGGTTACAAAACACTTTGCTTGTTCGTAAACATTGGGAAACAAACATTTAACATTGTCATCAAAACTTCAAACCCTTTAGGAAGCAAATACAATTGACCAAATTCATGTGTTATTGCTTTCCCTTGGGATTTTATCCTTAGAGGTTTCTAAACACTTGGATCATATCTCAATTTTCTTACTAAGTCAACAATAGGGAACTTTCCCTTAATTTCCTTGATTTCCACATAACAAACTTTGTGGGATGATAAGAAATTAGGAGATTAGACATCTAGTTTGAACATCTAATCAAAGAAGGTGTTTGTGCTAAAATCAACTCATTAATCAAGATGACATCAATTGAACCCCACACATGTGCTTGTTTATCTTTTGTCTTATGGTCTTTCGAGCAAACATTGATCTTTTGGTTTGAAGTACTCTTAGAGAAAAGCATGTTATTCAAAACCTTGGACTTTTAAATAGAGCTCTTCTTAGGTTCATTTAGGATCAAACAACCAATCATTTCTTCCATCTTAAACATCAATAAAAACCCATCTCACAAACAAATTTTGAACCATTGAAAAAATCATTCATACTAGACTTTTGAAAAAATCCTCTTGAAATCAAAACAAAATCATCTTGTTTGACTAGGTGTGTGTAGATGAATCCTTCTTCATACAGTTAGTTAAATTATCACCTTGTGGAAAAATTCATTCGAAGAAAGCATCTAACCTCTTGGAGTTTATGAGTTCATTATCAAATCCAAATCCAAAAATCCAAATCAAGTCAAAATCAAAATCCAAATCAAATCCAAAAATCAAAAATCCAAAATTCCTAAAGTCTAGTATCCATCCAAGGTTCCTAAAAAGTTAAACACCTTTCATCTCATCATTGGTCCTAAACACCTTAGAAGTCACTTTTGTAACAAGGTCAAAACAGAAGAAGAACATAGAATATAAGCTTGATTCATACATCATGAGTGGTCTAAATCAACTAAACTTTCAAAGCCTTACAATGCCAATTGATTATCATAACTCACAATTATACAATCCGTACATGGGATCATTATCTCCTACAAACCTCAATGGCACAACAAATGTGAGTATTCCCAATCTAAATTTTGGAACACCTTTCCCAATGGTAGATTCAAATCAAATTCCAAATTTACAAATCTATCAACCAAACACTCAATGCATGAGTCTTCCACAAAACAACATCATCCCATTGAATCCATACATGCCAAAAGTGAATACACCAAGTACAAGTTGACAAAACATGAACATTTCAAATCCACACTTGGTGGATTTTGGGATGGATATGTTTACAAATCACACAAATGTTTTTCAAAGTCCAAACAAGATGATAACAACTCCATGTATTGATCCAAGTCCAGGTAACACCATGCAAAATTAAAGTTACCTAAATCAAGGAAATATGTTTTCCAACCACAATGATGTTCAAATACCAAATCTAAGTATCATCCCAAATTAGAAGATTGCCCAAAATCAATTTGTCCATAATCCCATCCAAACACCAAAAGTGTACATTCCAAATCTGCTTGAACAAAAGCCAAATCAACTACATCGAGGGTGTCAAGATCAAAATCAAGATCAAATTGCTTCACTTTCCAAATTGATTGAATTATTGAGCCAAGAGACATTTTCACTCAAAAATCAATACATTCTACCATTGGTTGAACCGTGTCATCAAAGCATTGAGTTGTGTCCACAACCACACCAAGAACAATATCTCTAATGTCAAGAGGTTGGATATCAAGATCAACAACAAACCCAATCACCCCATCTCGAAGATCAATCACCACATCTCCAAAATCAATCACCCCAAGGTCAAATTAAAGTGCAAGTCTCACAGGGTAACAAATGAAAATATACAACACTCAGGAGGCCAATCGAATCAGTCCTGCAACAATTGGTACAATAAAATCTCATCAAGCTCCTTGTCCATGGGAACTATCAAGAACCCATGGTTAAACCACCAGGGTATAACAAGGAGCACATTGTGATTTTCAAAAAACAAAGGGACACAACATCAAATTGTATTCGACTCAAAAATCTCATCCAAGACCTTATTGATTAGAAGATAATCACTATTGGAGGCAATAATCAGGATTCAACCACTGTCGATAACATTGAAAATATTTGTACCATAATTGTTGAAAACAATGATCAAGATCCATCCATCAATGAGAACATTGAAGATGTTTCTACCTCATCTGATGACCAACTCACCATACATCAAGTGCAAATTTTTAGTCATCTATTTCAAGGAGTGTTAGAGTTATTTGATCCTATTGACATAATCCACAATCCATCGACCAATGACCATGTTGAAAATGTCTCTACATCACCTAATGAGTGAAACAAAATATCTCAAGAATTTATTCCAAAGCATGATCAACATCTGTCACCAAAGTCTAGCAATGATATTTTCCAAGAAATGTTGACATCCTTTGACCTCATGGTTACATATACCAAATGAATCCTTAGCTCAACATTTGATCCAATTACACTCAAAGATCAAGAGGATATTGAGCCACTTCCCATGCCTAATGAAGATATCCAAGAACCCTTTGTAAGCAATCCATCCTTTGAAATTGACCCATGTCAAGAACTTGATACAAAGCATGTCGAAAGCAAATATGAAATCATTCAATATCAAGATTTTTTTCTCCAAGCTACTACAATGATCTAATGGACACTCTCCTATCTATACAAGATGTCGCAAATGATTATCACATCCACATATCACATATTCCTCCATCTACCCATGAGATTCTTTCTGTGGATGGACATGTAGATGATCTTCATTCAAAATAGGATTCCTTTACTCCTGACATTATTATGCAAAAAGAGGAGGTTATTAATTCCTACAGTGAAACATAATTGTCAACATCAGGATTAAATATATCCAACTCAAGGAAATAGGTCAGACATAACAAGATATTCCAGAGTTAGCAAAGCAACAAATAGAAATAACATCATCTACAGTGATTATTTATTAGAGAAGGCTTACTGAACAAGACATTTTAAAACAAGCAAAAGCAAAGAACAAAGGTGCTAATACCACCATACTGGGGGAAACTATGTCTCAAGCAAATGCCAACACAGGGAGCATGAAGAGTCATTATGGTGAAATCAATGTCAATACTGCAACTAGCCATGTCACAAATATTCATCCACCCTTCATCCCATCCATGAATTGGGACCAATGTGAAAAGAAAGATTTGAATCAAATTATAGAGAATGTCATCAAATCAAAAGAAGATAAGGAGCATAATGGAAAAATCAAATACACATGGATACCAAAAAATACAAAGAAATATTATCCCTATCAAACTCCGTTAGTCAAAGAAACTATGGGGAAAAATAAAAAAGGGAAAATTATCCATCAAATATGTCCACAAAAAAAAAAGCAGGCTTCTCAATCAACATACAAAGTATATCAAGCAATTGGTCCTAATTCCAAACACACTTTTGTATCCACCCATAATTGCTCATCTTCCCAAGTTTGGAAAGTCAAAGGTTCCAAACTATCAACCAATCCATCTTTTATCGCTAAACACACTCCATCCACACCTCATTTCATGATATCCAATTCTCACATTGACGATGTATTGGCAACCACCCTTCATCATAAGGATTCAGAAGGCACTCTATTGTGATGAGTGCATAGAGACAGAGTTAACTTTGTTATCAATAAAGCAGATCAAGAATCTCAAAAGTTGCATTCAAGTGCATGTATCTTGGAAAAGTAGCTTCTTCAAGTAGGATATCAATGGCACATTATGATAGAAGCATCTACATCGACACCACCAGGTGGTTCAACATGAGCTTAAAGTCTTTCAAAAATTAAAAAAAATAAAAAAAATCCAAAAAATAAAAAAGGATTAAAAATAGTAAAGAAAAAAATCGTCCTCTAGTGAAAACTACATGGGCGACGCTTTGGATAGGTACCATGATGAAAACTTGGATAAAAAACATCATGTGTAGAATCGAGCATCTGCGTACACTAGTTCAGGTGAAAGCATCTCATCCCATCCATAATCAATCTAGCATTCCATCCACCTCAGCCATAATAAATCCATTCATCCATGAACCATTTATCCAATTCATTTGCATCCATTTTCCAAATTATTTTAATCTTGATAAAATTTTGGTGCACACTTTACACTTGCTTATGGTAAACATCTTGACATGGGTCATTTTCACTGTTCCTATCCAAACCAACATTATCTAAGCCATGAAGCACTATCCAAATGAGCTTTCTTTATTCAAACACCATCCATACACCTATCCAAGCATCCATCCATGACATTCCATACATTTCTAGACACTGGAGGAAGATATTTACATCTTGCTTCAGGAATAAATCGTGATCTATATCTTCCAACTTATTTGGTGATCTAAACATTGGAAAACATGAAATCAAATTGGTCAAAGCATTTGTGAGCCAAAATCCAAATCACTAGCCCATGGTATATTTTGACAAGAAGACATTCCTTATCAAGCTTCATCATTCATCAACCATCAATCCAAACAATCAATATAAGTTGCATCTAATTTCCATGTCAATATCACATCAAATCATTCAAATAAATTTTGTTCCAAATCAAGCTTCAAAATCTTGATCAATCGAATCCAATTAGTCCATCATCTCAGGATATCCTTCCCAATCCTTGTGTTGCTTAACACTATCTTGGCATTTTTTTCTATCCTCAAAAATTTTATCATCATCAATCTCTCATCATCTCGGGATAACCTTCCCAATCCTTGTGTTTCCTAACACTATCCTTGCATTGTTGTGTATCCTCAACAATATTATCATCATCAATCCATCGATTCGATCAATCAACCTTAGCTTGGTTTTCAAAAAAATCCCAAAATAGATAGCTGATATCATCACACATATCCAAATCATCAATTTAATCATGCAATCATGCAAAAATCTAAAAACATTCATAAAATCAGAAAATCTCAAAAACACTGAAAAATCACATCGAAATCCCAAAACATCCAAAACATATCAAAAATCCAAAAACACTTAAAAAGTCAAAAAAAGTCAAAACATGTTATCTGAACATCATCTTTGAGCTTAAATGTAGCAAGGCTAATCTTTGATCAGCTCCTGAGACATAAAATCCAAAAAACATTCATAAAATCTCATAAAACACAGAAACATTAGAAAATTTGAAAATCAAAACATTTGCAAAATCTTGAAAATACTAAAAATAGCCTCCAAAATTGCAAAAAACATCCAAATATTTGAAAAATCTATCTTTCTCATCTCACTTTCACCCATAATAAACATCACTCACAATAAATAATCACCATCCCCAACCTTTGGTGAAATAGCTGGAAACAAGTCTAGCAGGTTAAAAGTGAAAACTCAATCATCAAAGTTTCAATTCTAGGTCAATACGTAAACAAGTTGGTCAACTCTTTGTGTCAATAGCCTATCATCCAATCAATCCCATATCAAATCATCTAATATCATCATGTCCTAGGATGCATCCTTCCAACAATGGACATCAACATCAGGCATCACCATAGTTTAGTCTTGGCTAGCAGTATTGAAGAACATTAGCTTGTTTGTTTACTTTATCTTTGTCTTTTGATTCATCTTATTGTGCTCATTCCAAGGACCTCTCAATGATGTCTGAACAAAAGGATTTAGAGATAGGAATGGGGAAACTATCATTATCTTTTATTTGTTGTGCTTGTCAGATATTTTTGTAATATAACCTTGGTCATATGTGATTTGTTTAGATGTAGGGAGGATGTTTTAGGTATCTTCTTGACCACATAGGAAGGATTTCCTTCCTATGTTTTGGTATGAGATGTTTTGAATATCTTAACTAAATTTTTGAATAAGGTTCCATACACCAGGTGTGAACAAAAATACTCCTATTTGATTGTCGAGTCAAAGTCCATCACACTAGGTACAACGCCATCCTGGTTCTTTATACCTTGATGCATCGTGCCTCTGTGTGTTATCAAACATAAGGTAATTAGACCTTTGAAAATCCTAACTCCTCAGCAAGTAATCATCATCATTATTGTTAGAAACCAAGATCTGAAATGCAAACCAGAAAATCACCTTCCATAGAAGAGATAAACAAAAAAACATAGATTGCATAAAGATGTGCAAATTGATATATTCGAAGTACAATTAATTACAAGAGATAATTTTCTTTATAAAAGAAAAGATGCATAAACCTAATCTTATCTTGAGCAACAAGATAAGGATGAAAACCTATAACTTAGGAATTAAATATGCCTAAGTAAACTTATGCTAAAGTGTAATTGAATATTAATTACACCAACATGCCCCCACAAGTTCAACTTAGGGAGAAGTAGATTATTATGCAAATGATGTGAGATGGGTCTCAAAAACAAAGGCCTAATCAAGTACCCATTTACAAATGCAAAGAGAGAGAAAACCCAGTGGGAAAAACCCCCCCTCAATGAGATGAACTGCTGCAAGGAATCACTGGAAGAACTCTGATGAAGCAACACTGAAACCCAAAATCTGGCAAGCAAGGAAAAATAATTCTATCTACAACTGAAACCAAAAACGGAATCACAAATGCAATAGTAGACCTAATGCCAAGGAACACTAGAAACTCACATAATGGATCAACCTTGGAATCTGTAAGTAATAGTAGATGAAAGGATAAATGGAGCCCATAATGAAAAATCTAGAAGTTGTGTCTCTCAAAGCCAATGCCAAACTGAAACTAAAATTGCCCATAAGATGAGTACCATCAAGATTTTGGAACATTAACCATAAAAAAATGGCCCTCAAATGAGAAGAATCTGAACCAATGTGGATCAAGAACTATAAACTCCCAATGTGAAGTGTGAACTAATGTGAACCAATGATGTGTCCAGGGAAGCAAGAAAGAAGCTAGAAGAAACAACAGGAAACCAAAAAAACTCATGCAAGTTGTCACCAATATGAAAGTGTGATGCAAGATCCCCCCTTATTGGAACCTTATATCAGTTCGTTAGTACAATACCCAATGATTGCAGAAGGAGAGAATGCAAAAACATGCATAAACAGGAGAGAAAAAGTAAACCTAGAGCATGAAAAAAAAAATAGAGTGCATGCACAAGAAAAAGTTCATAGCTAAATATTTGATAAAAAAAGACGTCAGATCTATGTAGAGGCCAAAACCAGCTTTCCAACATTACGAAAATTGTGAATAATGGATAAGCGAGTCAAAAGATACGTCTCCTAGAGTGAAAACAACAACATCTAACTTCCAAGGCCAAAAAAGGCATAAAAAATAAAAAAGAAGAAAATCATACCTATACCATTACATAGAGCGTTGAAATAGATTTCCAACAATATCTCGTTTGCAAAAAAAGGACATTGTATGCCCAAGTTACGCTTGTTTCTATGAAAGTGCTCCAAAAAGGTCCAATTTGGCTGCCAGAAGCCCTCAAGGGCTAAAAAAATAAAGCCCCTAGTTGCCTAGCCAGACTAGAGGGCTAGCGGCAGGGTTTGGGGCTGAAGCTCCTGGTCACCCATGTGCATTGGCTTGTGGTTGTGATAGAACCACCTAGAGGGGCTGAATGCCAGTCAAGGTGGATGCATTGGCTCCCGGTTGCGATAGAACCACGGGCTAGGAGTTTTAAGCTCTCGAGGGCTAGAGGGGAGTTGAGCAGCGGCATTGAGGAATGGCGGGTGCCCGATGGTGGAGTGGTGGCTGCCACCTAAACTGGTGGAGCGGGGGTGGCGCAGTTTGTTTTATACTGGCCGCGCAAAAACTTACCCAATATATTTTGTTTTTTTAATATTTTTTTATTTTTTCTTGAAATTTTAACCTCGCAATGCGTGCCTTGGGGCCATAAGGCCCTTAGGCAAAAACAATTTTCCTCTCTGAATGAATTTTCCCAAACTGGACAAATTTAATATGAAAATAGGGGTTTTTGGGCACTGCAAATCCAACGGCAAGGTCCGTTTTGGCCCAAAGTGCTCTGAAAATTAGGCAACCCTAGATCTCTCAGAAAAATTACTGAGCTTGAAACCCTTGCAGATCTGGCAAACAATGAACAAAATGAATGAAATAAAAGCCATTTCTGACTTTTTCCAACACTCTGAATCCAACAGAAAACCTTGATCTGATCCAAGACACTGCATAAATGTACTCAAGGAATGAAACCCTCGAGGGACCTCGAACGAGCTCTGTAATGTATTCCTCCAAAAAAGCTAAGAAGGGGTTGCAAATTGAGTCTATGATACCATGTTAGAAATCAAGATCTAAAATGCAAACCAAAAAATCACCTTCCACAGAAGAGAAAAACAAAAAAATAGAGATTGCATAAAGATGTGCAAATTGATATATTTGAAGTACTAATAATTACAAGAGATAATTTTCTTTATAAAAGCAAAGATGCAGAAACCTAATCTTATCTTGAGCAACAAGATAGCTCAACAAGATTAGGATGAAAACCTATAACTTAGGAATTAAATATGCCTAAGTAAACTTATGCTAAAGTGTAATTGAATATTAATTACACCAACAATTATCATCATCTCATGTCTTGTTGGAATCTCTTGATTTTTTGCACTAACATGGTACCATGACAATTAATCATAAATCATCACTAATGCATCCATCCTCATCCACAAACCATCTGCATATTATATCATAGCATTTAAGAAACATTGATCATCTTCCATGCATTGCATTTCATCATTGCATAATGTAGATTGGTTATTCTAAGCATCTCATAAACCTTACATTTATCATCCATTTACATAATCATAAAAGCATCATCATATCATATCATGTGCATCCATATCATCCATGCATCATCATATCATCCATTACATATAAACATCATAATCATCTCATATCATCAAAATATACATTGTCATGGTACAAATCAAGATTGGGTGTAATATATCAAAGTAGACATGAGGTTACCCATGGATGATGACTGTCTACATCAATAAATGTATCTACATCAAACATTCGAGCTAAATTAATCTTGAACCTCTTTGTCACGAGATCAACCCTCAAATTGAACCTTTTCACTCAATCTCTCGAGGGGGCAATATGCCAACGTAATTCTTCATTCGCTAGGGCAGCAATGGGGAATCTGAAAAAATTGGAGAATTTTTGAATTTTGATTGAGACAGTTTATTCTTTGAACCAACGCAGAAAGTGTATCACTTCAAAGAGGGGAAAAATGTAGACATGGAAAATGTATTGATTGACATTGCACATCTGATCCCGACTACTAACACCATTTCATCCTAAATCATCCCTCGGTCTAACCATTTAATCAAACGTACCATTATTTGATGAAATTCATCAGTCTTCCTCTCTTAATTAAATAAATCATTTATCTAATTAAGTCATTCTTTCCTGTTAATTAAATCAATGAGTCTAATCTAAATTATCCCTATTTAATTAAATAATCAATTTTATTTGATTAAATCCCTAAAGTCTATCTCATTAAATTAAATAAATTAAAACCTTATTTGATTTAATCTAACTTCAAATACTTTAATTATATAAATAAAAAATCCTTATTTAATTATTCATTTTATCATATTTTTCTCATATTAATTAACCTTTGATTAATTTAATCCTCATTCATGTCCCATCCTCTAGCATTTGCCACTTGCAAATGAAAATATATTTAATTCATTTATTAAATCCCTATTTTCTCTCAACATGGCATAATAGAGAATATTCCATCAAATTTGAATTCAAATCCAAGTGGACCTTGTCCTTCCAACAAGGAATTTATTTCATCTTACATGTCCTTTTGCATTGAGCCAAGTGGCCATTACTCCATTTGACTCTCCCTCCACCTTGTCATTTCACCATTTTCAAATTTCAAATTTGTGCATTTATTGGCACATTCATCAAAATGTGCACATCCTTCATCCATCCATCTCTTGACAAGTGGCATCTTGTCATTGGTTGAATGTTAGTCCCATATTGCTTCATTCTGGGCATTTCTCCAACTTGTCATTCTATAAATAAGAGGCTTAATTCCTCATTTTAGCATCGATAATTTGAGCAAACTTACTATACTCAAATCCATACTTAAGCATAGAAATTCTCATCCATTTCATCACAATTATAGTGAGGTTATGAAAATTTCATTTTGGAGCACAGTTCAATCTTCAACAAAGTGGATCACATCTTCATCAAATCACCAAAGCTTGCATAGGAGTTGGGAAAGGGTGAATTTCCACATCCAATTGGCACCAACTCCCCCATAAGATCAAGAGTTTGCATGTTCTAAATAGGATTTAGTTTATTTTTATCTTCTTTCATTGTGTTCTTGTTTTATTCCTGTTTTTAGCATAGTTAAATGGATTTTATGGGGAACTTAGATTCTAACTTGCATTTCAATCTTATAATGTGTGTGTTCGTTGTGTTTTACAAGTATTAGGATCTTGGTTCATAGACACTCAACCAGTGACAAACCTAAAGGCCAACTAATTCCCAGAGGTCTATAAGTAGCAAAGGGTCTATTTGACAAGAGAAGTTCTATCAGAGATGCCAAATTACCTTATACCGGATGGGAAATATTTAATAGCTTTTTCAGGAATAGAAATATGGGTATCCTAGTAGGAAACCTTTGGAGCTGTGACCTAGGAAAGTTGATTGTGCAAAATTTTTATATGGATGTAGAATTGCTTAAGGAAATAGCTACTAATTATGACCCAGTCACAAGGACTATAAGAACATATGATGGGAGAGAAATGCTTAGAATCAATAAGGAGGAATTGTTTTTTTTTTCAAGATCACTAGATGGAGTGATGAAATGCATAAGATAAATGAAGACACTCTTAAGCAAGAGAATAATAAAATTGACATTTCATTCAGATTCCATGTCCTACCAAAATTCTTAGTAGAAATTACAGGTTGGAAGATTGTAAAAGGACCACATGATAAAGAGCCTTTCCAAGTTAACTATTTTGATTCCTACTACAAAATGACTTTCTATTTCATTTGACAAATAATTTTTTATGATCTTGTTTCTAGAATGCAAATGGCATGGATGTATATGGCTTCCCATATCCAACACCCCCAATATTGTGTAGGATATGATTATGTAGGGTTTCTTTCAGAAAGAATGCATGAAGGAATAACAAGGTTGAAGAAGGGTGAATTAGGAGTGAGATTCAGTTGGTATTCATTGTTGATGAACATGTTTTTGTACAATGGTGTAGTTTACTTTGTCAGACACAATATTGTCTTGGAAAGAAAGGAGGGTGACTTGGATCTGTCCATGCAATGCTAGACCACAATCTTGGACAAAGATGATAGGACATATGACCATGTGACATTCTAGAATTCTTTTCTTCTAAATTGAAGAGGGTCTTGATTGTGAATTTACCCAGAATTCCCATAGCTCTACATGATTTCTTAAGACCTAAGGAGAGAAATCTCTAGCTAGGAATTGGTCATAATTGGGAAGATGTTATTTCATACCTTGATTACACTATCTTCAAAGTATATGGTTCCATGGTAGCACCTCACTTGCTACCAAAGTTTGTGCCATAAAGAATTGGTTTCCTTGAGGTTATGTGGCAACTAGGAAGTGTAGAAATTATCACTTATTGAATCAAGGAAAAGGAACTTTCTTTCCTCTGTACACTTGTTTTTCTAATTTTCTAATGACCAAGAGAGGTTGGAATAACATCCTTGTTATACTCCAAACCTACCGAATGCAGAGATTAGTTGAGAGGGTCAAATATGAACCTGAAGGTTTTATGGCTTAGCTGAAAGAAAGAAAAAAGAGCTACAAATTTTTCCACATTTTCTAGTATCCCGAAGATGTAATAAGAAATGTGTCAGACACTTTGGAGTAGGAAAAAAGGCTAGCAAGATGGATTGCATTCAATAAAATGGAGAGAAAAATAAAGCAAGAAGAACTTGATTTCAAAAAATTTCTAGAGGCTGAAGATATAATACAAAAGGTGGAGCATGTAGCGAGGAATTTTGATTGAATAATGGGCTACCTTGAAACTAAAGGGGTAATAGGTAAAGATAAAGGGAAAGCTCTAATTGTAGAAGGACTAAGTGGAGGAGAAATCCCTACTATAGGAGAAGAATCTACATCGCAAGCCCCTGAGGAACCAAGAATAAAATTCTTCGTAAGGAGAAAGAGTAAGGAAATGAAAATTGATGAAGCCCCTGCTCCATCTCAGTAAGAGGAAAACAAGCCTCCTTCTCTTGTGCCACAAGTACCACTTCCATCTCCACCAAGGTAGATAGAGTTTGAAATCATGAACATTGATTCCCCACCACCTAGTGAATTACCATCAAAGGAGCCACCATTAAAAAGATAAAAGGTTTAAGCCACTAGTCTAGTGGACTATAATGATGAACACTTAGATGATGATATTTTGGTGTCAAAGTAGGAAATGAAAGAAGGAATTCCCACTACACCTATAGTAAGGGAAACACATCAATTGGAAACAAGATTGAGTAAAGTGGATCTCACTGGACTCAATGGGAGAGATGATATGCAGATTGAAGCATGTGCAAATTTCTTAGATGATGACTCTTTCATAAAGACTCAAGCTTTTATGGAATTTGTATACATGGATAAAAGAGATGAATATGCAAAAATAATGGCAATAGAAAGAAGCTTTCATCCATAATTTCTAGATGCTATCATCCAGAAAAAAGTGTTAATTGAAATGAGAACTAGATTCCAAAAAATAACTACAAAGGAGGGTCAAGAATTGGTAAGGACTAGTAGCATTTTGTTGCTACCAGAATGGGATCTTGCTTCTGCCATAGCTTTTCACACAATAAAGAAATGTGACAGGCCTCTCTATGATACAAAAGAAGAAGTTGCACTAGCATTATAGGGGTCTGCTTATAGTAAAGATTGAGAAGCCTTGGCTATACAGTCTTTAGCCCCAAGGAAAAGAAAGCCTAATATTACTAAGCCTGCAACTAACTTCAATGAAGGCCTAATAATAAAAAGAGTGTTAGAAACACCGGCCTTAGAAGCTGCCAATATGTTAGTTCATGTTGCATAATTCACAAGGGACACTCTAGAATCTATGACTATAGAAAATGATAAGCTCAGGACAAAATGCAATAACTTGTTAGTTAAGTATGGAGACCCTGAGTGGGATAATATGCAAAAGCAGACAAAGGTAGAATTTTTGGAGGATATATTGCAAATATTGCAACATGGAAAGCTTAAGTAGAATGATGTTGACTCCCCTATTACTTCACAAGAAGTTGTACCCCGAGAGTTTACTGCTGAAGTAAGTTCTTCATGAGCCATTGTGCCATATAAAATGGGGAGTGTTCCCATTTCAATAGTAGAACCTGGTACATCAGAAGGGCCACAAGATGAAAGGGATATCAATAGGGATGAATTTCTTAGGTAGTTAAATGAGTACAAAGATAAATGTGACAATCTTGATGAGGAGACTTTCGAGAGTAATATGAATATTGTCACAACAGTGCTAGAACACTTGAACAAAAGAGTGAATAACAAGTTGAATACTATTTACTACAGTTATTCATCTATGGTAGATGTTATGAGGAATTTTGACATTAACAAAGAAAGAGTTATTCCACTCATGGAAATTTGGATCCCTAGGAGGCAGAATTTGATATTGATAGGAATTGGAGTTAAGAAAGATCCCAATCCACCTGAAAAGTTTAAACCTACTGCAATTCTTGTAGGGAAGATTGAAGGATATAGGGGAAATATTGAACCATTGGAGAATAAAATAAAGGAGTTGGTAAAATCCTTCCATGAATCACATCACGGCTTTCTTCCATCCATTTTAAGGAATGATAATAGCATTAAGACTCTACAGGAGTGGAAATCAAGTTTTTCTAGATCAGGCTATGTCAATTTGTGAGAAATTTGATATGGAGACATTGAAGATAAATATGGATATGTTAGTTCATGCTAAGACTGTCCTACTAGAATTTGATAAGGAAGCTAACTAGATTGTCACCAAGTATGTACCTTATAGACAGAGTGCTAATGAAGTCATGAATTTCGATTGGCCCATTGAAGATGAATTCCTAGCATGGAAAGGTATGTACTTGGAAGGAGTGGGGTGTCTGACATAAAAGGTGGTGGGTAAGTGATTTGAAAATTTGAAATCTACAATGATGATAAATAACAGATAGATGGGAATGCACTACATAGCCTAGATTTAGTATAGATTAGGATTTTGATAAAGTATGGAAAATATAGTGTATCTTCTCCAAGTTGAATTGAGGACAAGGCTGCAAACGTGGAAATGTCTCTTGACTTTTCCTTTTTTGTTTCTTTCATGCTTTCCTCCTTTCACCTTGTGTGCATGGGAATAAATTTTGAGGGAACTGTTTGGTTATACCCATTTTGAAAATTGGACCAGATCTCCAACAATGAATCAAGACTACTTTCATTTTCCCACGTCTCCCACCTCTTGGGAATGCATTGTAACTAAATGGGAGAATCTTTGCTATGGTGGTCCAATAGGGTTTTGACATGTGTACTTTCTAGCTTGAGGCTTGTTTTCCTCCATCATTTCTATAAGAAGGAATTTAGGTCCAAAAAGTAGGGGTTCATAGTTTTGTAATTAACATTGTGAACTATTATCAAAATAATAAGCATATTTTAGAGTTTTTGTCTTAAGTTTAGATTTCCTAGTTATGTATGTAATTTTGATAATAGTATAGAAGATTCAATACAGAGTAATACCAATTTCAAGGCTATTTCCTCTCCTTGTACTCATCTTATGAGTTATGAATAAAAGTAATCCAAGATTCCTTTTGTTTGTCTCTATTATTTCTCTATGGATGTTTGATTTCATTCAGGTTGCTTATTGATTTAATGAATTAATGTAAATGCTTGAGTGAAATCGTTAACTCATAAAATCAGGTGCTAGGATATTTGTAAGTATTAATTCAATCATGAATGTAATAGGGGAGTGTTGTAATGCAGTATTTCTTATGACTGTATGTTGCTATTATTGAGTTGTTGTCTGGTTATATAGGTTGATATTGACTCTATTGCTTGGGATAAAGGAATTTGCTTGTGCAAAGTACTTGTGGATTAGTTTCTATGTTGATTTATCAGCTAATCTCTTTAAATTTAAAAATTCTAAAATGGATACCACTATAGTTGTTTTGTGTTGATTTTTTTCTTTCTTATTCTCCAAGTATAGCACATTGATAAATAAGCTACCAAATTATTTGATGTACTATATTGTTGATTAATTTTATGAGAAGTATCTGTTATTGACAATGTAATTAATTAAAATTGTATGAAATCCTGAGTATACATTGTAGAATCACCCTCCCGAGTTTCACATAGCCTAAAGTGTAGGAGTAGAAGTTTTGCGGCTTCCACTTGTTCATTGCCCAATCCCTTTGAAGTACTGATTATTATAAATGGAAAATTCCATTGGCATTTTTGGAGATCATTTTGGTTATTAAAAAATAACCAATAGATTGGTGACTCTACTAGGGATAGCTAAGTCCAAAGTCTTTAGTTTAGATCTGGTATAGTTGGAGTCAAGTGTTTGTTATGATATTCTTTACTGTGTGAAGAATAATTGGTTTAAATTCTATTGCATTAGTCACATCATACTCAATCTTATGTGTCGAGTCTTATTTCATTCTATCACCTTGTGTCAGGTTATATTTAAAATATTTTTTGAGGTTACAAGTACAAATTCAAAGTGCAATCACTTTCTGTTTCCTAGCATTCTAGGTGGTGACTCTGACTTTTCTAATACTAGTGTAAAGACAAGTTCTCAAAAATAATGTAAGAAGAAGGATTTTGACACATATGGCATGATGAAGAAGACCAAAAGTTATGCAAAGAATCATCTTGAGTAGAAGGTAGAATCTAAACTTGCTAAAGAGAAGCAACCTACGTGGGTAAAGAAGAGCTCTAAATCAAGTAAGTTTGTTGACTCTCTTACTAATGAATCTCCTATGTTTAATATTGAAGTAAGTAGTGCCAGTACCCATGAAAAGGAACATGAAATTGAAGGGTCTAACATAGATCGAGAAAGTCTTCTTGTTGAACAAGTGCTTGATAATGAGCTTTATATTTCAAGAGAGGTGGATAAATGGGAGTTTTGAGGTAAGAATAAGAAATTTTTAGAGCCTTTAACTCCTAGAGTTGGATCCTTTTTTAATGGAAATAATTTTAATCCAAGATGTGAATCTCCTAATGTACAAGTGCACCTTTCTCTTGAGGAGGATCCTATTGACCAGTCCTACTATACTTTTTCCCTGAGTGAGCCTGGAGATGTTCTAGAAAATGAGGAAGATATAGATAAAGAGATGCAAGCTATGCAACAGGAAGAACTAATTATTAAAGAAGAAGATGAGAATATAATGATGGCATTAAAAGAAAGGGAAGATAGGATTAGAGCTAAGCAGTTTGAGAGAGATGCTAGGAAACAAAAATTGGAAAAAATGAGAGAAGATGCTGCAAGGCGTAAGACTTTTGAGGAAAACCTTTTTAAATTTGATTCTAAAATCACCAATGACATTCTTGTAGTAATAGTCCCACTTGGAACCTCTTCCACTGATACCTACACCACATTTATCTCAACTAATAGAGCCTCAGATCATCTTGCTACTACTAAGAAGACATCATTTGGACCCAATGATGAGCCTAAGAAAACTACCTTCAATACCAATACCAATATCCATACTTTATCTACTGAAACCCCCACAAACAAGGACAAAATTAATTGAACTCCGTTTACTACACCTCCAGATCTTGAGATACTAAAATTATAGTTGGAAAATGAAAAGCTGGAGGAAGATTTGAAAAAAGATAAGATGATAACTTCTAATGCAGAGATGGATAGGAAGATTGATTTTCTTAAAATTTCCACACCCACTCCAGAGTCTTCAAGCTCTGGACATACTAATAGTGAGTCACATAAGAAGAAATCTGACGAACATATTCCTAGTGGAGCTGGTGGTGGAGATCAAGATGGTGATGGTGGAGGAAAAAACAAGAATAATAATTCTTATTTTGAGGATGATGAAGGAAGCAAGAAAGGAGGTGGTGATGGTGAAAGTGGAAAAGGTAAGGATAGCATCCAATCTGATAATAAAAGAGATGATGAGCAAGGAGATGTTCAAAGGGATCGACATACTAGGAGGCCACTCTAAGTAGATAGATATGATAAATTATGTTTCATCGTGATACCTAGCTACCCTAACCCATTCCCTAAAGATTTCAAACCTGCTCTAGTCAGATTCTCTGGTAATAATGCATTAAATGGTGAAGACCACCTCAAATCATTTCCTAATGTTATGGATGATTTCTAGGTAGAGGCAGAGGATGTCATGATGAAGTTGTTTATGCAATCTATTATCGAAGATTCCAGAGAATGGTATAGGAGTTTTCCTGCTGAGAGCATTGGTTCTTGGGAGGAATTCAGAAGGATATTTATAGAGAAATATGGTGACAAGATTGATTCAAGTTTTATGTTGAATCAATTTAATAATATTGCTAAAGGTTCTAATGAATCTGTTGTTGAGTTTAATACAGGTTTCCAGAAGGCTAGGAAGAGGCTACCTCGTCATTTACAATTGAATGACCATGTGTTCTTGGTAAATTACTATAATTCTTTTGATACAAAATTGAGTTACCAACTACTAGATAAGAATCCTCAGTCATTAAGGGAAGCCTTCAAGATGGCAGAGAATATTGAGAATATTAGTAGAGCGACTAGTAAAGTTAGCAGAAGAGATGATGTAAAACTCCTCAGAAATTCAAAGGAGGATAGGAGTTCAAGAGCTAAGGGGAACACTTTTGAGGATAAGATTGATAATTTTATGAAGACTATAAGTGACAAAATTTTAAAGCAAGAAAAGGTTCATCCAAAAAATTATCAAAGGAATGAAAAACCTCCTAGGTTGCAAGACCACCCATATAATACTAACTGGTATAATGGGAAGCTTGTTCCTAATTATACGAGAAATATTCAGAACAAGGTTCCTCTAGACCCCTTGCAGAATAATTCATGAAGTTATATTGAAGACACCCCTTGGTGCTTTGTTGGTCCAATGCCACATTCTCCTCAACAATGTGTAGTTTTAGAGATGGTTGAAGTAGAAAAAGATATGCTTGAAGATTGTGATCAACAAGAGGAGGAAGGTGTTGATGTACTTATGGTTATGGGTGATTCTGATGTTATAGATAGTGAATGCTCTTCTAATGATTACTCTTATGAAGTGGATGTAGATAATCATAGGAAAATTTCTAGTACATATCATCAGCAAGTTCTCTCTAATGAGGACACTAATAGTAATTTATTGAGGTTTAAATTTTTTGAAGCAATTGAAGATGGTGTGTCACTAAGAAGACCCTCAGATGAGGAGATTATGAAATATACTATAGTCTTGGCCACCCAAACTAGAAGTTCCTATCATTTGAGGAATAAAATAGTTGGTGGTGAACAAGGTAGTCCTTTTGGTCTTTTCATCAAGGAGCAAAATGTCAAGGACAAAGAGCACAAGCCTGATGGAAAATGGAAGCAGTTAAAGCTAAAGAAGGTAGGGGGGATAAAATTTGGGCTAATATAGTAGAGAATCCCAAAGCTACTCAACAATTAAAATCTCCTGCTGCCAAGATAAAGACACAAAAGAAAAACCATGAAGTTTCAAGGAAGATACCAAGCAGAGGATTGAACTACCCAAAAATCAATAGGAGAGAAACAATGAAAAATGTATGCTCCAAATTGAATTACCCAAGCATACTCCTATTTATATGTTTCAATTACTTAGCCAAGTAAAAGTATCTATGTCATTCCTTGAAATTATGAGAATTGAGGAACATAAGCATAAGGTAGTAGCCCTTATCAATGGTGCTACTATAGCATGTAACGATTTAGTGGTGCCCACTTCACCCAAACTAAGTGAAAAAGATAAGAAAGAAAAGGAAGTTGAAGTAGTTATCACTGAGATTCCCCATATCTTCTTAGGAAATTTAGTAACTACTGGCCTTGATAAGATAGATCCATTATTTCTCTTTAATTATTGGGGAAAATTTTATTAAAAAATGTATTATTGACTCTAGAGCGTCAAATAACATCATGCTAGATAAAATTATGGAAGAATTAGGACTAAAAGTTGATAGAACTCATGGTAAGTGCTATGCTATGGATTCAAGAGATATCCATATTATTGGTGTGATAAATGAACTTCCATATGGATTATCAACCCACCCAGATAAAGAGTTTAAGATGAGTGTGGTGGTGGTGGATATCCCACCTAATTATGAAATGTTTCTATCTCAGAAATGGAGTGCATCCATGTGAGGAAGTATGCAATGTCACATGTCTTATGCCACATTTCCCATTAATGGTAAGTATGTTCATGTAATGAGAGAACCAAGAGTCCCACATATGTTGGAACATGTTCCTGACATGATACAATTATTTTTTAAGAAACTGACATTAGTAATATCAAAATGGAAGAAGTACAAGAGAAATTGATAAGTTCCCTGCACTAATAGAAAATGAAGTTGTGAGATTGTCTGACAAGGATGGACTTTGGAAAATGTACTTTAATGGTGCAAGTTCCAAAGAAGTGTCTAGTGTAGGGATATTATTAGTATCACCTAGTGGCAGTACTTATAAATTATCTTTCACATTGTCCTTTGTCTATACTAATAATGTGGTAGAGTATGAAGCTTTATTGTTGGGGTTGAGACTTGCTGAGAAGCACAGAATAAGAAAGTTAATGGTGATTGGTGATTCTGAGCTTATAATATCCCAAGTAAGAGCCAAATATGCCTATAAGAATAACAAATTGAAGCAATACAAATTTTTTGTTTGGGATTCCATTGAGCAGTTTGATGCTTTTGGAATTGACTAGATGGAAAGAGGACAAAATAGAGTAGCTGACTTACTTGCTAACATTTCATTGAGACCTGATGATATAAATTTCATAATAATCTTTAAGGTTAAGATACATACAATGCCTTCCATTCCTGACAATGTCCACAATTGGAAGATCTTCAATGATGATGAGGATATTCTCAAATTCTTGAATTGTGCTAATGAATATGAAGGTCAGGAGATTGAATTTGGTGAATTTGTTGAAAATATTGATGGAAATGATATGGTATTTGGAAAAGAAGTCATCCAGTTAAAAATAAATAAAATCCCCAAAGGCCTTGTTACACTTCAAATGGTTTTTGATAGTCAAGACAAAAGCAAGACCAAGACAACTACTACTCACTCAGAAGACCTGGAAGAAGTAAATTTGGGGACTGAAAATGCCCCTAAGAAATTTTATGTAGGAAAGAAGATAAAGCCAAAGGTGAAGGCAATGTTAATTTCCTTACTTAGAAAATACACACATGTATTTTCTTGGTCATAAAATGACCTGAAAGCTTACAAAGAGGAATTGTTTCATCTTGAAATTCCTCTGAAGGAGAATGCTAAACCTTTCAAGAAAAATAAGAGACCCATCAATCCTACTATAGCTCCCAATATGCAAAAGGAGTTAGTGAAGTTGAGAGATGCCAGTATTATAAAACCCATAAGACACTCTTCATGGGTATCCAATTTGGTACCAAGAAGAAAAAGGAACGGTGACATAACATTGTGTTTTGATTTCAAGAGCATAAATGTATCCTCATTAAAGGACAATTACCTATTAGAAAACATGGAATGCATGTTGTAGATGGTGATTGGTTGTGAGCTACTATCAATGATGGATGGTTTTTCAAGTTATAATCAAGTAAAAGTGAAGGAGTCTAAGCAGTACAAGATTGTATTCACTACTCCATGGGGTACTTACGTCTATGTTAGAATTCCTTATGGATTAACAAATGCAGGTGCCAATTTTCAAAGGGCTACGGAGGTAGCTTTTTATAATTTTATTGATTTATTTATAGTTGTTTGTCAAGATGACCAAACCATTTACTCTAAAAAAGAGGAAGATCATTGTATACATTTAGAAAAAGTATTTGTCATGTCACTAGAGTATGGGATATGTTTGAATCCAAAGAAATGTTTTTTTTGGGTAATTGAGGGTAAGTTTCTAGGGCATATTGTGTCTAAGGACAAAGTAAGAATAGACCCTGAAAGAGTAATAGCCATAGAGAAAATCCCTTAGCCAAAAAATGTCAAGGGCATTTAGTCATTTTTTGGACAAATACTTTTTTTGAGAAGGTTTGTGACTAACTTTGCATAAATCACAAGACCTATTTCCAAAATGCTAAAGAAGGGAGATAAGGTGATTTGGAGTGAGGAGCCTAGCCATACATTCAAACAAATTAAAAAAGCTATTAAGGAGGCTCCACTATTGAAATATCCTGATTTCTCCAAGCCAATGTAGATTTTTTCTTTTGCTTCTTTTCATACAATTACTATTGTTTTGTTACAAAAAAATAAAGAGGGCTTTGAATAGCCCATTACATTCTTTAGCAAGTCTTTACAAGTTTTAGAGTTGAAATACAATAGGGCTAGGAAGCAATCATATGATTTGGTTAAGGTTGTAAAGAAATTTAGGACTTACCTATGTAGGTAGCTACTGTCATAGCTTTTGTACCAAGTGTTGTTGTGAAGGATATTTTCACTCAGGAGGAGACTATAGGAAAAAGGTGTAGATGGATCAATAGGATCCAATAATTTAACATTTTTGTTCAAATCACCAAATTAGTAAGAGGCCATGGCCTAGCTAAGTTAATGGCATAAGCTAATTTGGAGGCTAATCAATTCAATTAGACAGAAGTAATTGATGTTGCACCTATCTATGATATGCAAACATGCGAATGGTATAGAATAATTGTCCAATATCTATAAAATTTGCAATGTCCTATAGATATGGTTGAAAATGACAAGAGAACCTTGAAATTACATGCCATCAAGTATGTGATTATTGAAAATGAGCTATGGTGAAGAAAACTGGATGGTATATTGATCAAATGTGTAGATGGAAAGAAAACACTAGAACTCTAGCAAGAAATGCATATTGGGGCATGTGGTGGTCATTACACGACAAAGACCATTGCACACAAGATCCTGCGAGTAGGATTCTAGTGGCCTACTATTTTTAAGGATGCTCACAAGTTTTTTAAGACTTGTGATGCTTGTCGAAGATTTTAAGGAAAGTTGAAGTTTTCAGGCAATCTACCACTTAGGCCAATGACAGCTCAAGCCACTTTCCAACAATGTGGAATTGATTTCATTAGAGAGATACCAGAAAATTCTAGTGGAGGGCACTCATGGATCCTTGTTGCCACTAATTATATCATGAAATGGGTAGAAGAAATACCCACAAAGAAAGCAAAATGCAAGGTGGTGGTAGATTTCCTCTTAAATAGTATTCTTATTAGGGTTGGAGTCAGAGAAAAGATCATCTTAGATAATGCTATGTGTTTTAGATCTAAGGAATTCAAAGACTTTTGTGATAAACATGGAATACAATTTTCTTATTCTTCACCTTACCATCCTAAAGGAAATAGTTAGGCCAAGTCTACTAACAAGAGCTTGATGAAGATCATCAAAAGGGTGATGGAGAAGAACAAAAAGGCTTGGGACTCAAAGTTGAAATTAGCACTTTGGGCAGATATAGTGACTGTGAAAAAAGCTACTGGTTATTCATTATTTAGCTTGGTATATGGTCTAGATGATAGACTACCATAGAATAACCTACTAAAGATGTATAAGTTTGTGCAAGAATATGAAAAAGATGTATGTGATGATATGCAACACAAAATTAATAATTTGGTGCAATTGGATGAGACCAGAAGAGAAGCTCATGCTAAGAATATGAAGATGTAGTTGTAGGTTAAGTATCTACATGATAAGAGAGATTCTCCCAAAAAGTTTGAGGTAAATAGTATGGTGTTAGTCTAGAATGCAAGGGCTCAAGACAAGAGAAAACATGGGAAGTTTGAAGTTTTATGGATTGGTCCTTATTTGATAGCGAGAACTCATGGTGAGGATTCATATTTTCTCTAGAGCTTGATAGGTGAAATTTTTGAATTGTTGGTACATGGACAGTTCTTAAAACCACACTTTTCCTAAGTATGTTATAATTCCATGTGCATTATAGATTTTATACATTTTATGTATAGGTGTGTTTGCTTTGGTTATGTCTGGTTCAGTCTTATTGCCTAGTCTGGGTAGTTCCCTAGTTCTTTGGTTCCTTGTGTTTTGACTGGTCTACTTCAACCACATATTCTAGGATCTCACCATGCTTGGAAGAGACATATGTCCCCAATCGAAGCCATTGATGGAACTCCTAAAATTTTTTCATGTTCCATCTCCAAAATCTTTCTTAGTTCTAAAGACTATGGGTTTTGACTCCTGTCACTATATAAGGGTTTTAGTTTACTTAGGTTTTATTTAAAAAACCCTTTGATTTGTATCATCGCCAAGGTTTTATTTCTTTGTTGACCTCTTGTGTCAATTCTCAATCCTTTAATTCATGACTTATGCCATCGAAACTCGTTGAGTAATCGCCCCTCTAGTCTTGTTTTACTGATTGATGTATGTTGGGCCGTTGATTTAATTTTTCTAAAGTCAGGCTAAATATTTCCCCCTAACTATTGTTTGATTGATGTAGACAATCGCCACCATTCCCCACATGCCCGTTCTATTTTCTTTCACAATATTTTATTCATACAGGCTCATGGGTGAAGGCCATGTGTCTTGAATGATTGGTGGGCTCGACTCTTTGATAAGGCATGCAAATGGTTGTCGAAGAAAATCAACGGTGGGAGATAATTGAGGTGGCACACACCCACTTGTTCTTGTTGCTTATTAAAATAATCAAATGGGTTGGTAGGCGGTTTCCATCTGTCTCCTCTGATGATGGGCCCTATGGTTTCAAATGGTTAGTATTGTCGAGTTGTCAAAGGAATCAACAATTGATAGTGGGTGACATGGATTAATCTTGACTGCTTCTCGCTATCCCATGTGGGTCCCTCCTTTCCTGTAGAATTCCCAATGGGGAAGTAGGCATCTGCCACATGGAGTAATCCAAAGAACAAGGAAGAATTAGTGTATGAGAAAATATTTAATTAAATAGCTCCACACAGGGCATGGAAAATAAAGTGTGTGTTACTAATGTAGATATATTGCACATGCTTAAAGATCTTTTAATCTAAGTCATAGATGTTGTATGAAGGATAAAGCTATAGGTAACTAAGACGTGTGCATGAAGAATCCGAGAGATCTAATCTCAACCTCTCCCTGTCTCCCTGTTGATGAAAGTTGCACATGAGTTAATTCTCACGGGGGCAAGGGGAAAAGGAAACATGGATCAGGACTATAGCGACAAAGAGATGGTGGAGCCTGCATACTGCTAACAAGTGGTCCCATGTGGCCTCCTATCATTTGGTAAGTATTGTGGCTATGTATAGTCAGATCTTTCATAATAAGCTAGTCAAATTTGGATTGTCAATAAATTAACACTCTAAAAGGATCAACAAATGGCATTCAAAGCTTAGCTAAGGTAAAGTGAACCTTTCTGGTTCGTGCGAGTGAGCCTTAATAACTGAAAGGACATTGATCTACCAAAGTAAGGAGCTTCATAATTATTAAATATTTTTCTTAAAGGCATAATTTGACATTGAAAAATATACTAGACACACTCAAAGAGCTCATGTTGTGGTCTCTCAACATTTTCTAATGTCAGAACCAAGGTTGTCAACCTATGAAGACAACCAGTAAATGAATTGTTGCCCTCTCTCGAGCATTATTGATAAGTTATGGTTTTTTGAGCTTGAATCTATTAGGGTTTTCATGGTTCAACATTTTAAGATTTGACATTCATAAAGAAGAATTTGTTAATTCTACATTTACATAATTCATGTCAAACCCTCACAAAAGTCATAGGCCTTGTTCAAATAAACCAGAAACCTTATATTATAATATCTCTTGTGTTATGGCTCTAAAATAAAAGTGTCTTTGTGTAAGAGGGAAGCTTTTGCTCCCAAAATACCTTTAAATAAAGACCTCATGGATCAATTAACACCCTCAACTAGTGAAAAACCTAAAAGCCAATTGATTCCTAGAGGTCCGCAAGTAGCAGACAGTTTGTTTGACAAGAGATGTTCTATCAGAGATGCCAAATTACCTTATATCAGATGGGGACTATTTTATAGCTTTTATAGGAATAAAAATATGGGTATCCCAGTAGAAAACCCTTGAAACTGTGACCTAGAAAAGTTGATTGTGCCAAATTTTTTATGGATGTAGACTTGCTTAAGGAAATAGCTACTAATTATGACCAATTGACAAGGACTATAAGAACATATGATGGGAAAGAAATGGTCAAAATCACTAAGGAGGAATTGGGTTTTTTTCTCAAGATCACTAGATGGAGTGATGAAATGCATAAGATAAATGAAGACACTCTTAAACAAGAGTATGATAAAACTAGGATTTCATTCAGAGTTCATGTCCTACCGAGATTCTTAGAAGAAATTGTCGGTCGGATGATTCTAATAGGACCACATGATAAAGAGCCTTTCACAATTAACTATTTTATTTAATACTTCAAAAATACTTTCTATTCTATTTGTAAAATAATTGGTTATGATCTTGCCTCTGGAATGCCAGTGGCCTGGATGTATATGGCTTCCCATATCCAGCACCCCCAATATTTTGCAGTATGTGATTATGTGGAGTTTCTTTTAGAAAGAATACATGAAGGACTAACAAGGTTGAAGAAGGGTGAATTAGGAGTGAGATTCAGTTGATCTATTCATTGTTGATGCACATGTTTCTGTACAAGGGTGCAATTTACTTTGGACACAATAATGTCTTGGAAAGAAAGGCGGGTGACTTAGAACTACTTGTGCAATGTCAAACCACAACCTTGGACAAAGATGATAGGACATATGACTATGTGACATTCTAGAATTTGTTTTCTTCTAAACTGAAGAGGGTCTTGATTGTGAATTTACCCAGAATTCCCATAGCTCTACATGATTTCTTAAGACCCAATTAGAGAAATCCCTAGCTAGGAGTTGGTCATAATTGAGGAGATGTTATTTCATACCCTGATTACACTATCTTAAGAGTATATGGTTACATGTTAGCACCTCACTTGATGCCAAATTTTGTGACATAAAGAATTGGTTTCCTTGAGGTTATGTGGCAACTAGGAATTGTAGAAATGAACACTTATTGAATTAGGGAAAAGGAGCTTTCTTTCCTTTGTAAACTTCATTTTCTAATTTTCTAATGACCAAGAGAGGTTGGAATAACATCCTTGTTATACTCAAAACCTACCGCATGTAGAGGTTAGTTAAGAGGGTCAAATATGAACCTGAAGGTTTTATGGCTTAGCTGAAAGAAAGAAACAAGAGGTACAAATTTTTCCACATTTTCTAGTATTCCGAAGATGTAATAAGAAATGTGTCAAAAAATTTGCAGCAGGAAAAAAGGCTAGCAAGATGGATTGCATTCAATAAAATGTAGAGAAAAATAAAGCAAGAAGAATCAGATTTCAAAATTCTTCCAAAGGTTGACGATATAATACAAAAGGTGGAGCGTGCAACAAGGAATTTTGATTCAATAGTGGGCCACCTTGAAACTAGAGGAGTAATAGGTAAAGATAAAGGGAAAGCTCCAATTGTAGAAGGACCAAGTGGAGGAGAAATCCCTGATATAGGAGAAGAATCTACATCACAAGCTCCTAAGGAACCAAGAATAAAATTCTTTGTAAGGAGAAAGAGTAAGGAAAAGAAAATTGATGAAGCCCCTACTCTGTCTCAGCATGAGGAAAACAAGCCTCCTTCTCATGTTACACAAATACCACTGCCATCTCCACCAAGTCAGGTAGAGCCTGAAATCATGAACATTGATTCCCCACAACCTAGTGAATTACCATCAAGGGAGCCACCATTAAAAAGAAAAAAGGTTGAAGCCACTAGTCTAGTGGACTATGATGATGATATTTGGGTGTCACAACAAGAAATACAAGGAGCTCCCACTACACCTGTAGTAAGGAAAACACATCAATTGGAAAAAGGATTGAGTAAAGTTGATCTCACTAGACTTAATGAGAGAGATGATATGTGGGTTGAAGCATGTGCAAAATTCTTAGATGATGACTCTTTTAAAAAGACTCAAGCTTTTATGAAATTTTCATACAAGGCTAAAAGAGATGAATATGTAAAAAGCTTGGCAATAGAAAGAATCCTTCACCCAAATTTTCATAATGCTATCATCCAAAAAAAAAGTGTTAAATGAAATGAGAACTAGATTCCAAAAAATGACTACAAAGGAAGGTCGAGAATCGGTAAGGACAAGTGGCATTTTGTTGCTACCAGAATGGGATCTTGCTTCTGCCATAGCTTTTTACACAATAAAGAAATGTGACAGGCCTATCTATTATATAGAAGAAGAAGCCGCACTTGCATTATAGGGGTTTTCTTATAGTGAAGATTGGAAAGCCTTGGCTATATGGTCTTTAGCCCCGAGCACAAGAAAGCCCGATATTGCTGAGCCTACAACTAACTATAGTGGAGGCCTAATAATAAAAAGAGTGTTAGAAACATCGGCCTTAGAAGCTACCAAATCTTAGTTCATGTTACACAATTCACAAGGGCCACTATAGAATCTCTAGCTACAGAAAGGGATAAGGTCAGGAAAAAATTTCTTAGTTAAGTATGGAGACCTTGAGTGTGATAATATGTAGTTTCATAAAAAGGTAGCATTATTGGAGGATATGTTGCAAACATTACAACCTAGAAAGCTTAAGCAAAATGATGACTCCCCCACTACTTCACAAGAAGTTGTACCCCTAGAGTTTATTGTACAAGTAAGTTCTTCATGGGCCATTGTGCCATATAACATGGGGAGTGCAACCATTTCAATAGTAGAACCCAGTACATCAGAAGGGCCATAGGCTGAAAGGGATATCAATAAGGATGAGTTGCTTAGGCAGCTAAATGAGTACAAACAGAAATGTGACAATCATGATGAGGAGAGAGACTTTCAAGAGTAATATGAAGATTATCACAACAATGCTAGAACACTTGAACATATGAGTGAATAACAAGTTGAATACTATTCACTATAGTTATTCATCTATGGTGGATGCTATCAGGAATTTTGACATTGACAGAGAAAGAGTCATTCCACTCATGGAAATTTGGATCCCTAGGAAGCAAAATTTGATATTGATAGTAATTGGATTTAAGCAGGATACCAATCCACCTGAAAATTTTAAACCTATTGTAGTTCTTGTAGGGAAGATTGAAGGATACAGGGGAAATATTGAACCATTGGAGAATAATATTATAGTTCTTGTAGGGATGATAATAGCATTGAGACTCTATAGGAGTGGAAAAATGAAACAAGTCAGGTATTTTTAGATCAGGCATTGAGACTATGAATTATAAGGGAAATACTAAGCATTTTTTAGAGTTTTGTCTCAAGTTTAGAGTTCATTGTTATGTATGTAATTTTGATAACAATATAACAACTTCAATACAAAGTAATACCAATTTCATGGCTATTGTCTCTCCTTGTACTCATCTTATGAGTTATGAATGAAAGTAATCCATGATTCCTTTTGTTTGTCTCTATTGTTTCTCAATGGATGTTTTATTTTATTCATGCTGATTGATTCAATGAATTAATGTAAATGCTTGGGTGAAATCTTTAACTCAGAAAATTAGGTGCTAGCATATTTGTAAGTAGTAATGATCATGAATGTAGTAGGGGAGTGATGTAATGCATTATTTCTTGTGATTGTATGTTGCTATTATTGATTTGATGTCTAGTTATATAGGTTGACATTGACTTCGCTTCTTGGGATAAAGGAACTGGATCATGCAAAGTACTTGTGGTTACTTTCTATGTTGATTCATCAGATAATCACTTTTAATTTACAAATTCCCAACTGGATACCATTTTAGTTGTTTTGTGTTGAAGTTTTTCCTTCTCATGCTCCAAGTATAGCACATTGATAAATGAGCTACCAACTTATTTGATGTACTATAATGTTGAGTAATTTTATGAGAAGTATCTGTAATTGACAATGTATTTAATTGAAATTGTATGAAATCCTGAGTATACATTGTGGGATCACCCTCCCAGGTTTCACAGAGCCTAAAGTGTAGGAGTAGAAGTTTTGCAACTTCCACTTGTTTGTTGGACAATCCATTTGGAGTATTGATTATTGGAAATGGAAAAGTCCATAGGTGTTTCTGGAGATCATTTTGTTTCTTAAAAAATAACCAACACTATATTCCAATTACACCCAATTAAATGGGTCTTCTGAGCTATTTCCTTAATCTACAACAAAAATTCACCACAATTTTCCCTTAAGCCAACTATCACTTTAAGCACTGAGAAACTAATTTAAATTACAAATTCTATAATTCATCTATGACCCCAATCTTAAAATCCCCTTATTCTTACATTCAAAAGAAACTCAAATGAATAGAAAAATTCCATAAAAAAGAGGGAAAATGAATACTAACCCTGACTCCAGCCATGATTGTCCCATAATTTTTATATCATTCTCCACAAAAATCTATGACTTTCTTCACATCCACTTTAAGTATTTGAACTGCATAATTTGTCATACCCACAATTAGGCCTTTAAACATCATTGAAAACATAAAAAACATAAAACATAAATAATAGAACCATCATAAAATCTGAACGTAAAAATCATTGCACAAATCTTATACAAGTAACTACCACTAAATTTTTCATCCATAAAAGTACCTCAAATATTATTGGCACATGTATGTGCAAGCCCTGGACTTAAGGGTTACAATGTGTCATCAAGATCTGAAACAAACACCAATCAAATTAGAAATTAGCTTGAAAAAGAAAATGGGAAAACATGACACAATATCAAAGTGGGTATTAAATTTCCAAAACATAGATTGTATTTTAGATATACCCATCAAAAAAAAGGAATTTATAATGATACCTCTTCTCTATCACACATCTCTCATTGAGATCCATTGTTCAAATATAGGACAAAAAGTACAGATAATAAATCACCCCTAAATCAAATAAAAACCTATTTCACTTCCTCTACAATATAAGAATTAAAATATAATCTTCTCTTAACATTATAGTTGACATAGTGGTTACCATAACAGCATTGGATCCACCTCTTCACACATGCTATATTCACTTTGTTATGACGGGGAATACAAATGTGAGGGGATAGAAGCTTGTCATTGGTAAAATAATTTCTTAGGAGCTTTGCTTGCGTGGCTACCAACTGGGATTCCAGCTCTGCAATGTTCATCAAAAACCTTTACCCAATTCATTGCACAATGCAGCTCATGAATCGACAGATCCCAGTTAGAGCACAGTTTTTTATGGTGGTGATCACAAAATCAACCTCTGAAACACCAAAACACAACAGAGAACAAGCTGCATTAAATGAAAAATTATCCTCTTCATTTCGAGCCTATCCCAAATTTCTATAAAAAATAAATCAGTGCACCATGTGAGCTTAGCGCACATAAAGTCTACAATGATGTACAAAAACAATCAAGCTTTCTCCAAAATAGCTTTAAACAACTTCAATAAATAATTGGAGAAAAATATACATATGAACAAAAATTCGGACCACAAGTTTTTACATGAAGATTCAAATCCACTTGAGAAGAGCCCTTTATTTTTTAGTGCGGGTGGAGACTCTTAGTTAAGTGCGTGCGGAAGAGCAACAACTATCCTTCCATGGGCAGGACACCGTCTGTCTCTCATTTTCCACTAAAAATTCAGTATGTCCACCCTTAGTGAAGGGTAGTTGAGCTTCCCCAACTCCTCTTCTTCCTGCTTATACTCTTCAACATCTACCCACCCAAATAATGTGTATAAATTCTTGACCTCCATCCTCTTCACAACCTGTGTAGAGTTAGACCCACAAAATCACTCGGCTCTCGAATTTTATTTGCAGTAACTTACAATACTTCATATCATATTAGAAGTAATTCACGCGTCTAACATATCATACAAAATTACCTTTCACTTATTGCGGTCATTCCCTTCAAGTTTCAATTCGCAACCACACTTGTGGTTTGATAAATATGCCATATTCCCAACTAATTGCATCAAAAATGTGTTTTTGGAATGCATCCAGCGGATATAGAGGTTAAATCAAATTTCAAATATATCTCGCTTCTCAAACTGCTGCTCTTTTTAAAAACTTTTTAAACCTAGAAATGTCAGTCAGTCTAACTTTTCCATATGTCATCGTTCGTCCATCAATCAAAGTCTTTCCATCAATGCATTTTGTCTTTACATCTTCTCTTTCGGACAGGGTGTTTTAAACAGCGTGTGAGATGGAGGATGGGATGTTATGTCATAGTGTTACATACACAGGTGTGTTTTGTCTATGTTTTAGCTTTCACCAATTTCAGTATGTGTGGCAGATAATAGTAATAAATCGATTATGTATTTTATGTTATGAAAAATTGAATAATATCGTTGGATCCTTATATAATTATTCAGATATTTATTTCAATTGCATTTGATCTTAGTAAGAGTTCTCTATTCCAATTTGTAATTTATAATGTTGAATAAGAAATGAATTAATAAATTTTAACTAAAAACATAAATTATTATAGAAAGAAATGTCCAACTAGGTTTCCATGTGAAGAGCTATTTAAAAATGTATAAGATTGATATGAACTCCAATGATGATACAATTCATGTAATAGTAAACTTCTTTATATTTCCCAAAATAATTATTTTGTGTATGTTCGTTGGAAGAGAGTACTAGACATATATTTCACACCCTCTACCAACAAAAAATATCTATCTAGCTAGTCAAAGAAAACAAATAATGTATTCTAATTGGTTTTCAGGTAAATATAAGAGTTGAGCATGTAACATGATAAATCAACAAAATAAATAAAAGGGAATAAATGTTTATATAAAGAGTTGATATTAGTGAATTGGATTCCTTATATATGTTCAATGGTCTCTTTTAAATTATAAAGAATACATTTGATGTATATATCTAGTAAATTTATGAAATCTATATTAAGTTAGGTAGTCTTATATTTGATTGCAGTTTTAGGCTTAAATTAAATGTCCTATATTATAATTTTATTATGAAAGTTATTTGTCTCAAAAAAATTCTTTGTTATGATAATTGAAGTAGATTAACACTCTTGGGTGGATTTATGTATTGGAAGAGGGCATTGAAAGGACAGTAAAACCTTGTACAACACGAAAGAGATAAACAATAGGAGACAACAAACTACAAAAAAACAAACTTTAAAATTTACAAGACCTTAAAAAGGTAACATAAAACTCACAATGATGGGACAACCAAAACAATAATCATGGATGTTTTAAATGGAAATATCACTAAATAACTCTAAAGTTCAATGAAATCCTTGCTGTTATGGGTAACCATCCTATCTTTCTCAAGAAGATCCAAGTAAAACTAAAGGAATAGGCTTAGCATTTGGCTTCCACTTGTCCTTAATGAGAGAGTTTCATACATGCCCTTTTAGCTGCATAGTTTTAGTATCTAAATCCTTCCCTTTATTCCTCATAGAAGAGTGCTCTTTAATCTTTAAATAATCTTGAGCATGCTAAATATCTCTCCCATTAACAAGACGAGGAATGGTACTTCTTATTTGAAAATGGCGCTTCTTCTTAATGGATTCATACAAATGTTAGAAGGACCATACTTTTTGGAAATCAAGAAAACCTTCAGATGAATAATAGTATTTGATTCTCTACTCTAAAACCCCAAACTTTTATCAAATTTTTATAAAGTTTAACAACACCTTACCAATATTGGAACAACCAAAAATGGTTTCTAGAGTGTTGTTATATTGCTTAGGACATAGAGCACACCCACTTTCCAATTATTTCATTCAATGATAACCCTAGAGATCTCAATGCAAAGGAGAAAGAGATCTTGTAAGAGGGTTGTCCTAGGGGCTGATTGTAAGCTAATGAGGGGTTCACCACCAAGTAAAACCTAGGAAAGACAAATGCAATGCATGTTGAAACACTAAACCTAGGTAATATGATGTAATGACTTACAAAATGACCTAGAAATGCATATAAAATAGAGGAATAAGTTGTAAGATGAAATGTGTGCACCTGAAAAATAGGAAGATGTCTAGAAGGAGGTATAGAATGCTGGGAATTTTTTCTTTAATGTTGAGTGGGACTCATTCACCAAGCTGGGCGAATCAATAAAAAATATAGGCTTTTGTGTGGGAATAGGAATCTGGAAAATGGGTATCTGAATCTACAAAAATCTAAATTTTGACCTAAATTGGGACTCATTCACCAGGATTGTCAAATCAATCTAGTTAGGGATTTCTTAAACTTCAAGAGCTGAATTTGGTCTTCATGATTTGCTTCATGCTTCCCAATTGATTTTTGGATCCAACTATATATAAATCAACCTGTAGGTGTTCTCCAATGTTCTCCTTGATGGTTGATGACAACTTTGACAACTTTAGGCACTTTGAAAACCTTCTCCAACTTTTTGTTCAATGTGTCTTCAACCTAAACTTGGAAAACACACACAAAAGAGAGGGAAAAATGTTGTTTTGTTAGTGGATAGGGGTTTATCTTGGTCAAACCCCATTTTGGTAATCAAACCTTGAAATAAAATGAAATAGGAATGGAGAATGGTGAATGAAAAAAATATGATGTTACAACTCACCAAACCCTAGTAATAAAGTGTTGCAAACATGTATGAAGTGGCTCCAATGGATGTAGATCTTGACTCTAGGTTGATTATGATAGATCTTGAATGGAATGCTAGCTTGAATCATGAAACCCTACATTGTAATTGTTAGCTCAAAAATAAACATAATGCATGAAAACTTTGACACGATGCTTGATGCTTGAATAGTGCTATAAAATGTTTGATAATATGCCTTGAATGCTCTTGTAAACACTTGAATGCTCTTACGAACTCAAACTTGCTATAAGGATGAATTCTTGAATGCTTGGGGTGAAAATGAGTGAAAAAAACTTGTATTTATACTTAATTATGTAAGAATTCCTGAAATTACAACACTACAAGTCAACATCAGATCTAGGAGGATAAAATGCCACCAAAAAATTTTAAATAATTTTGATTTTGGGCCACATAGGACTCATTATCCCAAGGTGGTGAATGAGTCCCATTAGGCATAATTTATGGGACCATTTTAAAAATTTCCTAGAAGGGTGTGAAACCAGGTTTTAGGGCCAAAAACCTAGGTGGGAATCATTCACCCAAAGTGGCGAATGAGTCCTAGATCACTAAATCTTAATCATTCAACCTAAAAACACCTAAATTATGATTGGATATTGATTTGTGTGAGGATTATCCTTGAAAAAATGTATTAAATGAGGCTTGCAGATGTAAAATAAGGCTAATTAAAGCATAAATAAAGTCCACTTATTAATGAGAACCCTAGAAAAGTGTGAAATTATGTTACAGCACTTTGTAACACTTTAGATAAGGTAGGATCATGGTTAACAATAGATTTATTAGGTGAAGTTAATTAATAAAGCCTTAGAAAAGTGTGAAAGTGTGTTACAACACTTCACAACACTTTAGTAATGTACCACTTATGTTCATTAGTTCACAAGGGCCCAAGGCCTAATGTGAATGTGTAAAACACATCACAATAGTAAATCAAGGCACCATTGAGCCTAGTTTACAAGGAGGGACCAAATAAGCAAGGGGAAAGTAGAAGGGATACATTTTTTTTGCCACATTTATCCCTCACTTTAGTGAGAGGATGAACTTGTTTCAAAATCACACTAAAGTAGACAAACAAAAATCAAGAAGGGTCCAAGTGTGACAATGCTAGTAAGATAGGATGACAACGATCAAGAGGGGTGATCAAACCCCCAAGATCAAGATCCCATGACAAACCAACATATATGTAAAAGAACACACATGAAAATGAGATAAAGAGCACCAACAAATAACAAGAATGCACTATTAAAGACATAAATAAAATGAAACAAAATGAAAAATGGGCAGATCAAGCTTTGACCTTTTTCCATCACGATGTGGATCAGATCTAGGATATTTTTTCATAAAATGCATACTCACTCTGAGGCAACCAAATGTCAGGTTGTCCACTAGGTGAGAAATCCAAGAGGTGAGACACATACACTCATAGCCGATATGCACTTACACATACACATGAGTGGCTAAGGGAAATGCATGCCCTCATTTGACTTCTCATCAAGCCATACCAAAGTTATACCTCCTGATAACTTTTATAAGGTGCCACGTAAAAATTATTTTTGAGCTTCATGAGACAAGCAAAAATTTGTAGGCTTGGAGGTCATGAAAAAATAAAATAGATCTAGAGGCATCGAAGCTATGTTATGCAAGGTGGCCATATAACCAAAATTGTAAATACAACAATAAGGAATGTTTGAAGGAGCCTTGCTTAGTTTATGTGAGGTATTAACTTAGGGAACATTGTGCCTAATGTCTCCAAGAGAGGACCAATCAAAAAATAAAAAATTCACAACTTAGGGGATGCAGTGTGTCACATCAAGCCACTAAGAGGAATGCAATATGCTAAGATAGATCATGCTCTTGAAGGAAATCACACCTAATTTCATCCACAAAGCGAAAGACACATCTCATGTAAAGTAAAATGACTACACCATGAACCATGAAAATGAAAAAGAATAATTCCAATGTATGCCCCCACTTTAAAGAAATTCCTAAACACTATACTATGAGCAATTACTTTAAAGTGGAAACTGATAAATGAAAACAATAAAGAAGAATATGATTGAGCTAACTTGGAAAGCCCTATGCCTAGTCATATATTTCCAAGTAAAGCTATGTAAAGTAAGAGAAAAGGAAAATAGAGGGGTTGGCCCAAAAATGAAAATCCAAACACATAAGGGATCTATGGATTTGGGGTCAGTATGTTCTTGCTACAATATTTTTAGATAGCTCAGAAATTTTATCATTACCCAAATACACATAGAAATGGAAGAATGATAGAAAGAGAGTGAAAACAAAGAAAAAGCTTTTGGGTCAACATGGAAGATACATGAATGTCTCGATGCCTTGCGTCATCCCTAAAAGGAAATCACAAGATAAAAAAAAAAGATAAAAGAAAAGCTTTTGGGTCAACATGGAAGAGACATGAATGTCTTGACTCCTTGTGTCATCCCCAAAAAGAAAACACAAGACAAAAAAAAGATAAAAGAATTTTTTTTGGGTCAGCATGGATGAGACATGAATGTATCGATGCCTTGCATCATCCCCAAAAGGAAAACAAAAGAGAAAGAAAAGATAAAAGAAAAGATATTGGGTCAACATGGAAGAGACATTAATGTCTTGACACCTTGCATCATCCCCAAAAGGAAAAAACAAGACAAAGAAAAAGGGTAAAAGGTGAGAAGAAAAAAGGTTTACGACATAGAGAAGAATGAAGGTACAAATAGAGGAATACCACAAAGAGAGACAAATAAATCAAACAAAACATTATGACGGATCACATTACACACATGTAATCATAAAAAATGAAAAATAAATGATGCGAAAGATCAGTAAGGAACATGTGATTCAACCTAAAGCAGGTTGTCCACATCCCACTCATGTTCATTGTATACCAAAGGAGGAAAACTAGCCAGAGGGGCAATAGGAAGTGCCAAACTAGGGTCATTACCAAGTTTAAAACTCTTCTTGGGAGAATTATGAACCTCTTTGTCAATTTTAGCAACTTCCTCATCATCATCTAGAAATTAATCATGGAAGGAGGTCAAATTATAATTTCTAAAGAAGGTTTTAGATCTTATTATGGTTGTTGTATTGGATTGTTTTGTTTTGGGGCAAGGGTAAATTCATCATGCATTGCTTCATTCGAGTTTGGATTTTAATTTTCATTGTTTATTTCTTCATGTATCCTACTAGCAAGGGCACGATATCTATGCCTATGCTCTCTAGCACCTTTGTTTCTTTTATTTCTATTTTCAAGTTGTGTTTGTGTAGGAGTGGGTTGATCAACCATAGGTTTCTTTTCTTCCCTAAGGAGAGAAATGAAAGGAACCATGGGAGGCTATTCAACCACTTTCTCTTTGACTTTGTAAACTTGTTTTATTTTAGGAGGTGTGATAAGATTGTTTTTTTTATCTCTTGGTCTTTTGTAGGAAGTAGGTGAAGGTTCTATCTTAGGTTGGTATTGGTTGTTTGGAATTTCTTTAGGTTCAATCATGGTTTCATCTAGGACGGTAGGCTTAGTTGTGGAAAGAGACATGTTTCAGAGGGATAATTCTGCTATTTTCTTTGCCTTAAACTTTTGATAGGATAGGAAGAACAATTATTCTTGTGGTTTTATAGGTTTTATAGGCTCAGGCCAAAATAAATCTAAGGAAAAGTTTCCTTTGGAGGAAAATGGGTTAAAGCCACTATGATGGACAATGAAAACTTCATTATCAAGGGGAAATTTTAAGCATTTATGCAAAACCGAAGGGAAAATTTTCATGGAGCGAAGCCATGATATCATAACTTCACACAAAATTGGTCTGGTTGTGGGATAATGGAAAATGAGATATCTAATATTTTTAGTCCTATTTGTAAAGGAAGGGTGATCGATTCCATTGTAGGGCAAGTGAAACCATTATGCATCTTGATTCATGCTTTCTGTTTATCATAGATATCTTGGTAGAGCTCATGCAAAAGTAATAATTCTTCAGTGATCACATTCTCTCCATAGATGAGATCTATTAGTATCCCATTAGTGGTATTTTCATAGATTCAACCGGCTATGTAAAGAGGACCATCAGGTGCATGTTTAAGTATATCTTTAGAGGAGAAAGCAATGTCAAAAGGATTTTTAGTTCATCCCTTACGAGGAGTAACAGCTAGCACTCTGACCATATCATCCATAGGATCATTATCTATATGATCATGTTAAATACAATTGCTATTATTGAAAGGAAGAAAATTGTGATCTTTTTCTTCCTAGGGTTTAGGACATAGAAAGGACAATTTTCACTAACTTTCACTCAAGAACAAACCCTTGAGATATCAATGCAAAAGAGAAAGAAATCTTGCACAAGGGTTGTTCTAAGGGCTTAATATGATCTAAATAGGGGTTCACTACTAAGTAATAACTTGGAAAAGACAATGAAATTCAAGATGAAGTGTAAAACCCTAATTGAATGCAAAGTAACACTAAATGACCTAGAAAAAGTGAATGAAATGAAATAAAAAATTGAAGATAGGAAGAGGTGCATCTATAAAACTAGAAATGGTTGAGGGGAAGGTCTGGAACACTAGAAATTATACTTTTTCAGGTTGAATGGGACTCATTTTCCAAGCTGGGAGAATCAATCATGTTTCTAGAAAATTGTGCGGGAACGAGAATTTTCCAAAAGTGTATCTAAATCTGCATAAATCTCTATTAGAAAGCTACAGTGGGACTCATTCACCACTTGTGGTGAATCAGTCCATTTCTACTTCTTCAAGAGTTCAAAGTTTGGATCTATGCTTCTCAGTCTACTCTATCCTTCCTAATTGATTTACAGATCCAAATCTCTGATTTGCAACCTATAGGTGATCTCCAATGTTATCCAAGACTTGATGACAACTTTGACAACTTTGCCTTGAAAATATTTATCCAATCTTGCTACCTAGGAAATATGCAACCTAGACCTAAAAATCACACATAAAGGAGAGGGAAAAATTTTGGGTTAATGGATAGGGGTTTTCCTTGGTCAAACCCCATGTTGGTAATTAAACCTTGAAATGAAATCAAATTAGAATGGAGAATGATGAATGAATAATTAACAATGTTGCAACTCACAAAAACCTTGCAATAAAGTTTTGCAATTATGCTTGATATGACTCCAATGGATGTAGACTTTGACTCTTTCTTGAAGGTGATAGATCTTGAATGTAATTCTTGCTTAATCACAAAACCCTGCATCACAATTGTTAGCACAATAACAAGCATGATGCATAAATTTTTTGACATGATGATTGATACTTGAATGGTGCTCTAAAATTCTTGATAATCTAATCTTGAATACTCTTGAAGACACTTGAATATTCTTGTGAAGTCGAACTTGCTATAAGGATCACTTGATTGCTTGTTACAGTGAAAACAAGGGAAATAACCTTATATTTATACTCAATTATGCAAGAATTCTAGAAATACAACATTACAAGCCAACATTAGATCTAGGAGAATAAAATACCACCAAAATTTTTAATTAATTTTGATTTTGGGCCACATGGGACTCATTTTCCCAAGGTGGCGAATGAGTCCCACTAGGCTTAATTTTGGGACCAAATTGAAAAATGCTTAGAAATGTGTAAAACTAGGTTTGGGACCAAAAGATCTAAGTGGGACCTATTTGTCCAATGTGGTGAATGAGTCCTAGATCACTAAATTTAGGCCATTTAAACATGAAACACCTAAATTATGATTGGCTAATGATTGGTGATGGGATTATCCTTGAAAAGGTGCAATAAATGAGGTTTGTGAATGAAAAATAGGGCCAATTAAAGCATAAGAAAGCCTAATTATTAATGACAAGCCTAGAAAATTGTGGAAGTGTGTTACAAAAATTTACAACACTTCACATAAGGCATGATTAATGTTAAAAATAGGCTATTTAGGTGTACTTAATTAATAAGACCTTAGAAAAGTGTGGAAGTGTGTGGCAACATTTCACAACACGTTAGTAAGGTACCTTTTAAATCCATTAGTTCACAAGGACCCAAGACCTAATGTGAAAGTGTCAACCACATTACAACACCAAATCAAGGCAACATTAAGCTCAAATTCACAAGGAGTGCCCAAACAAGTGTGAACATGTCCCCGACAACATTTTTCGACACTACATTTAGCCCCCACTTTAGTGAGAGAATACTTGCTTAAAACTCACACTAAAGTAGAAAAACATGCATCCAAAGGGGTTCAAGTGTACCAAATCATATAACACGAGATGGAAATTATCAAGAAGGGTGATCAAGCCCCCAGGATCAGGATCACATAACAAACCAACATAGGCACAAAAGAAAACACATGAGAATGATATAAAGAGCAACAACAAAGCACAAGCATACACTGTCAAATACAAAAGAGAGAAAAGATAAAAATAAAAGATTCAGATCAAGCTTCGACTGTTTGTCCATCATGATGTGGATCAGATCTAGGCTATTTATAAAAAAAGAAAATGCATACCCACTCTGAGGCAATGGAACTTTAGGCTTTGTGTGCGTGAGAAGTCCTAGAAGGTGATACACATACACTCATGGCTAGTATGCACTCACACACACACATAAGTGGCTATGGGGAAAGTCATGCCTCAGTCAGGCTTCCTGCTCAAACCATCCCAAAGTTATACCCCCTAATAATTTTAATAAGGGGCCACAAAAAATGGTTTTCCAACCTCATGAGACAAGCAAAACGTTGTATGCTTAGAACTCATGAACAAACAAGATGGCTCCAAAGGCATCCAAGTTGTGTTATGCAAGGTGGCCATATAAATGCAAAATGTAAAATGTAAAGAATGTTGAAAGGAGTCTTGCTTAGTTCATGTGAGGTCTTTAACTTAGGGAACATTGTGCCTAATGTCTCTAAGAGAAGACCAAACAGGGTGATCCCATAATAGTGGTTTACAATTTTTGGCCAAACTGGACACTGAAATTATTATTTTTAACTAAATCTTCACATTCGGGCACCTATAGCGGCTAAACTGTGAGGAATTTGAAGATGGTGCAAACTAGAGTCTCAAATTTTGTCTGTAGATTCTAAAAATATTTTTTTCAAAATTTTGGAATCAAATTGCACTTCTTTTTCCATCTCCCAAAATAGATTTTTTTGAAAACAACATTTTAAAAAGTGACGCGTATAATGCATAACTTTTTTCCATGAAGGATACAATTCTAATTATTTCAAATTTAGATTTGTAACTCTGATATCTAGTGCTTCCACTTGGTTAGATAGTTTTTTATTGAATATTTTTTCCTTAATTAAGTTTCAAAGCCAAACGAATTACAATTCAGACACATGTATAAGCATAACTTTTTTTGTATATGTCAAAAAATTATTTTTGTTGGATCAAGGACCTCAATATCTAGTGCACTCATATTTTTCAATTTTTTTGATAATCTTCTATTTTTCCACATGTGAAGAACAAAGAAATTCATTTTCGATGAAAAACCTATGTTTAATAAAACTTAAAAAACAAATACATAACAAACCAAAACATATTAAAATTATATTCATTGGATAGCTTGTTTTGAGGAATACCATAATCATTTGAAATAAATTTTAAATGAATTCATTTGATCCCCAAAATCTAAATCAAAAGTGATTTTTATCAGCATTTTGATAGGTGTAAAGGAGACACATTTATAGGTATGGTTTAAAACTAGCGAGGTTCTATCCAAGGGAGTTTGATCTAAGGTGATTTGATTAAACCCTCTTGAATTGGAATCCTTAAAATGGAACTTTTAAAGGCTTAAATCATTATATTTTCTAAAAATATGTGATTTCAGTTAAAATTCGTTCCTCTCAGGAATTGTAAACCACTATTATGATAGCACCGAACAAGGAATATAAAATTCACAACTTATGGGATGCAATGTGTCTCATCAAACCACTAAGAGGAATGTAATATGTTAAAAGAGATCACTCTCTTGAAGGACATCACACCCAATGTCATCCACAAAGCAAAACACATCGTGTGAAGCAAGAAAATTGCACCATGAACTATGAAAAAGAATAATGTAAAAGAATAATGCGAATGTATGCCCCCACTTTAAAGAAATTGCTAAACACCATACTATGAGAAGCTACTTTAAAGTAAAAAATGATAAATAAAAACAATAAAGAAGACATGAGAGGTAACTTGGAAAGCCCTATGCCAAGTCATATGTTTCCAAGTGAAGCCACGTCATTCCAAAGAAAAGGAAAAGAGAGGGTTTCCCCCAAAATGAAAACACCAAACACATAAGGGATCTATGGATTTGGGGTCAGTATGTTCTTGCTGCAATGCTTTTAGAGAGCTCAAAACTATCATCATTCCCCAAAATACATATATAACTAGAAGAATGACACAAAAAGAGTGAAAACAAAGAAAAATTATTTCAAGTCAAAATGGAAGATACATGAATGTCTCGATGCCTTGCATCATACCAAAAAGGAAAACGCAAGACCAATGAAAAAGAATAAAGGAAGAGAAAATATTTTTGGGCCAACATGGAAGAGACATAAATGTCTCAACACCCTGCATCATCCCCAAAAGGAAAACACAAGACACATGAAAAAGAATAAAAAGCGAAAAGAAAAAGATTGATGACATAGAGAAGAATGAAGGTACACAGAGGAATTTCACAAAGAGAGAGAGAGAGAGAGAGATACATAAAATAAAATGTTACAGGAGATCACATTACACACATGTAATCGCACAAAAGAAAATGAAAATGAGATAATGCAAAAGACTAGTAAGGAACACACAAGAAAACCTATAAGCAGGTTGTTTGCATCCCAATCATGTTCATTGTATATTGAAGGTGGAAAACTAGCCAAAGGAACAATATCAAGTTCCAAACTAGGATTGGTACCAAGTTTAACACTCTTTGTAGGAGATTTTTCATCTAAGCTCATGGAAGAGGAATAAAATGTATTCAATTCATTATGCACCTCTTCTTCAATTCTAGCAACCTCATCATTGTCATCCAAGTTAATAACAACAATAGGTCAAATGATAATGTCAATGGAAGATTTCAACTCTTGTAGTGGTTGTTGTATTGGATTGTTTTGTTTCGGGGTAGAAGTAGGGTCATCATGAATTGCTTTAGTCAAGTTTGGATTTTGATTTTCTTTGTTTAATTCTTCATGTAACCTACAAGAAAAGGCATGACATCTACAACTATGCTCTCTAGCACGTCTATTTCTTTTAGTTTGTTTTTTTAAGTTGTGTTTGTGTAGGAGTGGGTTGATCAACCATTGGTTTCTCTTCTTCCCTAAGGGGAGGAATGGAATGAACTACGAGGGGTTGTTTGACTACTTTCTCTTTGAATTTGTAAACCCGTTTTAGTCTAGGAGGTGTGACGAGATTTTTTTCATTGTCTCTTGGTCTTTTGTAGGAGGTAGGGGAGGTTTCTATCTTAGGTTGGTCTTGGTAGTTTTTTTTAGGTTCAAGCATGGTTTCATCAAGGATAGTAGGATCAGTGGTAGGTGGGGACATGTTTCAGAGGGATAGATCTACTATCTTCTTTGCCTTGAACTTTTGACAAGAAAAAGAAGTCTTCTCATGGTTTTATAGGTTCCATGGACTCAAGCCAAAATAAATCTAAGAAAAAGTTTCCTTTGAAGGACAAAGCATTAAAACCACTATGGTGGATGTTGAAAACTTCAATGTCAAAGGGAAAATTTAAGCATTTATGCACAACCGAAGGGACAACTTTTATGGAACGAAGTCATTGATGGCCTAGCTTCACATGAAATTAGTCTGATTAAGGGATGATGGAGAATGAAACATCTAATGTCTTCATTCCTATTTGTAAGGGAAGGGTAATCAATCCCATCATTAGTTGAGAAAAACCATTACGTGTCTTGATCCATGCTTTTAGTTTATCATATATGTCTTGATAGAGCTCATGCAAAAGCAAGAATTCCTCAATGATCACTCTACCATAGAAAAAAGGAAAATTGCTTATTTGGGGAATAATTGATTATAAATTGGACTTAATAAGGCCTTGATTTGGTGTTGTGAGCTATTTTTCACATCCAACCTAGGTCTTGGACTCTTTCAAATGCATTTAATGATGTCTTGTAAAGGTGTTGTAAAGTGTTGTAAAAGACTTTCACGCCTCCCTAGACTTAATGAACCCATTTTCCCTAATTCAACATTATAAAATGTATTTAAATATATCCTCACATTAATCTAGAAGGCTTTTTAAATAAACTTAACTTTAACCTAGTGTTGTAATGTGTTTTACACATTCACATTGGTTATTATGCCTTTCTAGGCTATGTGGACCTCATTTTAATGTTATAAAGTGTATTTAATCACAACTTCACATTGGATTTTGTGTCCCAAGCCATAATTGACCATTAAATCATCATTAATAGGCCCTTATTGCCCCATATTGTGCATCTCAAGGTATAAATTGATCGAATAACTGACAGAGTCATCATTTAAACCTAATTTATGCATTCCCAAACAACCCAGCTGGAAAATGGACCCCTCTAGGACTAATTCACCATCTATGGTGAATGAGTCCCTGCTAGGTGGGACTAATTCACCCAAGGTGGCGAATGAGTCCCATTTGGGTCAATTTTAACTTTTTGAGCAAGAAAAATTAGGTTTTAAGTTTATTTTTTCTTCATGTTAGCCTTAGGGATACAATTTACAAGAAAATAAGGTGAATTTCCTATAAAAACAAGTCTTTAAACCCTAATTTACATCCATTAAATAATTTTCACATCTCATTCATCATCTATCTTCTATCTCAAGTCAAGCAAGCTAGGGTTTCATCATTCCAAGTCATTGAGATAGCATTTTTTAGACATTCAAGGGAAAAATCTTCATGTTTTGTTGTAGAAATCCAAGATCAATAATCATGGAAAGGTAATAACTCCATTATTTCATTTTTCATTACATTCCTTTTTCATTTTGGTTTAATTACCTACAAAGGGGTTTGACCAAGGCAAACCCCCGTGCCCAAACATTCAACATTTCTCTCTCTTGTCTTCTGTGTTTGTAGATTTAGGCATCTTAGAGGCTTGGAAATCATTGAAGATCAAGTTACAAAGTTTTTCAAGTCATATCTTCATTGGATAAGGAAAAAAATCAACAAAAAGTCACCTTTAGGCCTAAGTTTGCTAGTTTCAGAACTAGACAACTAGAGAAGCAAAAAGTGTAGACCGAAGGCTCTTGTTTCCACGTTTGAATCTTCAAAAATTAAAAAGTGGACTCATTCACCATGGGTGGAAAATGAGTCCCATTTCTAGGCCTGATTTTAGTTTTTTGTATTTTTGGACACCCATTTGTCTGAAATGGGTTCCAGTTCAGTTTTCCACAATTGGGTATGATTCACCCAGAATGGAAAATGAGTCCCACCAGGCCTAAAAATTAGGATCAACAAAATTTAAAAATTCATTTCAAGTCTCTAGCAAGTTTACAAGTGCACTTCTTCAGTTTCATTCTTTTTTTTTGTAGTTTACTTTCATTTCTAGGTGTTTTTGCATTACACAATGTGTCTTCCAACAAGTTGCATTTCAATAGTTTTCACTTAATAATTAATATCTTTTATCAATTAGCTACATTTAGATCATTGAATTTAGTCATAATTACATCATACATTCCCCAGTTTGAGTGAACCAACTAGATTTTTGGTGTCGGATATATCTCTTTCCTTTAGGTGAAATACCATAATTGAGCAAAGAGACATAGCATTCCACGGACCAAAAATATTTGGTTCATTTTGGTGAACCTGCTTTTTGAATACCTTCTTGTCTTATTTGGAGTCCATCATCATAGATCTAGCATTGAGTTGACCTTGCATTAGGGTTGCATGTATTAATTTGCATACTATGTTTCAAATTTTACATTCATGAAAAGTGCATTTAGGTTGAATTTTTGTAATCTAAAATCATTCATTTTTTTGAAAATTTGCATTTACATCTTAAGTCTGCATCTTACATCATAGAAAACATAAAAATCCCTCTAAAAAATCTTAAAAATCTAAAAAAAATCCCGATTGGGACTCATTCGCCACCCTGGGCGAATCAGTCCCTTTTGACCCCTAAAACTGCCTTTTATAGAGCTAAAAACCCTATTTTTATGCTTTTGTTTGCTTCCATTAGTTATTTGTATTAGTTGGCTGAATTTCTGTATCATGCATAAATCATTAGATTTAGCTTGTATTAGTGCATTTCCTACATTGTTAAAATTCACATTTGCAGTCCCAATCTTTCATCTTTCAGATTATTGCATAGTGTCATCAGTAAATTACTTTGTTTGAAATCTGAAAAGTTGCATTTCATCCTATGTCTTTACATTGCATTTTAAGTTTTCATAGCTTCACTTACATTTAAATCATTAGAAATAAGCATTTTTTACATTCATGGCACTTAGGCTTTTGCAATTTTCATTTTCAGCATTAGTTCCTAGTTCATTTAGATTAGATTCATTAGAAAATGAAAAGAAAAAAGAAAAAACATCAAATGACCCAGTTCAAAAAATGATTCAATTTCAAAAAACCATAACATCCACACCCTTTAGTAGTGATGATTTAGACATGTTAGATGAAGCGCTTAAGGACTTCCTCTCACTAAGATCATCAACTAAATATTTGACACAAAAGAATGCATGCATCGATAATCATGATAATCATAATTGTTCTTCTCTGGATATCTCTCCCATTGGTGATGAAGGTATCTTGATGAAAGAAGACACAATCATTGAATATCATGAAAGTCTTTTTTTGTCTTCCTTCTCCTCCCCCTTGCAAAGTCATTATGACATACAAAGTTGAAATCATTGCCACTACTCTACCTAGTCTCCATTCATCTCCAAACACCTCCCCTACTTGTGACAATCCTTTAGTAAATAAGGATACAATCATGCATGTGTTGGACACTATGAACGCTGAGAGGGGGGGTGAATCAGTGTTCAAACATATTTGACTTTCAAATCAGATCTAAAACTATCAACAACAATAATTGAACTTAAAAAAACATTCACAACATATAAATTGAGGGAAACAAGTAATCACATTAATGAACACCATAGCACCAAAAAATTTTATGTGGAAACATTGTTAGGGGAAAAACCACAGTGGAGATTAATCCACAATGTATACTCTATTAAAAGAATGATAAAAGAGGGGAATGCACTTGCATTCAGGCACACTACCTAGAGCTCACTACTCAAGAGAGAAAGGCTCACTGCCTTACAGAGTATAAGGGTATGTGTAGGAACATCATGGTAAAAACAGGCCCTTAAGTGGCAAAAAATTAAAAAAAAAGTAGAGTTAGGCAACTTGAAGTAAAAATTTGAATAAGTTATCTATATTATTTCAAAAATATGTAAGAATAGAATTTGTAGAAAATTGAATGTAGTTTCTAAACTACTAGGTTTATTTAAAAAACAAAATCTATTTGGTGAAAAATTTGAAATTTCAATGTTGTAGTACTTAAATTTCAGGGAAAAATAAGAAGCAGGTGTCTGCCTGACCACCCTAACCACAATAAAATGATAATATTTTTTTATAAGATTGTAGATATAAGTAGAGGACTCATGTCTTGATGTGATGCATATTTTTTTGTAATTTTTTCCCAAGTAAATAATTAATTATGATTTTTTAATACAAATTTTAAAAAATATAAAAAATCGTACATCTAACCACCTTAACTTGGTCAAAACTTCATGAAATTGATTTTTCTTTTTTAATCCTATAATATATGAAGCATAGAATGTGACGCATGTTTCAGATTCAAAAAATGTGATACCGTTTGAAAGCTATAGATTTTTTTCAATCAACCTATCAATTAGGACTTTAGTCATAATTTAAATAGAAAATGAATAATAATTATTTATTAAATTCAAAGTAAAGCATAATTTATATTGGTGGACAGCTGAGAATCTCCTTTAAAAACCCTTTTCATTTCATTAATTTTGGGTAAAAAAAATCATTAGCCACATACCCTACAAATACCCATCATATCACTACTTTTTGGCCCATCATGATCCTACACATACCCCTAATTGAAATTACAACAAAATTTTGAACTGAGAATACAACATCTACAAATGCTTGGATTCAGTTCCAATGAAGCACATAATCCAATTCTAGATCTTTTGACCAGTTTGTACTTCTACTCTGCTCTGCTTAGCATACAAATTTTTTCTACCATCAAATAACTAATCTATCCTTTTTCACTCTCTTTTTGATACACATTCACTTCTATCTCTACCACATCTACTTCACATTCAAAATGATTTTCTGATCTCCTTTATATACCCACTAATCAAGAATTCATTGTATGTTAGCTCCACATCAAAATATAATATTCTTGGTTATGTCAGCTCAAATCATTAATTAGATTTGATGCATACCCACACAAGTTGGATAGACTATAGTAGGGACCCAAAAAAAAGTTCCAAACATAATAAATAGCTAAATACATACTCCACATATATCTACAATATGCCATATAAAACATGTTAGCCAAAATGAGAGGATAAACCATGAACCATACTACCGAACCTCTTAACTCGAACTCTGACTAATGCCACACCACAAAACTCACCAGTAGGATAGTATACATGATAGGAAGGCTTCCCTAGAGATCCACACCACAAAATAGTGATCTGGTGAAGTGATCAGATCAACTTATCAACCAAATGTTCTTCTTTTCATTCTTTCTGTTGGTAGATTACAAAATCTTACTTCCCTTGCCAGTAGGAGGAAACTAACATTGTGGACCATACTGCTAACTCTAGTTGCAATCAATGAAAATGCAAGTAGCCAAAAATGATCTCTCAAATTCATATGCCAGCAATCTGCCCCTTTGGCATTGATGGCAAGGTATGTGCAGGATCATCATGGAAAAAAAGGCCTTTAAGTGGAAAAAAAATCAGAATAAGTTATCTATTTTACTTAAAAAATATGTAAAAATAGAATTTGTAGAAAATTGAATGTAGTTTCTAAACTACTAGGTTTATTTAAAAAAAAAACTATTTGGTGAAAATTTGAAATTTCAATGTAGTAGTACTTAAATTTCAGGGAAAAAATAAGAAGTAGGTGTTTGTCTAACCACCCTAACCACAATAAAATGATAATATTGTTTTATAAGATTTTACATATAAGTAGAGGAATCATGTCCCAATGTGATGCATATTTTTATAATTTTTTCCAAGTAAATAATTAATTATGAATTTTTTATTACAACTTTAAAAAAATGTAAAAATCGTATGTCTAACCACCTTAACTTGGTCAAAACTTCATGAAATTCTTTTTTTTTTAAATCCTATAGTATGTGAAGCATAGAATGTGACACATGTTTTGGATTCAAAAAATTTGATACCATTTGAAAGTTATGGATGTTTTTCAATCAACCTATCAATCAAGACTTTAGTTGTAATTCAAATAGAAAATAAATAATAATTATTTATTAAATTCAAAGTAAAGCATAATTTATATTGATGGAAATGTGAGAATCTCCTTTAAAAACCCTTTTCATTTCATCAATTTTGGGTAAAAAAAGTCATCAGCCACATACCCTACATATACCGATCATATCGCCACTTTTTGGCACATCATGATCCTATACATACCTGACAACACTTAGTGAAAAGTTGACTAAGTGTCAAAACCAAAAACTCAACAAAACTAAGACTATTTCTCCCCCTCTTGATGTCAAGGAATTTTTCACTACATTCTCTCCTCCTTTGACATCAATGAAAAAGATTCTATTTCTTCCGCTCTCCTTGTAATGTTTTACTATACTTTTCTTCTTATTCTTTCCGCTTTGCAAAATAGAGAGCTGGATCAAAATTTGAGAAACTGTTGTAAAAATTAGAAGATTATTTTATACTTAGCTTTAATTTATGGAGGGAATTTCTTCCAAGAGTCCATCACAATTCTAATAGCTATAATCAAGTTGTGATTCTCTGATGTCTTATTGATAATCTCGACAAGGGATTCAGGAATGGTTATTGCTTCTTCTAGCTTTTCTCCTATCTTTAGCACTTCAATAATTTGCTCTAGTCTACCTTCAATTAGGTATTTTACTCTCCAAAAGGCATCCAGGAGAGTATTTCTAGCCAATTGAACCTTTGCATGCTCAGCCTATAGATCATGAACCTTTTTCTTAACCTTTCCATCCTTATCAAAAAACATACTATAGTCCTGTCCAATTCTGACAAGCTCTTTTTCAATTTCCTCCAACTTATCCTTGTACTTGCCGACACCATGAGGCCACCTTAGATAGTAATTGAAGACTTTATTCATCAAATTAATGCACTATCTTAGCACATTAATTTTCTTCTTTAGCTTAGCAAGAGATATCCTAAATTGCATATTCAAATGGGAAATTATTTCCTCCTCTTTCCTATCAGAGGCACAGATTCCATAGCCTTCTTAACACACTCAATCAGTTCTTCTAGGAGAACATCCTACAAAATCTCCAATTCAATATTGTTATCAACAAAGTATCTTCCTAAAGTGTTCTCAATGAAATCCTACTTATAAGATGGTCCATTCAACCATATGTCAAATATCTTTTTCATCCCATCTTCATCCTAAATAATTTGCATTATATCTGATTTGAATAGAGCACCTTCTTCATCATTGATCAATTCCACAAAAGATATAAAAGTCATGGAAAATCCTAACCTTGGAATTGGACATTCAAGTAGGTGACTAACATCTTCTTATGGTCATTCATTTACATTGTCAAACCAGGGAACATATACTTGAAATGGAGCGACACTGTATGTGCACTAAGAACTAGTTTCAGTCACAATTTATCAGAAATAAATGCTTGGAAGGAATTCTACTTATGCTGTAGGAATGTAACGTAAAGTCTTCTTAACTTAAGGGTAACATAATCAAAGAAGAAATCATGACAACTATTACTAAGAAACAAACTATGAACTGGCCTTATGCTACAGGAACAAACATAGGGATGGATTCCTGATGCTGCAGGAACAATATAAGACTGAGTTTGCACTAAAACTTTTAGGAATTAAATCTAACTTATAATCAATAGAAGATAAATAACTAACTATATATACTCACTAAGTGGGCCCCCTTAGCAAGCATCAACCATTCATGCAAGAATTGAACTCAAAACTTCATCAACTTTTATTCATAAACTTGGAATCATATACATTGATTTCTCTACTTATAAGAAAACTAACACAAAACACTATCTCTCATTATAATACTAACTTTTACACACTATGTTGCTCACTCACATAGAAGAACTTATTTATATTATAAAAGCAACTAGCTACCTAACTCTAATAGAGAAAGACATGGACATAAATGCATCTAGAAACTGAGGAACATACTTCTCATAAATGAAGACATATCCATTCAACACGATTCAGAGAGAATTTAGTATTCCACTCTTCCTAGATTAATGATCATTTAGATTTCCTCCCAACAACCTAGTCAGAGAGTCTTTGTTGGAACAAATTCCTCAATGTCATGTTGGAAATGGACTTTACTACAGGGTCGAGATCTACTGTGCTTGACTCGTTCATGCTCCCTTCAACAACCTGCGATGCACATGGCGACAAAAGAGAAAGAAAGAACGCATGGAAAATAACATGATACACATTCATTAATCACATATTAAATCCATTTCATTATCCAAAAACCGCATGCATTATATTAGTCATTCGAGAGGTCAAATAGGGCAATTAATGCAGAAACATAGAGATGTTAAGCTGTAGGAATATGGGAATGTATTGCTATATGATACTACCCGATTTTAGATAAAAGTCTTTAATCAAAGAGTTAAAACAACCATTAGCAATAAGAGTAAGGGTATTAAAAATACATCATAATATTCAAATAATGAGCATATTTCAAGCTCATCATTTGCCCCCTACTTATCCTAATGATGGTCCGCCAGCATTAAGCTTTTGAGTTGTTTCTCTGAAATCAGTAGGAGTAGTATGGCCCTGTAACGAAGTTCCAAATTTGTAGTAGAAACCTCTAAAATTTTGCCATCTCTCATACCTGCAGGCTTTTGTATCCTCATTAACATCTGTAGCCCAATAAGGGTAAAGTGGCCACATTAAAAATGGAGGTCGAAATGTTTATGGTAACCATAACTCAAACCTCTTCTGAAGACCAAGCTACCTGTACTTCTCTGTCTTTCTGATGGCTGCTTTAAATTTCAAAGGGCTATGAGGCTCAGATTTCCTCAGACCAATAGTTAGTTTTTCCCATCTTGTTTCAATTCTGGAAGATGAAAGCTTCCAAAGAAGATATGGTTGGTCTTTGAACTCATCATACACCTGCTTCCTGATATCAAATATTCTCATTATTTCTATCTGATCATTGAATCCATACACAATAGTAAGCCAAGTTCTTAGAATTGTGTGAGGATCTGAGCTTTCAGGTTGCAGTGGAATAGGTTCATTCCTTTCAACCTCTTCATAAGACTCTAATTGTCTTCCATAGTTAGTTTCATTCATTGCCCAAGACATGAGTGACCTTAGATGAATGTCGCCAATGTAGAGAAGTGGATTCCACTCTATTTCAAAGGGAATTATCAAACCATGCAAATAAAACTCACAGATGGAATTTTTCAACTAGCTGGGTGCTACCTGATATGCATCATAAAATTCCTTGGCTGTGTGAATGATAGGGTCTAAATTTCTGGAAATTCTCATCAATTGAAACCAAAGAAATTGCTCTTTAAGGAACATAGCATATACCCTAGGTGGTGGTCTACATTCCATAATTTTACCAATTATCTTCATCCATTTTCTCTTTCATTTCCTGAATTTCCTATTTTCTCCTTTCAATTTCTCTTTTCAATTGCTTTTTTTCTTCCTCCCAAAGACTTTGTTGAATTTTAGCTTTAGCTAAGTGGCGGAAACTCAAAGTTTGAAATGTAATAGGCCTCCATGTAGTCCTAAGATATTTCAAATATTCAATCAACAATGTCCTTTATAAAACAACTAATTCCCGACAAGTTTCAGGAGGTAATGGGGTTTCATTAGACACTTTAGATTGTTCAATATGTTCTTCCTCTTGTTGCAGGATGGATTCTTGTGGCTGCTCAAGAGGAGATTGTGTTTCCTTTGAAACTTGCCTAGCTGCTTCATCCAAGTCATCAAGACTTGGCATCCCCCTTTCATTACCATTACCATGTTGTGCTTCTTTAACTTCCACTGTCTCAGTTTGCACTTCCCCAAGAATAAAAAATGGACTTTGTGGAACATTCTTAGATACATTCTGAGAAACATCATGACTGAACTCTTCAAATTCCTCAGAAATGACTATAATTTCTGGTTGAGCAGGGGTTGAGATAACTTTAAGTTGTTTCCTTAATGAAGCTCTTTTTGGAAATGTTTCAAAAGTAACAGCTATAGGAGACACTTTCCTAGCCTTCCTCTTTCTAACCTTTCTAGAGGGTTTAGGCTCAACAAGAGAAGATGATAGTGATACTGCAGTGGCAACAGGAATTGCTGCAGGAGGAACTACTACAGGGGAAGATGTTGTAGGAAAGAGTGGAGTAGAGCATTTTTCCTTTTGAGCATGAGGGTCACATTCTAGGGTTTGTTCTGCCCTAGAGGACTCTTCGACCTTTGTTTTCCCTTTTTCTTTTCTAACAGCAGACCTAGTTTTTACTTGGGTAGAGGGCTCTAGTGTGGAGGTTACAGGACTAAGTGTTGCAGGAGTAGATGATTCTTGCTCCGCTTCCCTACTTGTAGATTCTATTCTCTTTTTCTTTTTCTTGTGCTATACAGGGAGTGCTCTAGGAGGCTCTAGAGGTTGCAGACCCTTCTGGGAAACAAATTCTTGCTAAGAAAGGGGTGATACATCCCTTAGGGAATGCTCGATCAAGAGTTTAATAAGGGCATGATGGGAAATAGAGTTGTCCCTACCCCTCTAGGTTTCATGGACACATTGTTTCAAAAGGTTTAAAAAAAAAATTGGAACATTGACAGCTAAACTATGCCTCATATGACTCAACAATTTAAAATGTTACGAATGCAAATAGGAAAAACGTCCCTCACAAGTCAAATACCTAATTCTGAAGGTGGCATATTTTGAGTATGGAGGAGGCAGTGACACTCATTTGCATCCTTGTTTGGAAACCTACAAGGGTCCATCTATTAGTATTGTGAATTCTACCCTAGCTGAGACAACATGTGAAGAAAAAAATTATCCTACTGCCAAAAGCCTAGTTACTTCTGTAATTCACTCTTTTGTAATGGCTACTGTCAAACCCCGCATTGTAGCTTCTCCCTCTAAAAGAGTTCTCAAAAACTCACCTCTAGCTTCCTCATTAAAGGAATCTAACCTCAGAAAATAATTCAGCCAACCACAATTGTTGAATGCCTGAACCGTTTGAGGATTTTGCAACAAGAGTTCATGAGCAACAGGCTCATGTCTTACTAACTGGCCACTCATATTCATAAATTATCCTAGTTGAGATTCCTGAAACTCGAACTTTTTCTGAAAATTTGAAAAACTTTTTCTACCCTCCTTTCTACCTTGTCGTCACTTTTCTTTACTTTTCCAAGAATGAATCAAAGGAAATTGCATGATATGATTGTTAAAAACTACTCAAATCAAGCAGTTAATTATTGTTTATGATGAAAGCACGCAGTCATGTTTGGAAAGTACAAGAAAATAAAATTAGTTGTGACAGTGACATAAGAAAAAGTTGAAATGGATTATCCCACCCCCTACTAAAAATTTGGCATGTTTCTGCACATATGCGAAAGGATAGGTGAAGAATTAGGCTATGATGACTGATATGTATATAGCAATTAATGAATAAATGAAATAAATAAATGATGTAACAATAAAAGATATCGTGTACCTTGTAATAAGTGCTCATACACACTGGGAAAGATCATAGCTCATCATGAAATGATGGTTGGAATTGAAACTATAAATGAGGGTAGTACAGTAGGATGGATGACATGGATGGGTGATGTGGAAGAAGAGGGAATGAATGGTGGTGACAGATGAAAAGCAAAGAAAGTGGCTTCCTTAAAAAGGAAACCTTTATTATGGGCATGCAACATAGAATTTTAAAGAGATGTTGCAGGAGATAGGTTGAAGCCTTTTGCTATAGGAGGATCAGTGGCTGCATTTGAAACAAACTACTTCATAAATTCCTCTTTGGGTGCTGGCTTATGATACAACCTAAGATGGTGTCCATTAACTAGTAGCTTGAATAAGATAGGATCTATTGTAGCTAATTGAACTAAACCATTATCAAACACATTTTCTATTTCATAAGGACCAAGCCATCTTGTGGTGAGTTTACCTTGATTTTCCTTGTACCTAGAGTCATAAAACAGCACCCAATCACTGACAGAGAATTGTTTAGTTATAATATGGTGGTCATGCCATTTTTTTCTTTGCTACTAGATAGCTTCAATATGCTATAGGGCAGCTTTCCTTATCTCATCCAATGCATTCAATTGCAGGAGGCATTCCTTTTGGGCTTCTAAAATATCAATGTTAAGTTGTAGAGCAGTCCTTAGAAAAGTAACTAACTACCTAACTCTAATAGAGAAATATGTGGACATAAATTCATCCAGAAACCAAGGAATAGATTCTCATAAATGAAGACATATTTGTTCAACACGATTCTAAGAGAATTTAGTATTCCACTCTTCCTACATTAATGATCATTTAGATTTCCTCCCAACGAATCGCTCAGAGAGTCTTTGGTGGAACAAATTCCTTGATGTCATGCTAGAAATGGAATTTACTATAGGGCCGAGATCCATTGTGTTTGACTCATTCATGCTCCCTTCAACAACCTACGATGCACATGGTGACAGAAGCAAAAGAAAGCATGCGTGGAAAATAATATGATACACATTCATTAATCACATATTAAATCCATTTCATTATCCAAAAACCACATGCATTATATCAGTCATTCGGGAGGTCAAACAGGGCAATTAATACAAACACATAGAGATGCTAAGCTGCAGGAATATAGGAATGTATTGCTACAGGATACTACCCGATTTTAGATAGAAAGTATTTAATCAAAGATTTAAAACAACCATTAGAAATAAGAGTAAGGGTATTAAAAATACATCATAATATTCAAATTATGAGCATATTTCAAGCTCATCAATCCCTATCTTCAGCTATTATTATTTATGGTTCACCTAGTTTTGGTTGATCTCTAGGAGTATATTCATTAGAGTCTTCATCCACTACATCCAAAACCAACTGTCCTTACCCCTTTTCTTCAAATTTTGTTGACTTGGGTGTCAGAGGAGTGATACCAACCAAATATATTTCTCTTTTTCTTTTTCTCTATCTTTCCGGAGGATGATCCAACTTTAGTTATTTTTACCAGAAGGGGGATAACACTTACACCAAAATTTTCTAACACCTTTCTAAAGAGGTTTTTATATACTTGTTCCCCATTTTAAAAAGAGTTGTAATGCTCAAAGATTTTCTTGCAGACCTATATATTTTCTTTCTAGTCCACATTGTCATTCAGAGGCAAGCAATTTAGAAAATACATTATAATGCATATTGCAAGGGTGCCAAATCTCAAGGTGTAATCAATATCCTTCATTAATTGTACATTCTCCATCAGTTGATCCTTCATTAGACTACACAGGTCAAAGTCTTCATTTTCTATTATCATTTTATGAGCGATATATACAGCACCTACCAAGGTTGATCCTTCTTTGTTTCTGAAGATCTTGTATGAGATTCCATGTGCAACATAATTTGTCAATGGATCTTTAATCGATGGAATTATCTGAGCCCTCTAATCTCCCCTTATTCCAATTAGGGCTTTGACCTCAACATTTTGAAATGATTTCTTCTTCAAAATATTACCAACATTGCACAGACCTGTTAGACTCTTGATTACATCCTTAGAGATTCGATAGGGTTTATCCAGAGTAAGGATATCACCATCCAATCTATTCAAGATAAACCAAATCACTTTCGCATTAAAAAAATGAGGGAATTCATTCTAGATATCCAAATTCTTATGCTTCGATCCTCCAAGCTTCCTTAATTTGGTGGGAGACAACAAATTTCTTTCATCCCTAAATTTTTGACTGCTATACTCATCTAGAGTTACTGTACCTTTGGTTTGTTTCATTTTTCATGTCGAACAGGGTTCTATTGATCACCAAATAGATATGAAATTAATAAGCAACAAAAATACCTAAAGAATTCACTACTAAATTGACCTTTAGCACCTTTGGAATTTTGTTGAAAGGGCTCTCCATATATTCTCTTTCAATGCACAATGACGAATTAGGGTTCCAAATTCCCTTTTAAAACTTCACATACTTAACTTCCTGCCACATTAAATGTGTTTCCCTATAAATTTTGGTCACTCTCCAAACTCAGACAACAAGTAAATAATCCAACTACAAATCTATATGATTTCATCCAACTCAACAAATGATTACTAATGCTTTCAAAAATAAATAACACAATGGCTGAAAAAATCCTACAATTCAGTGCCAACTATATCACATGGGGACAAGATATTTTCATGAAAAACTCCCACTAGGCCATTGGCTTGAAGTCAATTACATGAAAAGTTATCGAAGGGAGCTTCTGCTACAACTTTGTTTCCTTCATCAGATTCACTTTTCTTTACCCATGTTTTCTTCATCTGATCTCTTATCTCTTCCATAGATTCTTTTTGTTTTCCTTTGTTGTATTTCTATGAATTTCTTCCTTGATAAACCAAACCTCTTTTGTTCAAGTTTTTGTTCTTGTATATTCTTGCAATGTGCCCAAAATTGTTACAATTGTAGCATACCAGATTTTTCAGTCTATACCATCCATTCCATTGATTTCCTCCTAACCTGCATTGATTAGCAACATTCCCACATCTTCCACAAGTATAACATCTAATGTTACTTACACTAATAGACATACTTTTGCATTCTAATGCCTTATGACCAAACTTTTTGCATTTAAAACACTGAACAAAAAATGATGGAGTACTAGGATTTATCTTTCTTCTACACTAAGAAGCCATATCTCCAAATTTATTGCAAGCAAAGCAATATCCATTAAATTTTTGAGCATTGGGTTGCCTTACTAGATGTTTTCTACCTTTGTTCTTCTTTTCAAGGTTCTTTTGTTTAGATTCAGAACTTTCACCCTTCTCATAGCCAAGAGTTTTCTCGTCATTTGTATCCTTTTGTCCTTTGGTTATCTCATCAAGCCTAGTAGAGCTTATCCCCAATTTCTCCTTGAATTCATTTGCAGTAGCAAGCTCATTTATGAGGATAACTACTTGTCTCTCAAGCTCTTGTTCATTTTTTCTAGATTGTTGTAGTTCAACTTCTAACTGAATGAATACACTATTAATTATACTACATTCTTCAAATTTTTCTTTTAGGGACTACGCCAGATTCTCCTCATTCTTCTTTCTCTCTTCAATCTCTTCGGTAAACTTCATCACCATAGATTCCATTTCAAGCTTTAGAGTTGTATTGTCCTTAGTAAGCTTTTCACATTCTTCTGGAATTCCCCTTAGGGTTTGATACAAATGGACATCATCCAAACCTTTGCTTTCTTTTTTCTTCAATTGATCACATAGTTCCTTCCTCTTTTCCCTTGACTCATTTATCTTATCCTTCAGTGATTGAATGAATTTTTTGGCAGCCACAAGATTAGCTTTTAGTGTCATGACTTCTACTTTGGACTAATCAAGATCATTAAGTGCCACCAACGTCCATTGTATTTCAAGATCCACCTCAAGCTATTAAACTCCAGATGAGGAACCTACTCATCTACCAATTGTTAGACACTAGGAAAACTGAGAGGAGGGGTGAATCAATGTTCAAAGATATTTGACTTTCAAATCAGATCTAAAACTATCAACAACAATAATTGAACTTAAAACAACATTCACAACATGTAAACTAAGGGAAACAAGCAATCACATTAATGAACACCATAACACCATAAATTTTTATGTGGAAACCTTGTTAGGGGAAAAACCACAATGGAGATTAATCCACAATGCATAATCTATTAAAAGTATGATAAAAGAGGGGAATGTACTTGCATTCAAGCGCACTACCTATAGCTCACTACTTAAAAGAGAAAGGCTCATTTCCTTACAAAGTATAATTGAAATTACAACAAAATTTTGAACTGAGAATACAATATCTACAAATTCCTAGATTCAGTTCCAATGAAGCTCATAATCAGATTCTAGATCTTTTGAATAGTTCACACTTCTACTCTGCTCTACTTAGCATACAAAACTTTTTCTTCCCTCAAATAACTAATCTTTCATTTTTCGCTCTCTTCTTGATACACATAGACTTTTATCTCTACCACATCTACTTCACCTTCAAACTTATTTTTTGATCTCCTTTATATACCTGCTAATCAATAATTCATTCTATGTCAGCTTCACATCAAAATATAATATTCTTGCTTACGTCGGCTCAAATCATTAATTAGAGTTGATGCATACCCACACAAGTTGGCTAGACTATAGTAGGGACCCAAAACAAATTTAAACATAAGAAATAGCTAAATACATACTCCACATACATCCACGATACGCCATATAAAACATGTCGGCCAAAATGAGAGGATAAACCATGAACCATACTACCGAACCTCTTAACTTGAACTCAGAGTAATGCCACACTACAAAACTCACCAGTAGGATAGTATACATGCTAGGAAGGATTCCATGGAGATCCACACCACAAAATAGTGATATGGTGAAGTGATCAGATCAACTTATCAATCGGATGTTTTTCTCTTCATTGTTTCTGCCAATAGATTACAAAACCTTACTTCACTTACTGGTAGGAGAAATACTAACACTGTGAACCATACTGCTGACTCCAGTTGCCATCAATGACAACACAAGTAGCCAAAAATTATCTCTCAAAGACATATGCCAACAACATGATGATGAAAAACACATTTGTTTGGATGACATGATTGAGAGCTATGACAATTCTACCTTTCCTACTCAAAAAGACATTCTAGGACATGAGGATGTAAGTATAGATAATCATGACAATCAACCCTCTTCTTCTCCTAATATCTTCTCTACACATGAAGAAGATAGTTCAATGTTAGAAGATATTGTTATTGAAATTCATGAAAAACTTATTCCTCCCTTCCTTGATGCCCCTACCATTTCAAAAGATCTATTTGCACAAAAAAGTTTCATCATTGGTAACCATGAAACTCCTAGTTATTCTTCTCTTGATGCCTTTCGTATGAGCGATGAAGCTATCTTGCTAAATCCAACTATGACATGTGATGAACCTGTTATTTATCACTTTTCTAAAAGCTCTCCTCGTAGGGTCAGTATTATGACATATAAGAATGATACCTTTAAGACAACAGACAACCAAATAGAACATTCTTCTCATATCACCACTATTGATACTCAAACAAATCCAACCATTGATCATCCCCCTATATGTGTTGAAGTTAAATTGGCCACACCTAAGAATCATATCATTCTTTACCCACCTTCACATAAGAAACAAGGTCACAATACACCCAAGCTTATTATTCCAAATCATGGTCTTCATGATTTTCCTTTCATCGAAATCAACCCATCCAACAAACCTTCATTCACCATCAATACTATCACAAAAGATTTTTCCAAGCAAACTCTAACCTTGGTACATCCTAAATTGATAGATATTTCATTAAACATGTATCAAGTAGAAAATGTATTTCCATATCCAGATAAATAACATTATTTTTTGCTCCTTGCCATGTAATAGTTGTAGGATAATACCATATACTCACTATTGCATGTTTTACATCCATCACAAGGGGCAGCATACCATCATCCATTACAGGATCACCTTTGTCTTGCACTAAGTGGGGGAAAGGGGTTTGATAACCTTATCCCCGTATGTCACTTGTCATTGTCTCTTTTGGATAATCATTAACCTTTCATGAATGTATAAGATCAAGCTTGATATGTGGATGACATGTCTTAAGATTGAATCACATGTGACATACTCCCTTCATGATGCATCTTATCAAAAACATGACTTGGTATAGGGATTTTTGAATAAGCTTTCACACCCTCTTCTACTTTAAAGCAATTTCTCATAGTAATGGTGTTAGCAACCACTCTAAAGTGGGGGAATACATAGACAACATCTTTTTACAAATTTCATAGTGTGATTTACTTTTTCTTGTGATGTGTCCTCCCTAGTGATGTCATTGGGTTTTATTCCTTTCAAGAGTGTATGATCAATTGAAGTGGCCTGATGCGAATGAGGCATCCCATGGATAATGATCTAACAAGGGAATAATTATCAAATGACATGGTCTGATGTGAATGAGGCATCCCATGGGAAATGATCTAACACCCTGAATTTTCCTCTCTTGGAGACATTAGGGACAATGCTCCCTAAGAAGAAGAATTTGCATGAAAAAAGAAAAATCCCCTTTAGTAAAATTCTTTACATATTCAAAAACATTTACAAAAATGATTACATTGTGGTGCCTTATCAATGTTATCAGAAGCATAACATTGGAATGGATGGAATAATGGAAAGTTGACACACTAGCATGAATTTCTCACTAAACCACTTCTTTGGGAAATCTCACTCCAAGGATGACCTAATGTTCTATGGCCCGAAAGTGACCACATCTTCTCCACCCCATTTTCCTTTGTTTCCACTGTATAATTATGTATCTTGATGGTTTGACTTAGGATCTTTGATGCTCGGGGCTTGAATTCCTTCTTGATCTTTATCATTCTTTGTCATTTGGATCTATACACTAGGATCTCTCTTGAATGTCTACTTTACTGTGAATTTGAAGCAAGTTCATCCTCTCACTAAAGTGGGGGCTAAATGTACCATAGAAGGAAACTTTCTTGAATTGGGGAATAATTGATGATAAATTGGACTTAATAAGGCCTTGATTTGGTGTTGTGAGGTGTTTTTCACATCCACATTAGGTCTTGGACCCTTTCAAATTCATTTAACGATGTCTTGTAAAGGTGTTGTAAAGTGTTGTAAAATATTTTCACACCTCTCTAGACTGAATGAACCCATTTCCCCCTAATTTAACATTATAAAATGTATTTAAATACATCCTCACATTAATCTAGAAGGCTTGTAAAATAAACTTAACTTTAACCTAGTGTTGTACTGTGTTTTACACATTCATATTGGTTCTTGTGCCATTCTAGGCTATGTGGACCTCATTTCAATGTTGTAAAGTGTATTTAATCACACTTTCACATTGAATTTTGTGTCCCTAGCCCTAATTGACCTTTACATAATTGTTAATAGGCCTTTATTACCCCATATTGTGCATCTTGAGGTATAAATTGACCAAATAACTGACAAAGTCATCATTTAAACCTAATTTATGCATTCCCCAACAACCTAGTTGGAAAATGAACCCCTATGTGAGTAATTCACCATTTGTGATGAATGAGTCCCTACCAAGTGGGACAGATTCACCCAAGGTGGCGAATGAGTCCCATTTGGGTCAATTTTGACTTTTGAGTTGGAAAAAATAGGTTTTAAGTTTATTTTTTCTTCATGTCGGCCTTGGGGATCCAATTTATGGGAAACTAAGGTGAATTTCCTATAAAATCAATTCTTTAAACCCTAATTTAAATCCATTGATGCATTTTCACATCGTATTCATCATCTATCTTCTCTCTCAAGTCAAGCAAGCTAGGGTTTCATCATTCCAAGTCATTGAGATAACATTTTTCAAACATTCAAGGAAAGAATCTTCATGTTTTGCTAAAAAAATATAACATAAATCCTCATGGAAATGTAATAAATCCATTATGGCATGCTTCATTACATTTTTTTCTCATTTTGCTTTAATTACCTACAAAGGAGTTTGACCAAGGCAAAACCCCATGCCCTAACATTCAACATTTCTCTCTCCTGTCTTGTGTGTTTGTAGATTTAGGCATCTTAGAGGCTTGGAAATATTTGAAGATCAAGTTCCAAATTTTTTCACTTCATCTCTTCATTGGATAAGGAAAAACATCAACAAAAAGTCACCTTCAGGCCTGAATTTGACAGTTTCAGAACCAGACACCTGAAGAAGCAGAAAGTGCGGATCAAAGGCTCCTATTTCCACCTTTGAACCTTCAAAAATTAAAAGGTTGACTCATTCACCATGAATGTCAAAGGAGTTCCACTTTCAAGCCTGATTTTTGTTTTTTCTGCATTTTTGGATACCCACTTGTCCGAAATGGGCTTCGGTTTAGTTTTCCAGAACTAGGATTGATTCGCCTAGAATAGTGAATGAGTCCCGTTAGGCATAAAAATTAGGATCAACAACATTTCAAAATTCATTTCAACTCTCCAACAAGTTTACAGGTGTAGTTCTTCAGTTTCATTCATTTATGTTGTAGTTTACTTTCATTTCTAGGTGTTTTTCCATTACACAATGTGTTTTCCAATAAGTTACATTTCAATAGTTTTAACTTAATAATTAATAAATTTTATTAATTAAATACATTTAGATCATTTCATTTAGTCATAATGACATCATACATTTCTTAGTTTGAGTGAACCACCTAGATTATTGGTGTGGGATCTATCTCTTTCCTTTCTAGGTGAAAGACCCTAATTGAGCAAAGTGACATAGCATTCCACCAACTAAAAATATTTGGTTCAATCACATTCTCTCCACAGGAAAGATCTATTAGTATCCCATTAGTGGGCTTGTCATAGATACAAATGGATATGTAAATAGGACCATTGGGTGCATGTTTAAGTATATCTTTAGAGGTGAAAGAAATTTCAAGAGGATTCTTAGTTCAACCCTTACGACAAATGTCATCTATCACTCCTACCATTTCATCCATAGGATCGTTATCTATAGAATCATGTTGAATAGGATCATTTTTATCATCATCTGTATCAACATTCATCACATCATTCTTTCTAGTCTCATTGTATTTGACAAATGAAATGTTATGTTTTGGCATGGGGTTGGTGAAAATATCCAAGTTATGGTTGGGAGGGGAAACAGACTTATCTCCTCGATCACTAACACCTCCAACGGAAAGATGACCAGAATCAATGAGGTCTTGCACAAGATCTTTAATATGCTTGCAATGTTCCCTATCATGTCCATTTTGTCTGTGATAGTGGAAATAAGAAATTGATCTAAAACTTGGAGGTAAAGTCTTTTTAGGATTGGGTGTTTTTACTAGAGGCAAGGTAATAATTTGTTTTTCTAAGGGTTGGGACATTGTGTTATGAAGGGTATCAGGTAAGGGAGCGAATTTCCTTTTCAGGTCCTAATAGGTAAAGGGTATCATGAATTTAACAACAACTACTTGGTTATTCGACTTGTGAGATGTTTGTTGAGGGAAATTGAATTGAAGGAACCCTTTATTCTGTCTTCTAAAAGTTTGGGAAATTTTTTGATTTGCAGGCTCAAAATTCTTAGTTCAATTAGAAGTGGACTTTGTATCTTGACTACCAACCAAATTTTGATAATCAAGGAGGTCAGTACACAAGTGCATGAAGGACATGTATTTCATCACGGTGAGCTTGTCTTGAATCTTTCTTTGCAAATTTCCTATGAACATCTTTTAGAGGTGAGGGTCGGGGACCTTCACATCGATTTGGGAATAAAGTGATTGATAGTGTGAGATAAAATTAGTTATATTTTCTTCTTCTTTTTTCTTACATCTCACCAAATTTTCCAAGGTCATTTTGGGGGTCATATGCACTTGGAAATGATTTAGAAATACCTCAAAAAGTTCATTGAATGAACGAATTGAGTTGATCGGTAAAGAAGAAAACCATTCCAAGGCGGTGTCTTTCAATGACCTAGGAAAGAGATTAGCCAAGAGTTTATCATCAAGGATAAATTCATTACATAAGGTGGTATAAGAATTAACATGGTTAGAAGGATTTCCATTCCCTCCTGAACCATATATTTTTGGCACCACAAGGCTATCTAACGCTTCTAGGGTTTTACAACTAAAAGGAGAGAGGCAGGCCAAAAATGCTAGCTAGGTTCAATCAAATTATGCAATGTAGGATGCTATTATGCCTAGATGAAATGAAATAAATGCAATTAAGTGATCTAAATGACTGATTATGCATGTAAAACCTAAGATTTATGCAAGGATGGAAAACAGTGTTGTTTGCAAAAAGCTTAAAAGAATGAGCAATAATACAAATTAAACCAAAAAAAAGACTATTTTTCATAATGTGTACACCTAGGAAACTGAAGAATATTGGAGAGAAATTTGGAAAACTAATGAAGTTTGATTTTGAGCTAATTGGGACCCATTCGCCACCCTGGGCGAATCAATCCTAGTTCTGGGTTTCTCTACATAGAAGTTGTTTTCTATCAACTGAGAACCAAGATCTGCATCTAACTCAAAACTACATCTCAGGAGGGACTCATTTTCCATGCATGTTGAATCAGTCTGCTTTCAAATTTTTGTAACTTCAAATCTTTGTTTTGCACCTTCACAACAATTTTGACGGAAACCCTACTTAGGATCTCAGAAAATTAATGCAAAAATGCTTAAAATTATATGTCTAATGGGGGGGTTTTCCTTGGTCAAACCCATACTTGGGTAGTTAAACCTTAAGTGGAGAAAAATCTGCATAAATCCCTAGCATTAGATGTGTTAAAGACTAGGAAAGTCTGAAATATGACAAAAACCCTATTTTATTGTGCTAGAATAGGAAATGCAAATATGATTTGTGTGATGCAAGATATCAACCCTATAAATCTTACAACACATCAAAAATGGAAATAAAATGACATGCAAATGAAAAGTAAACAAAATACAAACCTTAATATGAAGATAGAGTGAAAATGGAAGATGGAATCACTTAGAAACAAAGTCTTTAGGTGTGATTTGATGGCTAGTTGCATCTCCTCAACCTAGATTTCTTCATGATTCACCATAGGAATCTATCATCAACCATTTGCAATGTTGAATATTGACCTAAAGATTGATCTTCAAGACCTATAAAAACCCTAGTTTGCTGCCCTAAACCTTCAACTTTTGCTAATGAGACTTCTTGTAGAAGTCTTGATTTAGAAATTGCTTTTGTGAAATGACTAAAAGATGTATAAAATTACTTAAAATGAGTATTTATAAGCAACAACACCTAATTTTCCCATTATTTAGACCTAAGAGGCTGACATTCACTAGAAATTTAAGTTGAATTAATCAAATTCCCACTTAAAATTGAATTTTCACTCAAAAGGGACTCATTCGCCACCTTTGGAAAATGGGTCCCACTACTAATTTTTGAAGTTGGGTTTTCAGGGTATGAAATAATTGAGTGTTTTTTGTTAGGTTTTAGGTGATTTCTTAGATGAAATGGGCCTCTAGATAAAAAATAATGGGTCTTAGAGGCCTATAAATGTTGTTTTGAAGGATAAATGATATGAGGGGACTCAAAACTAGGTCTAATTATGGTTGAAATTGTCTCTTTTCTCAAGAGGGTCCAATTTTCTATGGCACATTTGGCCCCCACTTTAGTGCCTATATGACTACATGCATATGTAAGCTAAAGGACTCTAAATGATGTACTTTCCTACATAAAAAGATACTCATTCAAAAGATGGGAGAATGAAGCCCCCAATGTAGTTCTTTGAAAAACCACAACATTAGCAACCGCATCATGCAACACAAAATTCGTTAATTGTCCAAAAATATTTTTATCTAACCCATAGGAATCCAGTTCAAGGGTAGATGTACGCCTCCCCTTGATTTTTCTTCCTTTACGGAGGTGGAATCAAGGTAGCAATCTAGCCACGTTGAATAAGAAAAACCATTTCATAGGACATTTCCAAGTACCATGCCACATAATGATAGACAAAGGATGATGTCAAGTGTGGAAGCTTGATTCCAATGCATTAAACAGTGTTGAAAACAAATTACCCTAGTGCCCATTATGTTGATTTGAAGAAGATATACTTTATGAATTATTTAAAAAGATAATAACCCTATGTTAATGCATAAAAGTAAAAAGAGGTGAAAATAGATTAAAATAAGTAGAAGAAAATAATGTGTCACTTACTATTCATTTTACCTTCTTGTAGCTTGAGAGTGACGAGTGAGAGAAGAAAATGTCAAGTTGACAGGATTACACATCTTCAAAGCTGGATGATCTTAGGGAGCAAGAGGTACGCGGCGAGCTGTATTATGAGGTGAGTCAATTTTGTAATTGTTTCCTTGTGATTTTATAATAATTTAATGATTTTAATGCATGGATAGGTTGATTTAGGTTCTTAGAAAAAAACTTCACAAAGTGTCCCCTTTTTTTGCAAAGTATCCCATTTGTTCGTAGAGTGTCCCTTTTGTTTGCAAAGTGTCTTATTTCTTCGTGAAGTGTCCAAAAAGGGTTCTAAAGTCTCTAGGACCATTAGTAAAGAACACTAGATTGTAATTTAATAGACTTTCCTGATGAAATATGTGAAAATAGAAGAAATTAGATGGATTTTAGAGCATTTTGTGATTATTTTGATAGGTCCCTGCCTGGTCGTGATAGCGGCTAGGGGGAAGACAACTCACAATTGTAAGAAATCATGTGCTAGTCCTATCGACATCAGAGATAGAGAACTTATAGTTAGTGGGTATCTATTGGGTATATCTTATGCCTCATATGAGATACCATGATGCCATGCTTATGGCCCTATGTGAGTGTTGTGATGTTGATACTTGTAGATTTCATCTTCCCATCGGGGAAATGACCATCACTCTAGAGGACGTACACTGCATTCTTTGAGTTCCTATTCATGGAGAGTGGGTATATTTCTGGGAGGATCGGTCATTTCAGGAGAAGAAGAGGGACATGCAGTATTGTTTAGGTGGACCCATACATGATGAGTGGGTTAGAGCATAGATCAAGCTCCCCATGATGTTATATTTGTGAGCTCCTATTGTTGGATGGATTATGATGCACATAGTGGCTCTGGTTCTCAATCTATATGGATGAGTGACACATTTAGATTGAGGAATGGTACATTTGATACAAGGGATGTATGAATAGAGGATAGTCTATGCTTGGGGCCATTGTATTTTAGTACACTTGTATTATGATCTTGGTCAGTTTGTGTTTTGAGATATCGACAGTATGGTGCATTGTACGCTTCTGCAGGTGTGGTGCCTCGAGCATATCACATGCACCAAGCCTATTAGATTCCCTTATGCTATAGTTGAAGGATATCCATGAGCATTCATCTATCCTTTACAATGCATGTGGCAGTATGGGGATTTACACTTTTGAAGGTTGAGATTTGATCAGTTGGAGGAGGACGGGAGCTTTTCGAGACCTTATCTACTCACTCTGTAGTGGCTAGATCCCACAAGATAGCTATGAAGGATGCAGATGGATAGGTATCTAGCTAGGAGGCATGACTATGTTGTAAGACATTTCTACTATGGGTGAGTCATGCAACAGTTTGGATAGGTGCAAACACCACTGAGGGAATTCTTCTTCATTAGATGATTAGTGCAGAGTACTCAAAGGCCAAGTGATAGTGTTCGATTGACTATAGATCATGTTCATGAGAGTGATTCTGATGATTTAGATCATGACTAGCCACCAACATCTGACGTTGATGATGTCAGAAACACAAATGAGCATGAGGAGTGGTGGTCATATGCATGACCAACTCTTGTCTTCCCCACGGACTTCCCTATAGGCGATGTGGGACCAACACCAGATGAGGGGATGAGCCAAAGGATAGAGCAGAGGATGTACGATACAAGCTAGCAGATATTTTCACTGATGTTATTGATGAGGAGTACTAGTCTGATGTCGATCCTAACTATGAGGATCATGATGTAGGAGAGGATGATGAGGAGGAGGATTATGAGGAGGATTATTATTACAAGGAGGAGCCACCCCTGAGTAAGGGTGATGAGGTAGCTACTGAGGATTGGTATGAGCATGGAGAGTCCTCACACACTTACAGGACCAGATCTCATGTAGTAGCTATAGAAGACATCGGTACCCAGAGTCAGAGAGAGGCTAGCACATCCTTGATGCCCCCCAAAGAGGATGAGGTTGACATTTCTCATCTGACTGGAGACATAGGTGATGACATTTGATTTTAAGCATGTAATTTAGTATGTTATACTTTTTTTAAGTATATATATATCATGATGAGGATTAATAATTATGTACATTATCTATCTTGCAGGAGCAATGAGAGACTGGTGAGAGTTCTATCATTAGGAAATTATGGAGATAGTTCTTGCATCCATCGATGAGGAGGAGATGGATCCTGACTATGTTCCCCCACCGATCATGGAGGAGGATCCAGAGTCGCTCAGACCTTTCATGAGGCTATAGGCAGTGTATGAGAGTGTGAGGAGATGACTTCATTCAGCTGAGAGTGTAGTACAGACATCACAGACCTTAGCAAAGGTTGACAGACTACATGTAGAGCTAACACAAACATGAGTGAAGAGGGATTGGATGGCAAAGGAGCGACTTATGGTCATTGGTCAAGTGCAGGCTCTCGAGTTCGCACTCAAATTCGATAATTCGTAGTCACGATCACACACAACTATCTCACGAAATACAAGGACTAGCTCACAAATACTAAAGCCTGAGGGGTCTAGCTCCCGTAGACCTCTATGACTTTGTCTATGATACTAAGATGTATATTAAACTTTGAGATATATATAGATATGCGCATTTGGTGTTATTATGATGTGTTTATTTGTGTGGATGTTAGATGGAATTTGATTAATTAAATGACTTATGGTAAAAGTATTTAATTAATGGCTACATGATTGAACATGATTAATGTGATCTAGTTTAAAACATATTTCAGTTTTATTTTAGATACAACATTGTTCATTAGAAGAGAATATGTTAAATTAAATACACCTATAACTCATATAAGGATCTAGCTTAACATAACACAAAGGTGAATAGTATGAATCCTAATTTAATTATAAAATCAACTTAAATAATTACCTTAGTGTTCAAGAAAAACACAAAATTAGTTGTCAAGAATGAAGCAATGTGAACATTATTTAGAATTGTGTCATAGAGAAAAGGACCATTTTCTTGACATAGGATTAATTCATGATAAAATGGACTTAATGAGGTCTTAATCTAGTGTTGTAAGGTATTTTTTGCATCCACACTAGCTCTTCGACCCTTGCAAACTAAATAAAATACATTTGTTAATGTTTTGTGAAGGTGTTCTTAAATGTTGTAATACATTTCTACATTCTTCTAGATTCTTTTTATTATAATTCATTTAAATATTCCTTTATTCATCATCAAGTCCTATTTTAAAGTGTTGCAAATTCTTGTAACAAACTTTCACACTTTTCTAGGCATAATCTCCTTATTTACACCTTTCTTATGTTTTATTTCACCCCTTTATACCCTCATATGTCTTAATTAAGTGTATTTTTGAATGTAAGTTACATGACAAAGAACATTAAATTCAAGTTAATTCCCAACACCCACTTTCAAGTCCAAGGTGGGACCCATTCACCATGGGTGGCGAATGGGTCTTTCTTAGCTCTAATTTCAATTATTTAAAATTTCCTTTTGGGTTTCTATTTAAAAACCACTTGATGTTGGCTTGTGATGAGGTATGAATGGTTACTAGGGCACAAGAGTGTATAAATAACTATTTTTCCCCTCATTTTGCATCTCTTATTCATCTTCTTCTCTTATCTCTCATCATTTCATCTTTCATCCAAGTCAAACAACTTAGGGTTTCATTATTTCAAGGCATTAAGAGATCAATTTTCAAACTTTCAAGGGCGGATTCTACATGTTATGTTGTAGAATTTCAAGATCAACAAACATGGCAAGGTAATCTACTCCATTATTGCATGTTTCATTCCTTTATTTCATCATTTTTGGTTTAATTATCTAAATGGGGTTTGACCAAGGCAAACCCCCATGCCCTAACAATCAACATTTTTTCTCTTCTTCTTGTGTGTTTGTAGATTTAGGTCTCTTGGAATCTTGGAAATCATTGAAGATCAAGTTGAAACATGGCAAGGTAATCTACTCCATTATTGCATGTTTCATTCCTTTATTTCATCATTTTTGGTTTAATTACCTAAATGGGGTTTGACCAAGGCAAACCCCCATGCCCTAACAATCAACATTTCTTATCTTCTTCTTGTGTGTTTGTAGATTTAGGTCTCTTGGAATCTTGAAAATCATTGAAGATCAAGTCATCTCTTCATCATTCAAGTCAAAATATCAACAAAAAGACACTTTCAAACCTGATTCTGACAATTTTAGAAGTGGACACCTATAGGAAGAAGTGCATATCTAGCTCCACAGAATCAACTCCTGAATTTTTAGATTCCTATAGGTGGAATAATTTACCACCCATGGTGAATGAGTCCCATCTGTAGGCCTAAAAATTGGCTTTTTCATAATTTAGCTCCTGATAGTTAGAAACCTATTCTCTAGACTTTTCATCAGAAACATGACTGATACACCATGCATGGAAAATTAGTTCTAGTGGCCATTAACAGTAACTTTTGGAACATTCCAAAACCTTCCAGTAACAACAATTCACCTCCAAGTGCACTCTATTAAGTTTCATCAATTTTTGTTTTCATCTATTTAGGTTTCTAGTTCATACTTGCAATCAACACCATGGTTTCTAGCATCTTGCATTAGATTAGTTTATATTCATTTATTTGCATTTGTAAGCATTCAAACACATCTACACACACTTCACATCCATTTCCCATCCATCCTTACATTACATTTGAATGAAACACTTGTGCATTTTGGCGCACTCTTTCTCCTCCTAGGTGAAAAACCCTAGGACAACTAGAAAGCAAGTAAGGTTCCAAAATATTTCGTTTCAAGAATAATATCAAATAACTTTAAATAAAATTGTTTTATCCATCACACTATTCAAAGAAGTTAGAGATAATACCAACGCAAGTGCGTGGAAATAATGGGTTCCTCAAGGGGTGTTCTGTCAAGCTGTGTTACGATATAAGCACCAAACCCATAATTGGTATCAACTATGTAAGTGTTGGTGTGAATAAGTCTTGTACCTAGTTTATTCCTTTACTAGGGACTTAGGGGACTTAATTCACATGTTAAGTTTACTTAGGATATTAGTTATCATATCTAGATAAGTATTAGTTGTCTTATCTAGAATTTCCACTTTCCTAGGTAGTTATGAGTTAGTTGTCTCATGTGATAGGATTAAGACACTTGTCATTATCTTGTATTATACTATCTCTTATCCTTTCCTTTATAAGCAAGGAATCTCTAGTATTGTATTATATATATAGCATTGTATAGTATTGCATTGATCATATTGTATCATACTGCAATCCTTGTTTGGTGGAATAACATCTTCCATTGTTGCTTCTCTCTATCTCTTGTGGAGGTTCTTTGTTGTTGCAGATTGAAGATCTTGGGTTGATAACTCCAACAGTAAGCTCCTAACCAATTAGGGCTGAATTTATCTTTATCTTCATTTTCAGCACTAGTATTGTGTTTATTCTCAATAAGAACAAGATCACCCTTATAAAATGATTGAGGGATGATGTGTATATTGTGTTTGCATTGTAATTGTTTGATGTGAGCTTGGAGATGTTCGAGAGCATTAATGTGTTGTTTGTTGTGCATCTCAAGTTGATGTAACCATTGATTTTATAGGTGTCATCATCAATAAGATCTTGGAGATTAGTTCACAATGTAAGAATTTCTAACTCCAAGGGCATGATTGCATCAATGCCATAAACAAGGTTATAAAGGGTAGTTCCCATGGATGATCTAACATTTGTTGTATAAGCCCAAAGGGCATAAAATAGTTGTGTATGCCAATATTTATGATGCTTTTTGATAGTTTTTTGAGGATTTGTTCAATAATCATATTAGTGTTTTCAGCTTGTCCCTTGGATTGTGGATAATAAGGTGTTGAAAAGCGATGTTGAATGTTGAATGTTTCAAGAAATTTTTGAACTTTAGTATTCTTAAATGGAGTATTTTTCTTCTAAAATAATTGCAGAAGGGAGCCCAAAGAAAGAAATTATGTGTTCCAATATGAAATGACAAATTTCTTCAGCATTTGTAGAATGGAGAGGAATAACTTCCACCCATTTCGTGAAATAGTCTTTTGTGGTGATGATAAGCATATGTCTAGCAGAAGGAGGTGAAATTTTTCCAATAAGATCCTTGAATCCCCATACTAAGAATAGCCAAATGGGAACTTGTGCATGGAGCTCAGCAACAAGAGCATTTTCAACATCTTTTAATGTAAGTGAAGCAATCCTTCTCCATATGTCTTCAATAATAACCCATATGGATAAGTTTTTGCGCTAATGAGCAACCTCCAAAATGACCTCCACAGGCACCAGCATGAGCCTATTCGAGCACTAAAGGGATTTTAGAATCTTGAAGACATTGTAATAAGAGACCATTGAAATAACTTCTATAATGCATTTGCAAGGATCATATATTTAGCTGCTAGCTTGCATAAACTTTTTCAAGTATTTGTTGTGGTAGGTTCAGGAATGGTACCATCTTTTAAATAGTTGTATATTGTATCATACCATTCACATGAGGCATCTTGATTTATTAATAACATGTCCTCTAGAGGAGTATCAATCGAAGATTTCATGATGGGATGAATAACAAAGATGAAGTCTATGGAAGGATCATGTGGGGATATAAGAGAAGTTGCACTTGCCAATGCATCCACATGTCGATTGTCTTTTCGTGGGATGTTATCAACGGTGAATGATTCAAACTTCTATAGAAATTTCATTATAAGATCATTGTATTTTAATAACTTGTCATGTTTAGTTTGATATGTACCATTGATTTGTTTGATAACCAATTGTGAATCATTGAAAATTTTGATATCTTTAACATTTATTGTTAAAGCATCTCACAAACCTGCAATCAATGCCTCATACTCAGCTGTGTTATTTGTGCATAGGAAATTTAATTGATAGGATAAGGGAAGAGGTTTTCTGTTAGGTGGAAGTAATACCACTCTAGCACTGGAACCTGTTCGACACTTAGATCCATCAAAATACAATTCTCATGGTTTAATGTCAATGGTTAAGACATTATCATCAGGAAAGGAGTCATGATTAGGTTGAACAAAGGGGGAAGAAGCATCAGCTAAGTGGTCAATTAAGGCTTGTCCTTTGATTTCTTTTTGTGAACCAAACTTAAGATCAAACTTAGTTAACAACATTACCCACTTAGCTAGGCATCGAGAAAGATCTATTTTGTTGAAAAGATGTTTGAGAGGATCAAATTTTGTGATGACTTGTATTTCAGCATTTAGTAAATAATGTCACAACTTACTAGTATTGAATACAAGATCCAAGCATTGTTTTTCAATTGGTGAATATTGAGTTTCGTAATCATTTAAAGTCTAACTTATGCAATAAACAAGGTTTTCTTTGCCATGATCATCATGTTGAGCCAACAATGCTGCAAGAGCATGGGAAGATGTAGTGATATACAAGATAAACAATCTATTTTGCATAGCGGGTTGTAAAATAGGTGGGGTTGCAAGGTATTCTTTTAAACTCTCAAAATCCTATTTACAATCCTCATCCCAATCAAAATGTATACCATTTTTAAGGAGATGCGTGAAAGGTAATGTGTGATCAGCTAAAGATGCAATGAATGATGAATAGCTTGAATTTCACCTTGTAACATGCACAATTGATAAATATTTCTAGGAGGTGGCATGTTAATGATTGCATCAATTTTCTTTGTGTCCACCTTGATGCCTCTATGAGATATGAAAAAACCCAAAAGTTTACTACTATCTACGCCAAAGACACACTTTTTTGAATTCAATCGCATATTATATTTACGTATTCATTCGAAGATTTTGTGAAGGACATTTACATTGTCTTTTCGTGTTAAAGATTTAGCTAGGATGTCATAGACATAATCTTCCAAATTTTTGTGAATGTAATCGTGAAAGATTAATGTCATTGCATGTTGATAAGTTGCATCGGGATTCTTTAGACTGAAGGGCATCATAACCCAACAAAATGTTCCCCAAACTATTGTAAAGGTTGTTTTATATTGATCTTGAGGTTTAATAAGTATTTTATTATAGCTTGAAAATCCATCCATGAATGACAACAAAGCATGTCCACTAGTTGAATCCACGATCATGTCTATATTAGGAAGAGAAAATTTGTCTTTTAAGGAACCTTTATTCAAGTCTTGAAAATACATGCATTTCCTAATACGATTATCAGGTTTTACAACTATGACAATGTTTGAGATCCAAGGAGAATACTTGATACGATGAATAAATCCTACATCAAGGAGTTTTTTAAGCTCTACTTTAACATGTAAGGCTATATTAGGATGCATTTTTCTTATCTTTTGACAAACAAGTTTAGTTTTTTTAGCAAGGACAATGTTATGGGTCACAATTTTTAGGTCAATTCCTGGCATATCAAAATATTTCCAAGAATTTTTTTTAGGAAAATCATGATGAAAAGTGGTAGTTTCTTCATGTTCTTCATCATAAAGGAACTCCCCAATCTTAATAACTTTTTCTTTATCATTAATGTCCATTGAAACATCAATTGTATCTCCTAAAGGGAGTGCATTAGATATAGGAATTTCAGATTCATAGGGTGCTTTAATGATATCACTTTCTTCTTGCTTGGTAACAATTAGAGCATGAGGAATTTGTTTCATGAAACTAAGTGAGGATTTGTTATCATAAACACCTAACATTTGTTTCAAAGTTTCATCACTATCAACATACTTCCATGACAATGGTAAGTTCATATCAACCAATTCAGGATTTTTAATTGTAAGTTGGTGGTTTGGTAGACATGTAATAGCATTAATGTTCAAAGATGGTCGTTGAGTAGCTTTTGTTGTTTTAGAAAAAGAATATCCCAATCCAATTTTTTTCAATGGCATATTAGGTTCAATAGGGACATGAATACCTTGTTCATATTTTCCACATCTTTTTTCATTATATCCTAATTATTTCACAAGTTCATAGTCTTTCCCATAAATTCTTTCCATTTCTTGTGGATTAGGCAGGGATTGATAATCTATCTCATCAAAATTTGTTGTTTATGTTGCATTTTCATCCAAATTATAGGAGATAGATGATTGTTCATAATTTTGAGTTGATATGATTGTTGGTTGGTCTTGTTTCTCATCTTTCTTTTGTGTGATTATGTATTCACCCATAAACGATGGTGTGAATTATAAGGATCCCCAATCATCGTGAAATAATTTAGATACCAATTTTGTATTGTTTTGCTCAATTTCAAAAGGGTCTATGTTGGATGTTGGTATTAATTTTTTAGAGGACTTGTAGCTCCTTTTTTAAGGTGCAAGCAACTTGCAGGCTTGGGGTCTATTTCAACTTGATAAATATGATTGTTATGGACATATTTCATGATACGATGGATGGTCAAAGGTGTTGCATTCATCTCATGAATCCATGGTCTACCTAAAAGAAGATTATACAAAAGATCATAAGGCATGACATAGATAGGAGTTTGCAAAGTAGCCACCCCAACTATAATAGGTAAAGTAATAATCCCAAGTGGTTTCTTTGTTGTGTTGTCAAATCCTAGAATGGATATGGAATTAGGTATTATTTGTGACTTGTCAACGCATAATCGATCAAGGAGATTCACACTACACACATTAAGAGTAGAAACATTATCAATGAGGGTTCATTTGATACCTATGTGATTGTACTCAGAAATTATCATAAAGGCCTCATTTTATTTATGCAACTCTAAAGGAGAGAGCTCATGTTGATGGAAACTCATGTCAAGATTCATTTTTTGGATTAGAGCTGCCACATCATTCAGAGTGGTACCAAGAGGAACAATGATTTGTTTTAAGGATGTTTGAAGAATGTTGTGATAATTAGGTGAGTTTTCAAGTAAATCCCAAAGGGAAATTTTGGCAAGAATATTCCTTAATTTTTCAACAAGATCATACTCCTTTGTGTGTGGGTTGTAGTGAGGAGCACTAGGCGGATTGAGTAAAGGTAAAGAGGGTGGGATTGGTTGTGGTGGTTTTGGGTTGTTTCGGGTATTATATGTATGAGCAACAAGAACATTACTTGATTGCTACAACACATTGGTTTTAGGTGGGTAAAGAGTGTACTAGGGTTGGTTAGAGGGATGAAGTTTATGTGAGGGTGGGTAAAGAATAAGTTGAGGTTGAATCACATTAACATCCTAGGTTTTAGATTTCTCACAACAAACCATGTAGCGGATGATTTGGGTGAGATGAAGTCTTGAAGGGAATCATCTAGCAAGTGCAAATCATCACAACTAAAAGGTTTGAGGGGTAAATTATCATCGATTGGTTTAAGGTGTTCAAGAGAAGCATTAGGGGTGTTAAAATTTGTTATCATAAGGTTGTCACAACAAACATTAGTGGATGACTTATGTGAGATGAAGTCTTGAAGGGCCTCATCTAACAAAGAAAATTCTTAGCAAGAAAAAGGTTTGAGGGAGGTTTCATTGTTAAGCAATTTAGGTTTCTCATTGCAAGCATTAGAGGATGAAGTGAGTGAGAGGAAGTCGTGAAGAACTTCATCTAACTTGTCAACATCATCACTATGAAGAGGCTTGGATAAGATGTTATTTCTAACATGAATCTTTTGTTTGAAGGGTTGGTTTGATGTTTTAGTTTTTTAGTTTTATGTATTGATGAATCTAATCTAAAAGAACTAGGAACAAATTCTGAAAAGGAAAGTTGTAAAAATCTAAGACTATCCATAAATGCCATTAAAGAAAGTAAAATTAATGCTAAGAAGACAGAAACAACTAGACTATAACATAAAGGTATTTGCAGAAAACAGAAAGATGCAATGCAATAAAGTGGAATTTAGAAATTCTAACTTAGAAGTTGTAGTGAGAATAATTTTTCCAAGGTGGTGAATGAGTCCCAGTGGATGATTTTTTTTTAGTTTTTTTTGATTTTTTTGTCTTTTCTAAATGTTTTTAGGTTTGTACAATGCAGAGATAGATTGCAAGTGCAAAATGTTGGAATGATTTAATGAAATATATGCAATAACAAATTCTAAATGATATTTTCACTAATCCAATGTTTAAGAAGATCTAAGATGCAAAAAAATGAAAATGATAAAGTTCTTAAGTCCTAAGATGTAAATAGAAATGCTAATTAGAATGATATAATGTTAAAAATTTAGGTTCACCAAAATGAACCGTAGATTTTTGGTACCATAAGGCTCTCTAACTCTTCTAGGGTTTTGCACCTAAAAGGAGAGAGGTAGGCCAAAAATGCTAGCTAGGTTAATTCAAATTATGTAATGTAGGATGTTATTATTCCTAAATGAAATTAACTAAATTAAATTAAGTGATCTAAATGACTGATTATGCATGTAAAACCTAAGATTTATGCAATGTTGGAAAACACAGTTTTGTTTGCAAAAAGCTTAAAAGAATAGGCAAGAATACAAATTAAACCAAACAAAAGACTATTTTTTAGAATGTGTGCACCTAGGAAATTGAAGAATATTGGACAGAAATCTAAAAAACTGATGAAGTCTAGTTTTGAGCTAACTGGGACTCATTCACCACCATGGGAGAATCAATCCCAGTTTTGGGTTTTTCTGCATAGAAGCTATTTTCTGTAAACTGGGAACCAAGATTTGCATCTGACTCAAAACTGCATCTCAGGAGGGACTCATTTTCCATGCATGGTGAATCAGTCCACTTTCAAATTTCTGTAACTTCAAATGTTTCTTTTGCACCTTGGCATGTACACAATTTTTTTGACAGAAACCCGACTTGGGATGTCAGAAAATTCCTACAAAACAACTTAAAATAGTTTGTCTAATGGGGGGTTTTCCTTGGTCAAACTCCTAGTTAGGTAATGAAACCTTAAATGGAGAAAAATCCTCATAAAACCCTAGCATTAGATGTGTTAAAGACTAGGAAAGTATGAATTATGACAAAAACCCTATTCTATTATGTTGGAATAAGAAATGCAAATATGATTTGTGTGATGCAAGATCTCAACCCTAGAAATCTTACAACACATCAAAAACGGAAATAAAATGACATACAAACAAAAAGTAAACAAAATTAAAACCTTAATTTGAAGATAGAGTGAAAATGGAAGATGGAATCACTTAGAAACCAAGTCTTCAGGTGTGATTTTAAACCGTAGATTTTTGGCTCCATAAGACTCCCTAACTCTTCTAGGGTTTTGCACCTAAAAGGAGAGAGGTAGGCCAAAAATGCTGAGGAGGTTCATTCAAATTATGTTGTGTATGATGCTATTATGTCTAAATGAAATGAAATAAATGCAATTAAGTTATCTAAATGACTGATTATGTATGCAAAACTTAAGATTTATGCTATGTTTGAAAACACAATGTGATATACAAACAATGACCTATGAATGAATAAATGTAGAACATAAAGAAATGAGTTGAATCAGTGTGCACTTGGAGGTCTAATGAAGATTTTGGAATGTTTTGGTTGTTGTCTAAAATCACAAAAATTCACTAGTGGAACTCATTCACCCAGGGTGGTGAATTAGTCTTGCTTTTGATGAAAACTATCAGAAACAAGTTTCTAAGTGTCAAGATTTAGAATCTAAAAAAACTTAGAGTTTCAGCCTTACAGTGGGACTCATTCACCACTAGTGGTGAATTCGACCTCTCCAAAAATTCTTAGAAATTAGGAGACAACTCTAGAATACCAGATTTGGAGATGTCTACTTGTTGAGTTGTTGAAGTCAATTCTGTAGGAAATGAACATAATACCTTCTCCAAGCTTGAAATGTGGTTGATTTGACTTGAAGCACCTAGTTTACGTGTTGACCACTCTTCAACACATAAATTCTTGTTAAATTTGCATACACAATTTTGCAAACACACATGCAAGAGGGGAAAAATGGTTGAGGGTTAGCAAATAGGGGTTTTCCTTGGTTAAACCCCACTTTGTTAATCAATTACTTAATGAAATAATGAAATGAAAGAGAATTATGAGAAAATAACATGCAAATTCTATCAACTTACAAAACCCTTTTTGATGCAAATCTGAAGTAATGTCAATGGATGCTCCAACAATGCTTGATGAATTCTTGACTTGATGTTGTAAGATACTTGAATGCATGAAAAGATAGCTTAAATGTGATGTGAAATGAGGTGAAAATCACTTATTTATATAATTTTTTGCCTTAGTAACTTGATAATACCTCATCAAAGGCCGACATAAAGTGATTTTAAATAAAAAACTGAAAGAAAATTTAAAATCTTTTGAATTTTGAGCCAAGAGGGACCCATTCACCACCCATGGCAAATGGGTCCCACCTTCGACTTGAGGGTGGGTGTTAGGAATTAGCTTGTATTTAATGTTTTTTGTCAGGTTTACATTCAAAAACACACTTAATTAAGCCTTATGAGCACATAAAGGGGTCAAATAACGCATAAGAAAAGTGTAAATGGTGAAATTATGCCTAGAAAAGTGTGAAATCTTGTTACAACACTTTACAACACTTTAAAATAGGACTTGTTTAGTGATGAAAAGGTGATTTTTAGGTGAATTATAATAAATAAAGTCTAGAAGAATGTAGAAATGTCTTACAACACTTCACAACACCTTTAAAAGACATCATTATTTGAATTTTAGTACCTAAATATGCATGTTCAAGCCACATTATAACATAAAATCAAAGAAAACTAGACCAGTCATCATGAAACAAGACCTAAAACGCCATGAAAATGACAAGGGGCCATTTTTCTATGGAACTTTTAGCCCCAACTTTAGTAAGAGGATGAACTTGCTTCAAACTCACACTAAAGTAGCCATGCACATTGAGAGGAGGGTTCAATTGCACTTACGTTAGCAAGATGGAATGACAATGATCAAGAAGGATGATAAGGCCGCTATGATGAAGATCCCATGGAAAACTAAGCATAAGGACAAAGGAACACACAAGTGGTTAAATAAGTGAATCAAATGAAGCATCGATCGTCTATCCAACTAGTTGTGGATTAGATCTAGGCTAATTGTTTGAAGTAAGAAAATGTGTACTCACTCTGGGGTAATAGAACTTATGGTGGTCCACTGGGTGAGAAGGCCCAAAAGTTAAGATACATACGCTAGTTAGTATGCACTCACAAACACAAAGGTGGCTATGGGGAAAGTTGTGCCACTGAGTGGGCTTCCCACTCAACCATATCAAAGTTATGCCTCCAGATAGCTTTAACAAGGTGCCACAAATGAAAAATGTTCATTCATGTTTCATGAGACAAGCAAAGCTTTGTATGCTTAGAACCCATGCATGCAAGTTACATTATGCAAGGTGGAAAAAATGCAAAAATGTAAAGTGCAAGAATGTAAAATGTAATATGTAAAAGAAAATTCAAAGGATTCTTGTTAAGTTCATGCAAGGTCAATCACTTAGGGAACATTGTGTCTAATGTCTACAATAGAGGACCAATCAAAGAATAGTATATTCACAACTTAGGGGATGTAGTGCATCGCATCAGGCCACCAATAAGAATGTAATATGCTAAGAGAGATCATGCTTATGGAGGACATCATTCCAAATGTCATCCAAAAAGTGACAAATGCATCGTATGAATGACAAGGCTACACTAGGAACCAAGAATGCAAATGAAATTATGGTAATGTATGCCCCCCACTTTAAATGAATTGCTAATTGTTCTATGAGAAATTACTTTAAAGTAGCGAAGGAAAGAGAATGCAAAACAAGACATGAGAGCCAACCTAGAAAGCCCTATGCCAAGTCATATGTTTATAAGTAAGGTTGTGTCATGTCAACAAAAAATAAAACAAAAGAAAAGGAGGTTTCCCCTTGTAAAAGAACACACCAAACACAAGGTTTCTATGGATTTGGGGTCAATATGCTCATTGCTGTAGTGTTTTGATTAAAGAACTGGAAAGTATCATCATTCCCAAAAGAACATAGAACTAGAAGAATGATACAAAGAGAGGGAAAACAAAAGGAAAACCAAGTCTATTTTGGGTCAACATGGAAAAGAAATTGTAGTCTCAATGCTTTGCATCTCCCCCAAAAGGAAAACACAAGTGAAAATAAAATTAAAAGGAAAGGATTTTGGGTCAACATGAGGGAGACATTGTGGTCTTAATGCCTTGTGTCATCCCCAAAAGGAAAAACACAAGAAAACAACAAAAATGAAAAGGACTAATTGGGTCAACATGGAAGAGACATAGGGTGTCTCTATGCTTTGCATCATCCCCAAAAGGAAAACATAAAACAAAAAGGGAAATGTACAACATATAGAAGAAGAGGGGTACAAATAGAAGAAGTGTACGATGAGAGAGAACATCAAACACACGATACAGGGGAACACAATGTGCACATGAAGGAAAAAAAAAAAAAAAGGAGCAAGTAATGCAAATGTAAGTCAACCATTAGCTAAGTTATTGGTTTCTCAATCTTAAATGGTTAAGCGTAAAAGGATCAACATAGTTAAAAGACAAGGAAAATTGCATTACAAGGGTAAGGCTAACAACTTTGTACCTCCGCACAAAGTGTAAAGGCAAGAATGAGCCAAGGTGGGTGATGTAAAAAGATCATGCAATAGTGAGAATAGTAAATTCTACAACTATGGCATGATAAAGAGAGTTAATTGTTATGGGATAATAGGAAAGAAATTGGTATCAGTGAAATGATACTTATCCAATATGTCTTTCAATGTCCGACATTCTTTGATTCGATGTCTAGGAATATGATGATATTTGAAAATTTGAATTTCTTTAATTTATAAGGTTGTTTTCATTTGCTAGACTCTCCTTAATCATTAATAGAAGGAGGAAGAGGACCATTGGAGATCCTAACATCCATGACATTAGAAGGAGGTAATGTTTGTTCATGTGAAAGTAGAATATTCAAGTCAGGAGGGGAATCAAAGATCACTGTGCCATCATCTCGAAGTCTCCTATATTCAAAAGGAGGTCTACTAGGATGAGGAGGATCTTGCTATCTGAGTCCTACTGTGTTTTCTTCGATTGGTTTTTGTTCAAGGATTTGGTTAGTGTCATGTTCATGTGTTCTATCACAGCCTTGTTTACTTAGGATAGTAAATCCTTTACTGTATGTTTCTTCAAGGTTTACGGGAGTGTAGAATGGTTGTGAGTGTGCTTTTTTAGAGGAACTAGGTCCAATTGATGTATAAACCTTAGGTCCTTCATTAATTTCAGGATGTAAGTATGCAAAGTGATCAAGAGGTGCAACTGTAGGAAGATCTTGTGTCCTCATGGATGGATAAAAGGATGTAGTGGCTTCTAGGTTGTCAAGGCATTCATTGTAGAACTTGTTCATGCTATCATCATCTTATCCAATGATTTCTACTTCTCAAGGAGGAAAATCATAAGGAGATGAAGGAGCATGTGGAAGTTCAAGGTCATTAGGGTCATAGCCAAAGGCACAATTAGACATGTCAACCAAGGATTTTAATGAATTCCAAATTTTATTAAAAGAAAATGCCATGATGCAAGTAAACTAAGATGCAATAAATGACTAAAAAAAGAGATTCTAGAAATAAAAACAAAAAGAAACTACAAAAAATTGTAATGCAAGAAAATGCCAAAAAATGTCTGAAAAGATTGTTTAAAAAGTTCAAATGGACTGATTCACCCAGGGTGGCAAATGAGTCCCAATATGAGATTTTTTTGTGTTTTTCAGAAAATTTATTGTGATTCTAATGCATTTTGGATGCCAATGAGGAATGTCGGTGAAAATTTTTAGTTTTTTGAATGATATGCAATGCAAAAATGAAATCTAAATAAGTCTTTCACTAATGCAATTTGAGAAACACTATGCAAAAAAAAAAAAAAACCCTAATTGAATGTTGATGCAAATGTAATGTAGGATGCAAGATGCAATGGAAATTAGAAAGCTAATATGTTCAATATGCAGTTTCACCAAAATGAACCATAGATTTTTGGCTTCACAAGACTCCCTAACTCTTCTAGGGTTTTGCACCTAAAAGGAGAGAGGTAGGAAAAAAATGCTAAGGAGGTTCATTCAAGTTATGTTATGTATGATTCTATTATGTCTAAATGAAATGAACTAAATAAAATTAAGTGATCTAAATTACTGATTATGTATGCAAAACTTAAGATTTATGCTATGTTGGAAAACACAATGTGATATGAAAACAATGACCTATGAATGAATAAATGCATAACAGAAAGAAATGAGTTGAATTGGTGTGCACCTAGAGGTATAATGAAGATTCTAGAATGTTTTGGTTGCTATTTGAAATCACAAAAATTCACCAATGGGACTCATTCAGCAAGGGTGGTGAATGAGTCCTGCTTCTAATGAAAATTGTTGGAAACAGGTTTCTGATTGTCTGGATCTGAAATTTGACAAAACTTAAATTTGTAGTCTTATGGTGGGACTCATTTTCCACTAGTGGTGAATCATTCCTCTCCCAAAATTATGATAAATCAAGAGACAACTGTGTAGCACTGGATCTGGAGATGTCTACTTGTCGGATTGCCGAAGTCAATTCTATAAGAAATAGATATAATACCTTCTCCAAGCTTGAAATGTGGTTAATGTGACTTGAAGAACCTAGTTGAATTGTTGGCCACTCTTCAACACCTAAATGCTTGTTAAATCTGCATACAAAAGTCTACAAACACACATGCAAGAGGGGGAAAATGGTTGGGGGTTAGCAAATAGGGGTTTTCCTTGGTCAAACCCCACTTTGGTAATCAAAGCCTTAATGAAATAATGAAATGCAAGAGAATGATAAAAAGATAACATGCAAATGCTATCAACTTACCAAACCCTTGTTGATGCAAATCTAAAGAAATGTCAATGGATGCTCCAACAATGCTTGATGAATGCTTGATTTGATGTTGTAAGTTGCTTAAATGCATGAAAAGATTGCTTGAATGTGATGTGCGATTGTAGGAGATATGAAATTAGGTGAAAATCACATATTTATATAATTTTGTGCCTTAGTAACCCGATAATACCTCATCATAGGCTAACATATGGTGGTTTTCAATAAAAACTAGAAAGGAAATTTAGAATATTTTTAATTTTGAGCGAAGAGGGACCCATTCACCACCCATGGTGAATGGGTCCCACCTTAGAATTGAAGGTGGGTGTTGGGAATTAACTTGTATTTAATGTTGTTTGTCAGGTTTACATTAAAAAAAAACTTAATTAAGCCTTATGAGAACATAAAGGGGTCAAATAAAGCATAAGAAAGGTATAAATGGTGAAATTATGCCTAGAAAAGTGTGAAATCTTGTTACAAGGCTTTACAATACTTTAAAATAGGACTTGTTTAGTGATGAAAAGGTGATTTTTAGGTATATTATGATAAATAAAGTCTAGAAGAATGTAGAAATTTCTTATAACACTTCACAACACCTTCACAAGACATCATTATTTGAATTTAAGTACTTAAATATGCATGTTCAAGCCACATTATAACATTAAATCAGAGAAAAATAGACCGAACATAGTGAAACAAGGCCTAAAAGGCCATGAAAATGACAAGGGGCCATTTTTCTACGGCACAAATTTGATGGCTAGTTGTATTTCCTCAACCTAGATTTCTTCATGATTCACCATAGGCATCTATCATCAACCCTTTTCAATGTTGAATCTTGACCTAAAGAGTGAGCTTCAAGACCTATAAAAACCCAAGTTTGCTACACTAAAACTTCAACTTTTGCTAATCAGACTTGTTGTAGAAGACTTGACTTAGAAATTTGTTTTGTGAAATGACTAAAAGATGTGTAAAATGACTTAAAATGAGTATTTATAAGCAACAACACCTACTTTTCCCATTATTTAGACCTAAGAGGCTGACATACACTAGAAATTTAAGTTGAATTAATCAAATTCTCACTTAAAATTAAATTTTCCCTCAAAAGGGACTCATTCGCCACCCTTGGAAAATGGGTCCCACTAGAGGGTACTCATTCACCCAAGGTGGCGAATGGATCCCACCAGAGGGGACTCATTTGCCCAAGTTGGCGAATGGGTCCCACTACTGATTTTTGAAGGTGGGTTTTCAAGGTATGAAAGAATTGAGTGTTGTTTGTCAGGTTGGCCTCTAGATAAAAAATAATGGGTCTTAAGAGCCTATAAATGTTGTTTTGAAGGATAAATGATGTGAGGGGACTCAAAAGTGGGTCCAATTATGCGTGAAATTATCTCTTTTCTCAAGAGGGTCCAATTTTCTATAGCACACCTCCATATTTCTCAAATCTAGGCACCTCTACACCTTGTGGCCTCGATGTTTGCAATATATCCAAGGAAAATCAACTACTTCTAACATAATATGTGGGTATGTGTAGGATCATCATGGAAAAAATAGGCCCTTAAGTAGTGAAAAATTTAGAAAAATCAGAGTTAGGCAACTTGACATACAAAATTTGAATAAGTTATCTATATTATTTGAAAAGCATGTAAGAATAGAATGTGTAGAAAATTGAATGTAGTTTCCAAACTACTAGGTTTATTTAAAAACTAAAAAAATCTATTTGGTGAGAATTTGAAATTTCAATGCAGTAGTACTTAAATTTCAGGGAAAAAATAAGAAGTAGGTGTCTGTCTAACCACCCTAACCACAATAGAATCATAATACTTTTTTATAAGATTTTAGCTATAATTAGAGGACTCATGTCCCAATGTGATGCATATTTTTTTGTAATTTTTTTAATTAAATAATTAATTATGAATTTTTTATTACAACTTTTAAAAAATATAAAAACTCGTATGTCTGACCAGCTTAACTTGGTCAAAACATCATGCAATTCATTTTTTTTTAATCTTATAGTATGCAAAGCATAGAATGTGATGCATGTTTCATATTCAAAAAATGTGACATCATTTGAAAGCTATAGATTTTTTTCAATCAGTCTGTCAATCAAGACTTTAGTCATAATTCAAATAGAAAATGAATAATAATTATTTATTAAATTCAAAGTAAAACATAATTTATATTGGTGGAAAGTTGAGAATCTCCTTTAAAAAACATTTTTGTTGAATTTTATGATTTTTATGTTTTATGATCTATATTTGAGATGTAAATGCAATTTTTTCTTTATTTTCAATAAAATGAGATGCAAAAAATGCAAGCTATATGAGCTTTCACTAATGCAAAATTTGAAACCCTAAAATGCAAATTAACCAATGCACATCCTAATGTAATGTGATTGCAAGCAAGATCTAGGATGATGATAGACTCCAAATCAAAAATTATGATCTAAATGTAGGTTCACCAAAATGAACAGAAAAATATTGTGATCTTTTTCTACCTAGGGTTTAGGACCTAGAAAGGATATACTATCATGGCATGATGCAAAGGAGGCATCCCATGGGCGATGATATGACACTTTTGATTTGTCTTCTCTTAGAGACATTAGGCACAATGCTCCCTAGGAGGAATACCATTATATGAATAAAGAAAAATCCCCTTTAACAAAATTTTTACATGACATTCAAAAATCATTTACAAAATAATTTCCATTGTGGTGCCTTATCGAAGTTGTCAGGAGGATAACTTTGATATGGTATGAGAGGCTAATATGATTCTCTCATTTTCCACCTTGTTGGGGTAACTCAATTAGTGGATAGACTAAGGTTCCACTACCTGAGAGTGAGCATACACATATTTGGGACAACTCACCTAGTGGACATACTGAGGTTTCACTACCCTAGAGTGAGCAACACATGTTATGGACAAATAGCCACACCTGCACATCACGTTGAATCATTTTTTATTGATCCTTTATTTTTGTTTTTCTTGGCCTTTGATACGATATGATCATGTATCTTTGTTATTTATGCATAATTAAGTGTCTTTGATTTCTAATTTAGTGTGAGTTTTACATGGGGTCATCCTCTCACTAAAGTGAGGGGAAAATGTAGTAACAAAAATGTAGTATTTTCCCTTGAATGCTTGATAATTGATATTAAAACTGAACTAATGGTGTCTTGGAGTAGTGTTGTAATGTTTTGTACACATTCACACTACTCTTAGATCCTTATTTAACTAAAACATGCCTTAATTAGTCCTTTGCAAAGGTGTTGTAAAGTGTTGTAACACACTTTCATGCTTTTCTAGGACTTATTTGCTTAATTAATCCTAACGGGCCCCTTTTCAATAAAAATATACATAATTTGTACCTTTTTTAAGTGTTGTAAAGTGTTTCAAAGAACTTTCACATTTATCTAGGCGGTCTTAATTAATTGTGGTTAATTGGAGTTATTAACCCCCTTTTTAGGCCATAATTTTGACACTTCCCAAGGATCTTTCCTGACAATCATAATTTAAATAAAAATTTATTTCATTGGGAAAAATTTGGTCCTGGTAAGTTGAGACAAGACCCATTCACCCTTGATGGTGAATGGGCCCTCCCTTAATAGGATCCCCCTCTCTCAATTGATCTAGAGTGGGTTTTTGGCCTTCTTTTAGCTCGTCAAAGCTTGGTCCTGGAAACTTAGCCAAGACCCATTCGCCTTTGGTGGTGAATGGTTCCTCCCTCAATGACACCCTTATTTTTGAATTTTTTTCTAAAACGAATTTAATTATCTTTCTTTCTAGATCTGATGTCGGCCTTAGTTCATTGAATTTTGGGGTTAATCTCCTAATTTATTATAAATAAGGGGTTAATTCACATTTTTTCTCCTAGCAATTTTGTGTGACTTCATGAGATAAAAAAAAAGAGTAGTAGAGAGCTTCAAGAGCATTCATAAGTCATTTTAAGGTTGATTTCAAGTGTTTATTGTAGCAATTCAAGGTCCTATCATCATGTCAAGGCTTTAATGCATTCATGTGTGTTGAGCTAAGAAGTTAATGTTGTATTGAGGATCCATTTACAAGCATCATATTACATCCAAGATCTACATTCTTCATGGCCACTACATGATAGTATATGCAGATTTGCTTCAAGAGACAACATACAATGTGATATCATTCACATTATTTCACATTCATGCTTCATTTCCCTCATTTCATCATTTGGCTTGATTACCTACAAGGAGTTTGACTGAGGAAAACCCAAATTCCCTAACAAATCAGCAAGTTTTTCTTGCACTTGAGTGTGTTATTATAGATTTACAAGTTGAAGATCTAGCTGAGAAAGATTTGGAGCAAAGTTATCAAAGTTGCAAAGTTGTCATTCAAAGTGAAAGATCATAGAAAGAGCTCTATAGAATTGAATATTGACTTCCAGAACTTGATAATAGGGATTTTAAGAGTGTAGAAATCAAGGTACAAGATCCTAAAATTATTTTTTCAAAACCCTAAAAGGACCCATTCACCACTAAAGGAAAATGAGTCCTCCATAGTAAAAAATAGCAACTTTCTAGCCAGGTACATAACTTTTTATGCTATAAAGACATCCCCCATAGTTGCTATAGCAGTTAGGTTGCATTTCTCTTTGATATTAACATCTTATTTTACACAATTTGAAGTGTTTAAGGCCTTGAAAAATAAGTGATCCATCACATTATTCATACATTGGGTGGATCCTATTTTTCACACCTAATCAAAACCTTAATCAACTTGGAATGTAGCAGACTATTGTTCAAAATGTAGTTCACCTTATTGTTCACTTCATGTGCTCTGATCTCATCAGCCATGATCAAACCATTAGCAGGAGTGTAAGGATTCTTATAAGCTTTCTCCACATCATATCCACAATACTCTAGATATTCTTCCATTGATATTTTCTAGATATCATAGTTAGTTCCATTGAATCTCGAATAATCATAAATCATCTTGCCATCCATCCCAGACCTTCCTCAAGCAGGTAAGCTCTTCACCAAGGAACCATGCTCTGATACAAATTGTTGAACACAACAACTAAGAGGGGGGGTGAGTCAATTGTCATAGATTTAATCTTTTAATTCATTCACCGGAACTAAATCTTAACATTGCTTAAATGATTAAACAATGAACACTAGCGCATAAACTAAAAACCATCACATAAACACAATAACACTAGATTTACGTGGAAAAATCAATAAGGAAAAAATCACAATGAGGATTAACTCGCACTATACAGAATATCAAAACTGGTTACAAGAGGCTCACTACTTGAGAAATAAGGCCCACTGCCAAAATAAGGACTCACTGTCCAATAGGGCTAAGAACCTGAACGGCTCACTACCATAGAGATATAAAGAAGACAAAGAAGATTTGTTACAAAGAGAAGACAATCTCAATGCAACAAAGGATTCCACCACAATCACCTGAAGACATGCATGAAAGATAAAGTTTACCTTCTACTCACTGCATCTGAAAACTCAACATTAAGGCTTCACATTGATCTACCACACTCACATTACACACTCTCACTGGATAGCATTAGCGCCGCATCTATCTGCTCTTTTTCTTTTCCACTTATCTCTCTTCTTCACTCTTGTATATGATTCACCACTAACTCATCTTGTATTTATACTATCTTCAACTTTCAAACCTATCAAAATTCAGCCATCCAAATTCAAATTCAAATTAGGTTGGTGCCAAAATATACTAGAGTGGAATTAGAAGAGGGTGACCCAAACACACACTTCATTAGGACCCAGATAGAGTAGTATTCGACAAAAGGTTGTCCAAACCAGTATAAAAAACATAGAACAATTAAGCACAAACTTTCTAGATATCAAAATTATCTTCAATACAATCAAAAGAACTCAACTCTAGAACTATAAGTCATAAGAATTCATCAAAGAGAAATCTAGACTAGCAACATTTCTCCCAGACCTCAACCAGAAATATAGAGAACCATAATTCACAATTGGTGAACACAACTCACACTTTACGATGAATCAACAACCAAAAATTTGGATATAGCAACTTCCAACAACCAAGACTAACATATCTAAACCATACAATTATAGGAGAAAATCTAGAACAAAACTTGGAGCAATCACTGAAACGCTTGCAATATGTCTTCACTACAATTTTCTCAATATCTTTGACATTTACAACCAATAACCTGTATCCATGACACTAATGACAATAGAAATCAATTGATAACCAATTGACTAATTGATATCAATGAAAATACCTTCAATATTTCCATTCTTTCAACATGAAGTTCCTATTCTAGGCACCCATAGTTGGTATATTATTTGAAAAGGATATGGGGCTCAAGTCTTTAGAGTTATTTTTGAGCATATAAATGATGACCTTTAGGAATCACTTGTTTATTTTGAGTGCCCTTGTGCTCTTTGGACTTACATTCAAGAATCATATGGAGATCATGATACTCTGCCATCTCTTGATGATCCTCTTTCCAATACCAAAGTGCCTCTTTATTCTTTAGAGAAGATAAACCATGCTTGTGATCCTATGGATATTTTTGAGACATCAGATGAGGTAGCAATTTCTTCAGAGGTTCTTGATTCTTTGTTAGAGATGTTAATCCACCTTCATTAAGTACTTCCATCATTCCTAGGCAACATGATTATCTTCTTGGTTGGGATTCCTATTTTTCAAACATTGGTTCATTGTTTGTGGAATCTCACATTTTAGAATTGGAAGACACATTTCAAGGATTAATTTTCCTATTTGATGATAGTTGTGGTCCAACTGTTGTCACTCCATCTCTATCTTTGGAGAATGTTCAAAATCAATATCTAGTGGTACCTTATTTGTCACTTTCTATTGTGATTGGACATGTTCCTGATTAGTTCGTTGCATCATCTTCGAAGGTCTTGGTGACACATGAGTAGATTTTAGAGACATTACCATCCTACATTTGGATTTCACTTACAAATTCCTATCTAGAATGGGAAGTATTCCATCATTTTTACTTAGTTTATCTTCTTCCCAAAGGGAGAAATGTTACTTGTAGGCATTGGACTCTATTTTCCCTTCAAGCACTTACCCTTTTTGTAGGATATTATTCATTATGGAGGGGCTATGTAGTCTCCTTCTACCCTTCCTATGGTAGGATCATTGATTATATATACACGATGTATGTAGTCCTTGGGGGGTGTTGTTGAGTCTGACATCCATGCTTCTTTTTTTTCTTTTCTCTCTTTTGGAGAGGATTTTCTTCCAACATGGTTTTCTCCTTTTCTTCATTTGTGAGATATTTCATTGCATCTTGATATTGCATAATAATTTGCCTAAGTTGCACTTAAGGGGGGGTGTTAGAGTAAATAGGATATTTACCTACTTAAGTTTTCTTAGGCACAATTCATTTAATTAATTGGTAGTTGTTGTTGGTTACATTTTTATCATCTTTCCCCTTGCCTTTATAAGCAAGGCCAATGTACATTATTCTTCATCTCAATTCATTCTTTTTTTACTTTTGGTGAAAGAGCTTTGCTTCTCTCATATTTGTGAATGTTTATATTGCAGATTGTGCTCCTGGGAGGTCAATTTACACCAAAAATTTGATCTTGCATATTTTATTTTCCAATAAATGTTTATAATGTGCCATCAAATGCATAATTTAGGAAATTAGGTGCATAACTAGTTCCAAGCAATTGGGAGGGAGTAAAACCTAGTGTGAAATTGTCAAGGGAGACAATTTTTTATGCTACAAACATATTTTTAAATATGAAACATTTCATTTAGTGTCAAAATACTAATGATGTTCACATTGTAGAGTTATTTGTGGTAAGACTATGTGGTCTACAAAAGAGTATAATATCACATCAAGATACAAAATATGTTGGGCTATTCTAGAGAAACTTATGGAAGAAACTAAAGAATAATTTGAATTTTAGTTTTATAGACCATCCATAGATTGATGGGAAAACAAAGGTGGTAAATAAGAGTCTAGTTAGCCTACTAAGATTCTTAGTAGGAGATAAGCCCGAGGGATGGGATTATATTTTATTATAGGTAGAGTTTGCATACAACAATTCTATTAGTATGACTACTAGTAAATCCCAATTCTAAATTCTATATGGGAGTATTTCAATGAATTCTTATGAGTTGAGAAAAATGGAGAAATGAGAAAATATTTATGTTGATGCCTGAAACATAGAAAAATAGGTGATAGGTCCAAAACATAAGGTTTTATACTAAATTTGGAGTGTTTCATGAAACTTACTATAAGTAGAAAGGGGGAAATGGGTTGTAAAGAACCTACCTATTTTCTATCTCATTAAGGAAATGAGATCCTCCAAGAGAGAATTAACTTAATGTACTTAGGTGAGTCAATTTTATAAAGGAAAATAGGTCCATATTTGGTGAACCCCCCTTATAATACTTTTTACCTACCATATTTTCTAATGTTTCATTTTGGTGAACCTGACGTGAACCAACATTATAACACATTTTCACATCGAGTTCACCAAAATGAAACATAGAAAAATAGGTGATAAGTCCAAAGCATAAGTTTTTATACTAAATTTGGAATGTGTCACCAAAGTTATTATAGATAGAAAGGGAAAAATAGGGTGTAATGGAACTACCTATTTTCTATTTCATTAAGCAAATGAGATCCTCCAAGATAGAATTGACTCTTAGCCCTTACGTTAGTCAATACTATAAAAGATCTAGCAATTTCCTTTATGCATGTGTGGATGGGAGTATCATCCTGAACAATACTTTTTGGAGAAAAACTAAAAAATAGTAAATCTGCCCAATTATTCTCATTCACACTTAGAATAAAAATTTAAAGCTCAATATTAATAGAAATAGCAAACTTTCTGCAAATCTGAGAAGGGTTAGATACACTATACCAGTCACCAAAAGAAAATTTTGGGAAGAAAACTAGGACTCATTCGCCCATGGGTGGTTGGGTCTCTGATCAAGGTTTTCAAACAACTTTTGGGAGCATCTGATGTCAATCTATAGCATTTATTTGATCAGAGTTTCAATTTTAGAAAGTTAGAAATCAGATATGCAGGTGAGATTTTGTAAATTGATGACAACTTTGACAACTTTTGCAACTTTGACAACTTTACCAATCTTTCTCTTCAAGATATCTTCAATCCTTCTTCAACCTAAGATTTACAACACAAACAAAAGAGGGAAATTTTTTTTTTTTTTGTTGAATGGGGGTTTTCCTTTGTCAAACCCTATTTGGGTAATTAACCTTGAATGAAAATAAAACATGAAGGAATGATGAATGAACAATTGCTATGTTGCAAGTCACCAAACCCAATGGAGATCCTTGAAGGACTGAAACTTGCATAAAATTCCTTGATTGATGATGTTGATCTTGTGCTTGAATATTGACTTGAAAACTTGAAACCTACATCACAATGTTAGCTCCAAAAACATGCATGAATGAATATAGCTTTGACATGCTCATCCACTTTGGGAATTTAAATTTAGTAGGGCCTCTATTTTTTAGTAAGTTTTCATATGAGCGCGTAGGGAATTTAAATTTTTCACAAAGCTCTAGAAATAAATTTTGTACAATGTGTGTGAGTATTGAGTCAAGATCAAGTCTGTGTGAGGAGATATTAAAGATTTTAGTTTTAAAATTGGGTTTTGAGCATTTTCATGTAGTGGAATGATGACGGGAAGGTGGTAAGTTGTGAGGAAGAAGGGAGAGGTGGTTTGAAGGTGGGTTTTAAGAAACAAAATATAGAAGGCTCCATAAACATGAGGAGAGAAGTTGTAATGTGTTGTAGCCTATGAGGATTTCATCCTCTATTTTGTTTTCTCATTTTTATAATGTAATTTATGTCTAGTTTAACAAAGAATATTCATATATTTTTGTGAGAAATTGGTGTTCTTATTGTTTGTTCGATTTTCTCCTTCATCAATCACCTTTACATGCATGAATATGAATTGAAATTAAAAAATTTAATGGGTTTATAGATGTCCATTACTAGCTATTATGAGTTGACAAAATAGAAAATATTTTAAGTTTCCCACTAAATTAAAAAGGATATGCTCTAATTGATTATTATCATAATAAATCTAAATCAAAGATCATTCATATGATAGCACCTTAATGCCATTTTTAACCTTCATAATAATTCTAGGCATATTCTATGCTTCCTTATTATCTTTCTATCATTGGTTGATTTCTCTTCAATTAGTTTTCCTAGAAGATTGATTGAGGAGAACATTATTCTTTTTAAGGAAGTTGTCAAACAATGTTTGTAGACACCTTAACACTTTAGGTACAAATGTAACAAGACAAGGTGAGTAGATTCAATCTATTAGATTTTAGTAAGATTCTAACCATGAGCGAGTTTTAGTGTTGCATAATTCTTTCACTTCTAAGAGAGTAGATATAAATTGGATTGGAGTACAATTAATGGATTTTTGGATAGAAAAGACCCTAGTTCTTAGCACAATGATAATTCAATTCCTCACATTTTTAATACAATATCCCACCATTCAAAATCTAACTAAATATTATATTTAAAATATGTATACTCTATATTTATTATTATAGTCACTATCTTAAATCTAATATAATTATTTCTCCAATTATTTTTATTTACATAACTTAGATAATGTACTATCTTACACATAAAATATTTTATTTTATTTTCAACTTATATAAAATTAAATATATTTCAACTTATTTAATTCAATTCTAAATGTATAATAACCAAAATGTTTTAAATTAATTTCAATTTTTAACCATATTTGGATCTTATACTAATCTTTTCATTTGAGAAATAATTCGCTTCTCAATATTATAGTTTAAGTTTAAATTATAATTGAATTCTGTGCTTACATAGAGGGCATTATTACCATAAGAATGGCCTTTAAAATACACACAAAGTTTATTTTTCATTTGATAGCTTTAATATGAAGTTTATAAATCTATAAATGATATTACCATAACACTTGGTTTTAAGTTCTTCGCGTTTTGTAACGAATGATGCGTGAACGGATACAAGAAGGGTGACAATAAAACTCAACCATAGTCTCCTAAAACACTTTTCACTTTTCTAATTAATCCTCCGTTTGGTGTATACTGTTCTAACATCCTTATTTTGTGTGAGGGAGTGATCTGTGTGCTTTTTCAATTGTCGAAATTATAATCTTCATGGCGCTCAACAGTTCACTTTCTATAATTTATCATTAATATTATATTTTTTAGAAGCTTCTTACAACACAAGATGAAATATAGTAAGCTATATTGCCAATAATATTTTAAATGGATCCGATACATCATATTCCCAAATGCTTCGCATGAGGCAAATATGCTACATGGTGTGTGGTAAATTCCAATACAAAGAGGCAGTCTTCTACAACGATATATAACCGCACGCATATAATGCATAACTTTATTCAGCTAGTCATATTTTCTAATTGGGTTTCCTGCAGTTCTTTCTGACTTCTCCGCTGGTACCAGTGAGAGGGCTTATGTTTCCCATATTCACCATGGCAGCTGCAAAATCACTAAAGAAGGTATTTTGATTGTTAGAATAGGTAGTCACTTGAGAATCAGCAGAGCCTCCATTGAATAGCTCCTGATCAGAGTGAAGAAGTCCTTTCTGGCTTCTAAGATTTGCATAGTATTTGTTATCAAACGCCGTGGGAGTTTGGACATCTAAGGGCGACAAGTTATTGTCACCGCCATTGCTTGGGCAGTTAGCCTTCACAGAAGTGGCAAATGCACTGTTTATGTTGGTTTCGTTGTAGATGTGAGTTCTGAAAGAGGTGCACCGCGCTTGACCAATTGTATGAGCACCTGAACATAATCAAAACAGTCACTTCCTTAGTTAACACAAATCCAAATTTGACCTGCATAAAATTGGGATTCAAGATATATGACGCTAAATTACCTGAAAGGGCTATCATATCCTTTGTGGAAAGACCCTGATTACTGAATGAGGAGATAAGAGCGCTGAGGCTTGATGTGGGTGCAGGAATTTGGCTGTTTGCACCGCTCAGGCTTGCAGTTTTCGAGTCTCTCCTCCCGAGCTGTACTGTCCATGATGGCCCTCCTAACTGCTCATGCCAAACAATATTAATTGTGATCCACAAAAGTGTTCTTTCTCTCACATCAATTCTAAAAATAATATTATTCCCATTAATTTCTCCCACAATAATACTAACACTAATATTATTTCTATCCAATCCTTCCCACGTTTGTACTAAGGATTTATAATAGATGGAAAAAATTAACATAGTAGAAGGGGAGATTAGCTACCTCGACCACTGAATCACGAGCAGCAATGGCCAAAATGTCAGCACAAGAAACAATTCCGCTGCATGCTGATTCCACTTGAGTTTTGATGGTGTCTATCACGTCGAATCCTCTAACTGAGTTTGCGTTGGGCCTCGCAGTTTTTTCTCCCGTAATGCTTGACGAGTCGTCCAACAGAATAGACCCATCGCACCCCTATAAAATTTCAGGGAGAAACGTTATGTTGAGACAGGAAGCTAAAACCCAAGAGACGAGAAAATGTCAAAGCACAAGGATAAACCTACGTTAACGAAACAGTCGTGAAAGTGAAGGCGGAGCAACGATGCACCCATTCGTTTTTCCTTGGCGACCGCTTGTTTTACTGCAGCTTTGACAGTAGACAGTGCCTTGGGACACGTCTTATCGTAGAACGTCGAACTGAGCTGCCCATTAGCGGGACTCAAACATAGGACTACGAAGGCAATCCATGCAATCAAACTATTAGTCCTCATGACTGGTTGTTATGCAGCTCAATAAATAAATTGTATTGATATTTCACTCTATTGGAGAATAGAATGAAATTTGCTTTGTTGAAATGTTCGAGTGTCTTGGCTTTTTATAATGGCTCAAGAGCTTCTATAGGATAAACGTAATCGATGGCAATTACAATCTTTAGATTTTTGTCTGCTGAATTGTTCCTTTCCACAAAATAAGGCTGGTGTGGAAGGAATCCAAACGGAAGAAAAATTCAACAAACTCTGCCCCACAGCCGTCAAATTATCAGATTTTAGACACTTTCTAAAGGCAATAAATACTGTGGGACGGCTCCTTTATGCTATCCAACGTAGAAAATGTTGTCCAGTCCACCTTTCAATAAAGCTATCAGTTTAGTTGTTAAATCATGCCGTCCAAACGCGTTCAGCATTGACCTTTTGATGTCTGAAGCGGTCTGAGCTTCGACACACCTCACCAAACCCATTCTAAGTTTTGAATCACTTTATTTGTTTACTTCGTCAAAGTTATACGCAAAAGAAAGTTCGCGTTACATGTATCATTAAAAATTCATATTACTTTAATATATAATAGAAAAATATTTGTTGAACCTTTCCACGAGACATCGACCTTTAACCAAAGTTCCATGCAAATGAAAGTACCAAGTTAGCGAGCTTGGGTATATTTCTGTAGTATTCCGTTCTAGATCTCTTGTTCCGTATTAACAAATGGTTTTTAAGTAATCGTCGTCTTTTCCCAAAAAAGAAACTTATAAATAATAATTCTATCTTTCTGAATTGGCTTTTGAGTAGTGATGAAATTGAATGGGACGGCATTTTAAATAAAAAATAAAAAATAAGAAAACTAAAGTTAACAAAGATTACATTTTTGGTTGACTTTATTAGTTTAATTAGGTTTAAAAAAGATATTAATTTATATTGAGTCTTATTTTAATTATGTAAGACTATGATATTATTTAAGAAAATTTTGGTAATTGATATTGTTCCAAGGAATTTTGTGTATATGAATCTCCTTTCACATGAATAAAACCGATTTCATTTCATTGGAATTGATTTTTGTGTTACATCTTGGGATTCAACGTTCCCTCTAATTAGACTCACATCCTTTTGATAATGTTCAAGTTTCATGGTTCGACAATGATAAGAGATGGAAAATGGCAAGCTCTAGTTAGTCTAGGTTTGGATAAATTTGAGTATTCTTCATTGAATCATGGTTGCTCCTATAGATCTAATATTACCTAAAATTTGACTTCGCCTTTCAATTTTAGAACTCTCAATCAATAGATGTCAACTTACAGAGAAGTTGATGTACTCATATTTTTAGGTCCATTTCACAAAGTACTCATTAAGCATCTCCTACACATCATATTACTTAAAATATGGCTTAACTTGATTTTGGTTGTAGATTCGTAGGAAAATTTTCTAAATGTTATCTTACTCTTGTGTTCACATGTGGGATGAGCAGGTTTCATCCATCAAGACTTCTTCAATAAATTTAGGTTAATTTCTCCAAAATTAGTCTCTTTGATAGATGTGAATATTTAATAGAGTCAAACCTATCTAGTTTTAGCTAAAAAATTTACATGTTGAAAATTTCAAAATTTTGAACCTCTTCCTTTGTAGATACATGTCAACCAAATAATGACTCTAAAGGATAAAAAGTTAAGATTTGATTTGATAATCCACAAATAGCATTACCCCAGTATATAAATGAATATGATTAAAATATTCAACCATAACTTAATTAGGTTATCAAGGATTTCAAACTTGTTTCCACCTAGATTAATAAGATAATTTGAATTGTCTTATAGATAACTTTGAAGATACAACCCAAAATTAATTCTTGCCAGTTTTATCCTTACATGAAGTTCAAATTTTTTGTAAGGGTAAACTAATATTCTCAACTCAAATAACTAGATAGATTACTAATCATGAATGGAAAATAATGAGGCAAGGAGAGGACCAAGAATAAAAAAAATGTACCCTCATTATTTATGTGGGAATTCAAACCATATTTGTAACTTTCAATGTTTCATATTGGGAAATTTCTTACTAAATTATGATTAGATACTCATCAATAGGATAAGTGCAAGAAGTTGGGTTCACATTTAGAGGAAGTGTCATTTTTAAGCTTTAAAAAAAGGCATCCATTCATTTCTTAAAATATTCCTTAAAATAGGTACCCATTTTAAAGTGTGTTTTTTTCAAAAAGATGGAAACTCACAATCCATGTTTTCATTTGGATTTAGGCACAAAAAATGCATGGTAACCCCATTCATATGCTTGGACTTGCAAGTACAATGTCAAGAGAAAAGAACGAGTTTGACAATATGGTCAAGACGGGTTTTTTTTTTCAAAATTATTTTGTGAAATAAAAACTATTAATGTGAATAATTAATGTATTCACTATACCTAAGTGTACTTAGTTTGATGAGGTTAGACAAGATCTTGTCTAATTGAATGTTCAACCTTTAAGCCTCTAGAGATTACCAAGTTATTTGGTTAACCTCATGCACATACCTTTATATGGTTGGATGTCTTTTCCTCTCACCTCAAAGGTCACTTAACACTTGGCACACAAGGTTGATGACTTGGTCATAGAGATTGTTAGTTTTCACACTCCAAGTGTTCCTAAGGTTGACACCTATAGGAAACTTGTCTATTATTTTGTGTCATTTCATTACGCACTTGTCAATCATCCTCATAGGTGGATTGCCTCATCCTTGCCTATATAAGCATGGCTTTACACTCATTGTAATTGGGGTCATCTAAATATAATATTGCATATTATTAATTGTGCTTATTTCTCATCTACTAGATTTTCCTTATTTATTATATGGTATTAGAGCTTAAGGGGAGATAGTGCAAGCCTTTAGGTGAACGTTATTGTATTTTATGAGTTTCATTACTATGCACAATCGTAGGAAGATGGTTAAACATCTATAACTACATTATGAGGCCTCATTTGGATTCTCCTACCCACAACAAGAAGATCTTGACCACACCTCTGGCATTTGAAGTAGCGGGAAGAGTCAAATGTGAGGGAAGTTGGGTGTGATAAGAAGCGGTCAGCGGTATTCCATTTGTTGCTCAGCTACCTCACACATCATTTCATTTGGTGTTGCTTTTCCTGCAACCTTAAGAGTGCTACCACTTACAAAGAAAGAGACCTCATGGCTTTGATAAGGACTCTGCCCGTAAACAAACTACACACCCATGCAACTTAGTGGATGAGATGATTTTTTGATGCAATGGAGGTGCCTATTTGATAGCTCGTGTCTTGGACTTGAAATGAAGGAAAATTGGTTCTTTCTATTAAAATGGGGGTTCACTAATAATTAACTATAAATAGAAAGGGGAAAATGGTGTATACTGCACCTATTTCCCTCTATCTCATTAAGAAAAAGCGATCCCTTGAGCCAATGTTTACTTTCAACCCTTATGTGAGTCAATCTTAAAGGAGATCTTGCTATTTTCCTTATGATCTAAGATGGGGCAAATCTGCTAAAACAACACTTTTGGGAGAAAGGTTAAAAACTGTAAATAAAACCAAAAATACAAAGTAATACATGAAATCACAAGATTAAACCTTAATCTAATGAAACTTACAACTTTCTAGCAGATTTGAGGAGGTTAAATATTTTTGCACTTTTCAACAAAATGTTGTTGTTGAGTATTCTCTGGGACTCATTCGCCCAAGGGTGAATGGGTCTAGCTATAGGGGTTGAAAATATTATTTCACAGTCCTATGGTCCTATGTTTGCACTCCTGATTCCTTTGGGTTTCACAATCAGAAATTTGGAAATTAATTCTAAAAGTGAGTTTTTGTGGCATGATAACTTTGACAAATTTTGCAGTTTTGAAAAATTTTGCAATTTTTCTCTTTGGATAGATCTTCAATCCTTCTTCAAACTAATATCTACAAAAAACACAAGTGGAAAAATATGTTTATTTCTAGTGAATGGGGGTTTTCCTTGGTTAAACCCCATTTGGGTAATTAAACCTTGAATTGAAACAATGAAACATGAAAGGAATGATGAATGACCAAGAGCTATGTTACAACTCACCAAACCCTTTATTTGAAACCCTTGAACGAATAAAACTTAGTAGATCTCTCCAAGGTCTTGATCTTGCATGAAATGGCTTGATTGGATGTTGATCTTGATGCTTGAATCTTGATTTGAAACTTGAAGCCTATATCACAATGTTAGCTCCAAAAACATGCATGATGCTTGATAACTTTGACCTGATGTTTGAGATCTTGAATGCTTCAAAAAATTCTTGAGGAATCTTCTCTTGAACACCTTTGAAAGTAATATTAGCTCTTGTGAAAGTTTCCCTCTTACTAGATGTTTTGAATTGATAAAAAGACTAGGTATGTATAGGTATTTTTCTAATTTCCTGAAAATTAAACATTACAAGCCAACACTTAAAACTTGAATTTAGAACCTTAGGATGCTTCCAAAAACATGCTTAAAATTTGAATTTGTGATCTTAAAGGGGGTGGGCAAATGGGTCCTAACCTAAATTGACAGGACCTATTCATTTTGGGGTGTTAAAAATGATAATTGAAATAATTAAATCATGATTCTCCTTTCAAAAATTGCAATTAATTAGGCTTGTAAAAGAAAAATTTAGGCAATTAGAGGCTTAATTAAGTCCAATTTATTAAGAGACCCAAAAATAATGTGAAAAATGTAAAGGAGTACATTTTTTGACGCTATAGAATTGCTTGATCTTCATAAGATGGGTGGACTATGTACAACCCTTGTGTGGGGACATATGCCTAACTTTTTATAATTGACCATCAGAAGACAATAGGAAGAGACCCTCATCGCCAAGCCAAAGGTTTTGCTTGTAGTCATTGACCCACACACAATTTTGGCATCCTGCACTTTCATTTGGAGGTTGCTTCAATCTATGCAATAGTGGGCATACCCTCTCATCTAGTTGACCAAGTCCATGGAGTGAAGCAAGTGCAGTTTGGAATGAATATGCTAGGTGAAGTATTATGCAGGCTGTGTGAAGTTCATGTCCCATGAAAGGGATCTATATAGAAAATTTGACCAGCATGATTTCGGTGAGCAAGACATGTGCTCATTTTGTCCACTTTTTGCACTTGTTTAGCCTCTGATTTCGGCCTTTTGTTGTGCTCTTTCCACCTCATATGGAGCAGCAATTCCCAAGGACCTCGAAAGAAGCCTTCAAAAAGTGTTAGGAAATGAGCATTTCTTGTGCAGACTGTGAGCTCTTTTCTTGTAGACCAAGCCATTCATCTTGCAATCTATTGACTACCAAGTTGGCTGATATATTTTGTAGTGGCCAGTATTGAAGAGGAAGTGCCTTACATTCTATAGGATTGAACAGTAAAGAGTTCCAATTTTCACAGAGGCATCTATTTTTTTGGCATGCTGCATAGAGACTTGAAGACCATAGAGGTGTGAAGAAAGAATCAACTAAGCAAGGAAATTTGTGCAACAAGGAAATCCAAATTCAAAGAACATGGGCCTTATTTTGCTAATTGACTTGGTCAATTGTTTGTAACATTTGAATGCCCTCAAATTCCTCCAAATTATTTGACACCAGCTTCACCTTTAATGTCAAATTATTATTGTAGCTGTTAGTATTTAATGCTAACTTCTTAGTGGTTAGTCGATTGTGGGTGTATTCAAAACATTGGCAAAGGGAGGGTCATTTTTTCATTTTTATCCATAGTTAAAAAATTGTAAAAGAAGAGTGTTTTTTTTTTTGTAATAAATGTGGCAAAGGAAAAAAAAATTCCCTAGTTAAAAATTTGTAAAAGAGAAGTTAATTTTCTCTTTTGCAATGAATTTGGTAAAAGGGTGGGTCAACATAATGGTGGTTTTAATTTAATTTTTTTTATCTTTTATTGAGGTTTGCAAGACATAAATTAATCTTTCTTTCTTAATCCACCTCATGACAATAAAATTTGAAGAACTTGTAACAACAAATATGCTTGTAAATGCACTCATATAAAGTGCCACAAACTAAATGTGTGTAGTGAATTTGGGAAATTATTGTACTTACACTGAATTACAAAGTGTAATGAGGGGTTGTGTAGAGTCTTGATTTGACACCACAATTGTGGATCCTCATGATTTAACATCACAACAATGTCTCCTTGTGATTCTCACGTCATGTGAGTGAGCCTTGGAGCACACCCTTTCTCCTTTCCTTGTACATCTTGACATTCCTTTCACACTCTCAATTCTAGTTGGTTCTTCTTATATTATCTTAGCATTAAGGGGGTATTATGATGTGTTTTTCTAATGCTTCTTTCAATGAAGTATTTGATGAATATTATTTTTTTGGAGGCCTCACGAATCTTCAATATTAATCTCTTGTATGGGGGATCATTTTAGTGGATCATCTTTTTAGAGATTCTAGTACTCCTAATCATAATACTATTTGTATTAGCTACTTCACAGAGTTTGATTGACTTTTTGCATATTGGTTGAGCAGTTTTCATACATGTGCATATTGGTTTGATATTATGTACCTCTTCATGCACCCATATTCCTTTGTAATATTGTCTACTATGTTTGTCTATTGCTTTTAAAGCTAATTGGTATGCTTCTTTCATATTGACAATCCTATGCATGCTTAGTTAAATTTGAATAGAAAATTTTAGACCATTTACATACCTTGTAGCTACCTATTCATTTATCTCTTGATGCTCCAAATGAAAGAAATTTTTATAGAATTCGTTTATATAGTCTTACACAGTACATAAATTTTACTTCAAATTTTGAAATTGATGAAAAAGAGTTTGTTCATAATCCATAGGAAAGAATTTCTCTCAACTTCTCTATTTTACTCCATGTTCTAATTTTATCTCTCCCCTTTCTAGCTCTTTCCTTTTTTAGATGATCCAACAAGATCATTGCATGACCCTTTCATTTAGTGGATGAATATTTTACCTTATTTTCCTTTCCCATAGTTTTCCATTAAAAAAAAAAATCTATATTGTTCAGCCAATCTATTAGCTTCTCTTGTTTAAGACTATCTACATAATCATAATTTTCAATTTTAATTCCTTCATTTTTGTTTATTCCTTCTAATGATGTAAGAATCTTTTATTCAAATTTTAGATTCTTTAGTTGTTTTCCATCTTCATATTCAACATGTTGACCTTCACCTCATTGTATTATTTCTTTATCAAAATTGTTTGCCTTTATTCTTTATTTGCTATCATAACTAAAAGCTGTACTACTTATTTTTGTAGATTTTTTATATCTCTATACATTTCAGAAAGACATCCTATTCATCTTCCTCTCCTAGCCATCTTCCTCCTCTAATACTAGATGATGTAGCCAAAACTTACATATAAATTATAATTATTATTAAAAAGTGAACATAACAAACTTAGAATACTTTTGAAATTTATCCTTTATTCCTCCTTCCATTCTAACTTCAAAAATAAAAACAAACTTCCCTTTAATTAGAAATCTGAAAATCTACCTTTTTTTTGGTAATATTTATCAAAATCCAAAAATTACCCTTTTTGCATTTTTTAGCAAAATTCAAAATAACTTTTTTTGGAATTTTTAGTAGCTTTCATAGCTTACCTCTTTTTGGTAATTGCTCATGCTTATCTACATGGCCTATGAAATTTTCCAATTATTTTAAATTAATTAAAGTTACATTAATTGTAAAACTACTAATCTAATTACATGCAAGAGTTTGAAATAGAAAAAATAAATTGAAAAAATCTTGAAAAAACACTAAAATCACAATTAGACTCCCAAGTCAAAATTTATGACCTTCACAAGTTTCTACATCACAACTTAAGGCTAATTTTATACTATCCTAAAATTGGAAGAGTTAATATGTGGATCAACATCAAAATAAGTATAACTTTTGTATTAGAGATTGGGCATTTTAATGTCTATATCCCTATAAGCATGTTTCATTACACAATAAGCATGGTTACAAGTTGGATACAAAGTTTCATATTCCCTATTGGGAGATCAGTACAATGGTGATGTGGCATATAGGTTAACACTTTTTCTTCTCAAATAAACCTAATTTTTACATCTCTCTTCTCAAGAATGTGATTTGTATCTCCATGTACCAACCATTAGAGCTACAATAGTTAGGTGAGGAGGTCTCAAGATTTTTTAAACCAATGTCATTTTGGATAAAAAAACATAAAACATATGCCCAACCATTCTATTGAGGAAACATTTGTCTACTAGAAGGTTTGCCAAGTTGAAGATACCACATGAAAATCCACTATAATTCTCCATGATTTTTCGCATCTCAATTCTAGAGGATGAATATTTTTGCAGGCATAGGAAATGTTACAATGCCTTTGTACTTTATGTTAGATATAACTAATTGGATACACATTATTTTTTATTTATGATTAGATATATTTGATAAAGTGATGGATATTATTTATAATATTATCCTATTGGTTAATAGAATAAAATAATTATCTCAAATACACAAAATGATTATTTTTCCTTAGTAAAATGATATATATTATAATTACTTCTAAATTAGAAGGAATCTTAAAATATATTTAATAAGATTGTAATATATATTTTGAGGTTTCCCCTCTGAATTAGAAATTCAAAGATATTAAAATATACTATGTTTCTCTCACTTCTATAATAGTTTTATGTCTTTATGATGATTTATCTTGAAACAATAGTATTACAATAACTATGCAATAGGTTTTCATGAATAAATTATAGATAGAAGTGGAAAGGAAATATAGTTGGAGATACTATATTTAGAATTTGGAAGAGGAGAGAAATATGGCTTTTATTTTGCTAAAAATCATGTAATCTAAGAACTCACATTTCTCTAGTACCGTAGAAGTTTTACGTAGGAGTATCTTTTGTATTTATAATATCCATACATATTTATAGTATCATACTCTTTTGATAATTTCTTTAAGGGCATGAGGCATAGTAAAAATTGATATTAATATATTGTTAAACATTTTTCAATTTTCAACACAAGTTGAAATTCATCCAAATAGTAATAATCTGAGAATTATGACTCAATAGAATTTTAAATTATTCATCCATAAAGAACATGGATGTACCAAGAAAGAAAATGCAAATAATACATGTACTATGAAAATACATTAAAACCTCTAATCGTACTATGATCTTTTAAATGTCCACTAAATATTAAATTTTGAAAAAAACTAGAAAAGATATTTAGAAATATTTAAATATGTTTATAAATAGAAAGTATAATGTCTTAAAATATACAAGGTGAAATATATTTGTTTAATAATATTTAAATGATTAAAATACATAAATTTTTCATGGACACTTTGAAAGATTAAAAATAAGAAAGTAACTATTATTATATAACCCATAAGAATCTTAGTATTCAAAATTTATTTGATGTCTTTAAAAATTATTCTAATCTTATTTTTATTCCAATTAAATTTAAAACATAATAAATTAAATTCAATATATTATAGCTATCAAGAAAATCTAATACTTAAAATAGGAAATATTTCATGAAATCCTATAATCTCATATTAACATGAATCAAATTAAGTGTCATGATATAATTTTATTTAAGCAAATTGTTAGGGATGCAATTGATGTGAATAATAGGTAAGTATCCATGGATGATGGAACCCATTTATGGGATAATAACAAGTTAATTTCACCTTGAAATTATTCAAAATTTTATATGGGAATTTGATATACTATAAAATTTTCAAGAAGCCAAGAAAATTAGGCTCAAATTAAATCTTATTTCCCCTAGCTTACAAGTTAGCCCCATAGATGAGTATGTTGAAGAAAAATTTAATGTTGATAATATTTTTTATGAATATATTATCATATTTCATTTTTTTCTATTATCTTACGATATTCTTTTCTCCACCCAATCAAATATTATCTCTTTTAATGTCTATTCATTGAAAAATAAAATTGAATTTATGAAAATATTAATGAAGAAATTTATACATTAGAGGTACATCTTAACAAATTTTATGTTAATGAGTGCTTCCTTTCTTGGTATGATTGTAAGTTTTCAATTTACTTTCAAGAGATATTTTATAATTTAAAATTTAGATTCTTGGATGTGGTAAAGTTGGTGGGTTGATTTTGGTAATATTAAACAATTAAGGAAATGGAATAAACCTTAAAAATCTAGTGGAACACAAAATCAAACCAAAAGTATAACTATAACAAAGTTTCTAGTAACAATCTACAAAAAATTACATAATTCCTTAACCGAGCCTAGCAAGTCTCAGACCCTTAACATGGTCATGAGATTTAGATACATGCTTTGAAAGACTTTTCTTCATCCTAAGGATCATTGTATAAGAAATATTTTCATTTGAATCTATTATGTAAAGAGAAAGGGAGGAAAAGTGTTCATTGTGGTCATAGTAAGGAACAATTCAAAAGGAAAGGAGTACCCAATAGGAAAGACAAAAATTTAATTAGATTTCACTATGATAAGAAATGGAATTGCATGGACTTCACAAGATGGAATAGAAAAAGAAGCCAAGATGTGAGCTTAAGTTAACATTAAAGGAGGAGTGACCTCCACATTATCAATCATATTAAGCTAACTATCATTTGAGGTGAAAAAAGAATCCACCACATCTATGGTGAGACTTTTATTAAAATAATTCTTCAAATAAGAGAAATATCTTCAAACTTTAAGGTGTAAGAAATTAAATGTAAAATGAACCATGGTAGATAGCATCCTACAATAAAAGGGAATACCTTTATAATATAAATATTGGCTCAATGATTCATTTAGTACCTGAAGGAAAACCTCCACCAATAGGGTCTTAGATAAATCCACTTCCACCAAAATTCAAGTAAAGGTATTGTGAGAGAATATTGTTGTCTCATGGTCCACATTGGTGAAATAACCCACATAACTATCAATACCAACATAGAAAGATTCACACAAAAAATAAAGTGGTGGATTTGAGAGATGAATCCAAATGGGTGGCACATTCAAATATCCATGAGTAGGTTAAAGGAAGGATCCAAAAAATTCAATATAATGGTATGATGGGTCCAAATTCAAAAATTACCACTCAATAATAATAATATGACTTGATACTAATTCAATGACAACACCAAAAAACCTTTGGCATAAGGGTATAATTTAAAATTTCCTAATGTAATAGGTCTCCAATGCTATGTAATCAAATATTTGAGATCACCAAACAAAGGCTAGAGGCTATCAAACATGCTAACAAATCCCTTTTGGCAAAAAATATCCTCATTTTTAAAAACCTTCTCCCCCAAAATTCAAAAATAACTTTTTTAGAAAATTTTAGTAGCTTTCTTAACTTACATTTTTTTGGTAATTTTCATGCTTATCTGAATGGCCTATGAAAGTTTCCAATTATTTTAAACTAATTAAAGTGAGAATAAATGTCAAATTAATAATCTAATTACATATAAGAGTTTGAAATAGAAAAAAAAAAATTGAAAAAAAATCTTGAAAAAATACTAAAATCACAATTAGACTCCCAAGTCAAAATTTATAATCTTCAAAAGTTCCTACATCATAACTTGAGGCTAATTTGAGTTAATATGTGGATCAACATAAAAATAAGTACACCTTTTATATTAGAGATTAGGTCTTTTAATGTCTCTATCACTATAAGCATGTTTCATTACACAATAAGCATGGTTACAAGTTGGATAGAAACTTTCATATTCTCTATTGGGAGATCAAGTACAATGGTGATGTGGCATATATGTTAACACTTTTTCTTCTCAAATAAACCTAATTTTTGCATCTATTCTCTCAAGAATGTGGTTCGTATTTCTATGTAATAACCATTAGGGCCACAATTGTTAGGTGAGGAGGTCTCAATATTTTTTAAACTAATGTCATTTTGGATAAAAACATAAAACATATGCCCAACCATTCTATTGAGGAAACATTTGTCTCCTAGAATGTTGTCCAAGTTGAAGATACCACATGGCGATCTTATATAATTCTCTTTGATTTTCCTCATCTCAATTCTAGAGGATGAATATTTTTGTAGGAATAGGAAATGTTACATTGTCTTTGCACATTATGTTAGATAAAACTAGCTGGATACACATTATTTTTTATTTATGATTAGATATATTTGATAAAGGGACAAATATTCTTTATAATATATTCCATTGATTAATAGAATAAAATTATTATCTCAAATACACAAAATGATTATTTCTCTTCAATAAAACTATATATACTATAATTACTTCTCAATTAGAAGGCATCTTAAAATATATTTAATAAGATTGTAATATATATTTAGAGGTTTCCCCTTTCAAGTGAAATTTCAATGATATTAAAATATATTATGTTTCTCTCACTTCTATAATAGTTTTATGTCTTTATGATGATTTATCTTGAAACAATAGTATTAAAATAAATTTGCAATAGGTTTTCATGAATAAATTCTAGATAGAAGTGGAATCATGAATAAATTCTAGATAGAAGTGGAATCAGAATATAGTTGGAGATACTATAACTAGAATTTGGAAGAAGAGAGAAACATGGCTTTTATTTTGGAAAAAATCATGTGATCTAAGAGCTAACATTTCTTTAGTACCCTAAGATTTTTATGTAGGAGTATCTTGTGTATTTATAATATACATATATATTTATAATATTTTTGATAATTTCTTTAAGGGTATGAGGCATAGTAAAAATATAAATTAATCTATTGGTAAACATTTATTTATTTTCAGTACAAGTAGAAATTCATCCAAATACCAATAATATGAGAATTATGACTCAACAAAATTTTAAATTATTCATCTATAAAGAACATGGATGTACCAATAAAACAAATTTAAAGAATACATGTACTATGAAAATACATTAAAACCTTTTATCATAGAATGACCTTTTAAATGTCCACTAAATATTACTTTTTGAAAAAAATTGGTAAAGATATTTAAAAATATTGAAATATGTTTATGAATAGAAAAGTAGAATGATTTAAAATATACAAGGAAAAATATATGTGTTTTATTAATATTTAAATGATTAAAATAGATAAATTTTTCATGGACACTTTTAAAGATTAAAAATATGGAACTAACTATTATTATATAACCCATGAGAATCCTAGTATTCAAAATTTATTTGATGTCTTTAAAAATTATTCTAATTTTATTTTTATTCCAATTAAATTTAAAACATAACAAGTCAAATTCAATATATTATAGCTATCAAGAAAATCTAATACTTAAAAGAGGAAATATTTCATGAAATCCTATAATCTCATATTAACATGAATCAATTTAAGTGTTATGATATTATTTTATTTAAACAAATTGTAAGGGATGCAATTGATGTGAATAATAGGTGAGTATCCATTGATGATGGAACCCATTTATGGGACAATAATATGTTAATTTCACTTTGAAATTATTCAAAATTTTATATGGGAATTAGAGATATTATAAAATTTTCAAAAACCTAAGAAAATTAGGCTCAAATTAAATCTTATTTCCCATAGCTCACAAGTTAGGTCCATAGATGAGTACGTTGAAGGAAATTTAATGTTGATAATTTTTTTTATGAATTTATTATCATATTTCATTTTTTTGCTATTATCTTAAGATATTCTTTTCTCCACCCAATCAAATATGGTTTTTTTATATTGTCTTCTCATTGAAAAATAAAAGTTCAATTTCTAAAAATATTAATGAAGAAATTTATACATTAAAGGTACATCTTAATAAGTTTTATTTTAATGAGGAGTGCTTCCTTTCTTTTTAATTTTATGATATGATTGCAAGGTCTTGATTTACTCTCAAGAGATTTTTTATAATTTAAAATTTAAAATTTAGATTCTTGGTAATGGGGTAAAGTTGGTGGGTTGTTTTTGGTAAGATGAAATAGGTAAATAAATGGACTTAACCTTACAAATCTAGTGGAACAAAAAATCAAACCAAAAGCATAACTATAACAAAGTTTCTAGTAATAATCCACAAAAAATTACATAATTCCTTAACCGGGCCTAGCAATTCTCAAACCCTTAGCGTGGTCATGAGATTGAGATACATCCTTCAAAAAACCTTTCTTCCTCCTAAGGATCATTGTATAAGAAATATTTTCATTTGAATTTGTTATGTCAAGAGAAGGGGAAGCAAAGCCTTCATTAAGGTCATAGTAAGGAACAATTCAGAAGGAAAGGAGTTCCCAATAGGAAAGACCAAAATTTAAGTAGATTTCAGTATGCTAAGAAATGAAAGAGCATGGACTTCACAAGATGAAATAGAGAAGGAAGCCAAAATGTGAGCTTAAGGTAACATTAGAGTAGGATTGACCTCCACATTATCAATCATACCAGAATAAATATCATTTAAGGTGAAAAAAGCCTCCGCCACATCTATGGTGAGATGTTTATGAAAATAATTCTTCAAATAAGAGAAATATCTTCAAACTTTAAGGTGTAAGAAATCAAATGTAAAATGACCCATGGTAGATAACATCCTACAATAAAAGGGAATACCTTTATAATATAGATATTGGTTCAATGATTCATTTAGTACCTGAAGGACAACCTCCACCAATATGGTCTTAGATAAATCCACTTCCACCAAATTTAAAGTAAAGGTATTGTGAGAGAATATCATAGTAGCATGGTCCACATTGGTGAAATAACCCACATAACTATCAATACCAACATAAAAAGATTCACACAAAAAATGAAGTGGTGGATTTGAGAGATGAATCCAAATGGTTGGCACATTCAAATATCCATGAGTGGGTTAAAGGAAGGAGCCTAAAATTTCTCCAAAGTGAAAAATTACCATCAACAATAATATTATGGTTTGATACTAATTCAATGACTACACCAAAAAACCTTTGGCATAAAGGTAGAATTTAAAATTTCCTAATGTAATAGGTCTCCAATGCTATGCAATCAAATATTTGAGATCACCAAACCAAGGCTAGATATTGACATAGGTAGACTTGATAGTAGTACGAAAGGAAAAAAATAGAAATGAAAACTATAACAATAGAATGAATAAGAACATCATTGTCATCAAGGGAAGGCACCAGGAGATAAGACATCAATTCCCCACACAAATATCTTTAAAATATACTATTGCATTCATATTAAATTCAATATCTTATGCTACTTACACATCATAGAATGGGTCGCTAGAGAAATTTGAGGTATTGAAAACTAATAAATGAAGAACCATCTAATATACTATTTACAAAACATTCATAACTTATAGTATAAATTAAAATACATGAAAACAAATATATATCTAAAAAATAAGAGATTTGATATTTTCAAATATTTAATTAATAATTAAAAACTGATATTGATTGAAGATAACTCAATTCATTAATAAAAAATGAGAATTTTTTTCCTTGAAAATTACTCTATATTTTTCCCTAAATTTTATGTCATCACTGACAACAAAATTTCATATATTTTAAAGAAAATAATCTCATACCTTTACATAATTCTCATATATAGCATTTCAAAATTATACACCCACTAATTATATTTAAATAAAGATAATCTTTGATTTATATGATTTATAACTAATAATAATTAATAGATTTTCCATATTATCAAAGTCAACATAAAATCCCTCCATCCTCTCTAAAAAACAATCTTAAACAAACAATATATTGAACCCAGTAATAATCTAATTTAATTAATAAAAAAAGAAGTTGATGTTATGTGATACCAACTCAATAGAAAAATTGCCCTACACAACATCCATATCTATTAATTTATCACCAAACCTTGTCTTATCCATGACAAGAAGGCCTGCTAAATTTTGAAGAAAACACGGTGTCCACATGGATCAATCATTACATGTAATGTCGGTTTTGTTGATTAATCATCATTGTCAACTTGGAATTCATAACTGATAATGATGGATGGCAACATTTGGTGTAGATTCCACACCCTTTCATGGTGTAATGATTTATCCCGGACATACGCCTTACAAATATCATATTTTTAGGCCTTCATTTTTCTACGTGATTTTTTTATTCTGTTTAACTATTCGGCTAAATCGACATCAATCAATTTAGTGATTTAATTCAATTAACGTCCAATGGTTTGTATGTCGGCAGGACTCTTGTGATGCGTTGCATTTGTCTCATTTTCTTTCGGCATCGTTCTTAAATATCATCAACATCAATGACCTATAATTTAAAATCTATAATCAATGATTTATATATAACCTTTAGTCGACTACTTTCACTGTGAGTAAACTAATTTGTCCTTGTTTTTTGTCGATTGTGCAAGCTTTAATTTTTGTTTTATATTACCTCGCCTTTGATTGCGGTCGACTTGTGCTACATGAAAACAGAGATGTTGTCAAATGATTTCAACAATAAAGTTCAACATTTGCGGTGGATAATTATTATTCTGCATACCTTTACTAAATAGATTCTGCACCTTATGTTGTGAAAAGATCACCCTCTTGTTTCTTCCATTCAATTATATTTGCTGATTTTTGTTTTCTTGTAATTGCTCTAATATTATTATTATGGATAATACTCGTCGGTGCAATATGTTGTTTGGCTGAGTTTCGCCAACTGTGATACCATCAACATTCAACCGCCCCGTAATTTAAAAAGGATGGCATGATTGTGACAATTTAATTTAATTTGTTTTGTTTACACCATAATTATATATTTTTTTCTGTGATAGTTATTTGTTTTCAAAAAATATTTGAATTGGGATTAAATTAAAGTTGGGTGAGTTTAGAACTTCTTTGTGGTTTAGTCACTTTTTTTGGGTCGCTTTTTATAAGAGAGAAGAGTATTGAAAGGTCAAAGAAAACTGTTGTCAATAAAATATATTAATGTCAGTGTAGAATAAGTTTCACATGTAGAGTAAAAGATTTCATATATACTTAATGTTGAGACATAAGATTGAATAAATGTATGGTAAGTACTATAGGACGTGTTTTTAAATAGAAATTTAAATTTTAAATTTTAAATATTGTTGTGTGTAAATTAGTGATTAATGATTTTTTTTAATGTTTGCTGAAAGTAATATTGGATTCAAATAAGGTAGATGCAATTATATAAGAGAAAAATCACACTTTTGAAAATGAAAAATAAGATAATAAATTTATTGTTTTTCACTACTATAATTCAATTGATAAAGAATTAAAGAATTACTAAATTCTTATAACTTAAACATTAAAATTTATAAAATAGAATATCATAATAACATAATGAAAGATATATAAAAAGTAATGAACAAAGGTATAAAAATATTTTTTTCTACAAGTTTATAGTTGCATTTCATACTAAGATGATATTATTACATTTTTTACACCTTGTAACTTTTTTGAACTAAGATGATATAGTTACATGTCCTGTGGCCAAGGGAGGTGGAGGTCAGCTGCCATTGGGATATCATAGCCTCCATGGCTAAGTTGTTTGAGCATTGGCCCAACTGGGATAACGAGTTGGAAGAGCTAAGAGCTATCATTGGCATGGAGGAAGATAAAAATATTTCACAAATGGAGATTGATGCTATTTACAGGAAATAGGAAAAAACCATGCAATTCCTCCAAGTTATTACTGATTATAGTAAAGCGGTTGTGAAGAACACCACCCTCACCATTTAGTTCTTTTAGAAAGAGATAAGAAGAGTCATGACAAATGGGTGGTTAAGGAAGGCCATGATCATAGTCACATGCAAAAGAAAGGTAAGGTGGTGGACAACTCAGCTCTGGACACCACGGTGGATACTTAGGCTATTTAGAAAGGCCCCTATCTTTTGAGGAGAAGCTCCACTTCCTGGCTCTAGAGTGGAAGGAAATCAATGGTCTCACTCAAGTTGTTGGGAGACCTATAGGTGTTATGTGGTCCAGTGCTAGTCTTTAATCTTTATGTTGTCTCTATTTCTTTTTGCTAGTCTAACTATTTATGTTTAATTTTTTGCTTTAGATTGTTGGTCACTTCACCTCTCATGAGCCCCTCATTTACCTTTATGGTTGTTTGGTAATGAGTACTGCCCCTTAAGTCTTAATCTAATCAAAACATTTCAAGAATATTTATTATAAAATATCATGTCTTAATGTGCTATTAATGTTATTTAATATTTTCTAAATTGATGTTTTGAATATTTCTGAAAAATATAAATTATTAAAACATTAAATAAAATAAATATAATAATATTGAGTGTGGATGTTTTAAATTATAATACAATTTCATCATTTAAATATTATTTAATTAATTATGATAATAAGTTATTTTTTTATCATAAATTAAAAAATATAGAAGATAATTAGTTCAAAAAATTATGTAAATCTATTTTTAATTTTAATAGTGAAAAATTATTTTCAAAGAAATTATTATTATCTCTAATGTTATATATATTAAAGATTATATAATTTAATCATATTTATTGCAAAAATTAATTCTAATTTTAAAAATACTTGAAACATATTATTTGAACTCATAATATTTAAAATGTGAATATAGGTAAAGCAAGTAAGATTAATATAGCTATTTTAGTGTTGTAATTTTTAATTAAAATTTATATTATTATACATCAGTCTCTTGCAACTCAAGGTTGACCATTTTCATTGCAAATTTATTCATATTCTTGAGATGCTTTGTAACCTTTTCTTTTATTTCCAACCTCATCCTAAGTAGCCTACGAACTTTAATATTTTCTATATATTGGCTCGCTTTGAGTAAGCCATATGTCATCATGGAAAAATTTCTAGCAAGACCACAGTTTGTTATTCTCACAAATGTGTGCAAATGCACCACGTAGTGGCCCCGCATGATATCTATAAAAGCTTTTGTTCTTTGAGGAAATTGTTGTAGAGGGTGCCACATTTTGGCACCATAGAAGTTCTTGAAGGTTAGAGAAGGGATTTAGCCTTAGAAAATATTTCCTACATGCCACATGTCCAAGGCGTAAATTTCTTAAAGGGAAAAGCAAAAGGAGGCTCAACTATCAATGGAGCATGCCACTTGTCAACAAGGTGAAAGCCTAGGATTATTTTGGGCCTATAAAGGAGTTCAAATTATGCTATTGGTTATCTTGAAAGTGGAGGCGTATCAGAAGGAATTATGTGTTAGTGCTAGAGGATGCAAATGCCAATGTTGCTTAGATCCGACATGTCCAAGCAGTTACAACATATATGATTGACTATCATGTTGTCAACATAGCCACACAATTAGGAGCATGATGTTTGTCAGAGAAATGGTTGCAACAATCACATTGATGATGATCTATGGGTGAAACATTGAGGGAATATTTTTAGTTGTAGTCTCAATTTTTAGCTTGGGGTGATTGCTCTTTATAAGCCTATAGGCGGTTTATGAAAAGGGGGCTTCACAATCTTTGTAAAAAAGAGGACGTAAAATAGATCAATGATCAAGGGGAATATTATTCTTTTGACCTATCAAAACATATTAGATTATACCTAGTTTGCCTTTAATTTGTGTTCTATTTCTGTTTATGCTAACTTCAATGCTTTATGTCATTTAGGAATAGATATTAATCACTGATTGGTACGAGTTTTAGCTTTTATGGTTGCGGATTATTGGATCATGTCTTGCACTCTTTCATTTCTTGTAATAATTTATGATTAGCCATCATATTATGCTTGTTGGTGAGCAATATCTACAAAGGATTAATGGTTTTAGTAGAATAAAAAAGGTGTATTAGACTCCAATGAGCCTTAATGGATGCTTCTCTTAGAAAGATTCAAATTATATGCTATGTTCCTACTACAACTTAAGTGTTTCATTCTCTTATCATTATTGAAGAGTTTTCAGAATTTTGTTCTCATTTCTTTGGATTTTTGTGCTTCTAGTTATTTGAGAAGGAAATTTGAAATGTTGTAAAAGATTTTGTGTATCACCTTAGATCATATTTGCTTATGATTTATTTCTTCTTTCCCTTTTCCTGCCCCCAACCAGGGATGAAGATCTAACTTCTAGAATCCCTGAGATAGTCTAGTGGATCATGATTCATCCCCCATTCACTTAACTTCCCATAAGACTATTTACTGAAGTGTAGGTTTTAAGGATCAATAGTTTTTTTTTTTTGGCATGCCCAGTAGGAAACTTTTTAATTGCTAACTACAATTAGGTCTATGAGCCATAGGCCTATTACAAGGTAAAAAACACCCAAAATTTAAACTTATTGCTACCTCCTCTAGTGATTGTAGCTCATGGTAGAGCTACTCAGCCTATTGCACAACAAGCTCAACCATAATTTCTTATGGCCGCTTAGGCACCCAAAAAATTTGTAGGTTAGAAAATCAATAGCCCAGTTATTCCTCTTGTTCCTCTTGTAGTATGGGATTTGATTCCTTTGAATTCTCTAAAAGTGCTCCCTAAGTTTACTGGGGAAGATTTCAAAATACTAGCAAAGCATCTTTAGCATGTTGCCAACATATGCATTTTTCACAATATTATAGAGAAAAATGTGGCACTTAGGTTATTTATAGCCTCCTTCAAAGGTAAGGTTCGAGGTTGGTATAGATCTCTATCTCCTAGCTTTATTGGTACTTGGGATTAGCTCAAAAATTGATTTTTCAAGCATTTTTTAGAAAAGGGAGATCAATCATCTTTTCTGAAGTAGTTGATAACAATAAAAAGAGTGTCGTGAGAGGTCATTATAGATTTTAATACCAAGTTTCACAAAACTTGGAAAAGAACCTAGTATCTTCTTGGCCACCCACATATATGGCATTTGTTTTCTATTTAAAGGCTTTACACTCTGACATAACAGTCATGATCTAGTCACTTGGGGGTAACACTCTACCAAATACATATGATTTGGTAGAGACAAATAAAAAATCTTGACTGATGCTAGAAAAATCTTGCCTAGACCACCTATGGAAATGTTCCTTGAAATATTAGCTCAATACCAAGAAGAAGCTTCTCCTAGAATTTATGCCTCACCTCCACCTTTTATGAATGTCTATCTCAATGCACAAGCGAGCACCTCTACTTTCTCTTCATTAGTCGTGAAGGTAAACGACATGAATAACCTATTGTAGACCTTCTCCAATGATATTATTAATATAAATCATCAACAAGCAATGCCTCCAAGACCCCCCTTTTAGGGTTATCAAGGAGGGAGGCCACCATTTTAACACATTCAGTATCAGGGAGGTGCTATACTAAATAACCGACCACAACCCTCTATAGTGTAGGAAAGATTATTCCTTTTTCACACTTAATTTGTGAATAATTAATAATAGAATGAGTTTAATGATGCCTTAATTTAGTATTGCAATATTTATTTTACATATTCACATTAATTTTAGGGACCTTTTAATTAGAATGGACATAATGGTGCCTTGTTTTTGGTGTTGTAAGGTGTACCTTTACACTTTAAAACTAACATAGGGATTTATTAATTAATTGAGGTTAATTTTCCTTAATTGGCCCCTTTAATTCAAATCCAAGCCTAATTAATTGTAATTTCTAAGGGATAAAACCCGACATTCATAAATTTCGTAACATAGTGTTTAGCTGTACTGTATAAAAATGGACCTTTCCCATTTTCATAGTCTATTAGGCCTTGTTTCATAGTGTTGGAGCTATTTTGCTTAATTTTATGATGTATCTTGGCTTGAATATGCTTATTTTGGTGCTAAAACTCAAAGAGAAATGTTTTGTGAAAGTGTTTTGAAGTGTTGTAAGACATTTCTACATTCTTCTAGACTCTATTTAATGTATTTCACCTAAAAACCACCTTTTGACTATCAAAAATTCCTATATTGAAGTGTTGTAAAGTCTTATAACTAGATTTCATGCTTTTCTAGGCATGTTTTCCCTATTTACACCTTTCTTATGCCTAATTTTATCTTTTTATGCCCTCATATGCTTATATTAAGTGTATTTTTGGGTCTTATCCTGAAAAACAACATTAATCACAACTTTATTTCCAACACTTGGTTTTGGATCCCAAGTGGGACTCATTTTTCAAGGGTAGCAAATGAGTCCCCCTTGGCCTCAAAGTCAAAATATTTTAAATTTCTTTCAGGATTTTACTAAAAATTCACTTCATGTCGGCTTGCGATGAGGTATGAACGAATACTAAGGCACAAGATTTGTATAAATAGGCATTTTTCACCTCATTTTACAATCTCCTATCTCCTCACTCAAGCATTTGATATCTCCTTACACAATCAAGCACTCAAGCATTTTGCATCTTCAATTCAAGCACTCTCAAGCACTTTAGAGCAGCCATTGACATCACCTCATATTTGCATATTCAAGGATGTGGTAAGTTTGCAATACTTCCATGTTATTCATTTATCATTCCTATTGCATGCCATTCATTTCAATTGGGTTTAATTACTAAAGCGGGGTTTTACCAAGGCAAACCCCTATTAACTAATCCCTCAACATTTCTCCCCTTTGCATGTGTCTTTGCAGCCTTTTTTTGTAGATTTAATAGGTTTAAAGGTGTTGAAAAGTGGATTCCAAGTCAACTAGGTTCTTCGAATCAACTCATCATCATTTCATGCAATTTGAGTGACTTTCAACCCATTTTCTATAGAATTGACCTTGACAACCTGATATTCAATCATTTCCAGATCTAGAGTAGCAGTGTTGACCTTTGACTTTTCAAAAATCTTGGGGAGGACTGATTCACCATCCTTGGTGAATGAGTCCCACTTGAAATCTAGAAATCTACATTTTCTCAGAAATCAACACTTAGCTGTTAGAAATCAGCTCCCGACACTTTTTCACCAGTCGAAGGACTGATTCGCCACCCTTGGCTTATGATTCCCACTATGAAAAATCAAAAAGTTTGATCAGTATTCCAGACATTCCAGAAACCTCACATATCACCCTGGTGCACTCTGTTTTCATCCATCTCTTTGTTTTGCATATTTCTTTCTATCTCTTCATCTTTCATAGTTTTTGCATATCACACTGTGTTTTCAAACAAAGCATAAATCTTAGTTTTGCATAAATTTTAGATCATATTAATCAATCATTTGTATTTAGTTTAGTTAATTTTCATCATACCATACCACACATGTCCTTATTTGAATGAACATCTAACATTTTAGGATCTAAATCTCTCTTTCTAGGTGAAAAACGTAGGAAGAGAGCAAGCATTTCGGATCCTAAAATCTATGTTACATTAACATTGAGCCATGTGTGTCCTAGGTAAGTGACCTAGGACCCATTCACCATAGGGTGAATAGGTCCTCACTTGCACCTAGGACCTAAATTCAAATTATTTGTTTCACACTTTTTCAATGATTTCAAATGTATATTCAGATGTTAGCTTGTGATATTTGAATTTTAGGAATTAATATTAAGATATGTATAAATAAGAGGTCATTTCATTATGTTTTATCCTAGCAAGAATATAAGACATTAAGCATTCTAGATAATTCATGAGCAAGTGTGATTAAGAGCATTTTCAAGGAATTCAAGTGCAAAAGAAGATTATTGCACCAATCAAGATTCCATTGTCATTTCAAAGATTTATTGCATCATGCATGTTGTTTAAGCTAATATGGTGATGTAGAGTTCAATATCTATTCAAGCATTCAAAGGGGTTGTTTAAAGACAAGTTTCATGATCAAGATCTATATCCATTGAAGCCAATTCATGGTAGTTACAGATCTATAATCCAAGGTTCAAAAAAAGGTTTGATTTTAGGTGGAAGATCCTTTGAAGAGAAAATTTGAAGAAAGTTGCAAAGTAATCAAATTTGCAAGAAAAGTTATCATTTCATGGAAACTCCTCTACAAAATTTATTTTCAGCATTTCAATAGTGAGAATCAATAATCCAAGAGTGTAGACATACTAGAAGAGAACCCAAAAACAAATTTCAAAGAACCTTAGCCAAGACACATTCACCATAGGGCGAATGAGTGCCCAGTGAGATTCAAAAAGTGACTTTTGGTGACTGGTACATATTGTTCTCCCATTTCTAGATCTTCCTTTTAATCATTGTTTCTATCTTTTTTGAGTATTGTCCTTCATTTGCATTCTATAACTTGCATTTTGGAGTTTGTTTGATGGTTTTGATCTTTCTCCCCAAAGTGCTATTTGATTCATACCCCTATCCTTGCATAGAGAGGAAATTTATTGATTCATACCTTAATTTGACTCACCTTTTTGATTGTTAGTCACTTCATTGTTTGGATTTCATTTCCTTGAATGAAATTAGAGAAATAGTTCCATCATACCCCATTGTTCATCAATCCATTTTGGTGAACGCCATATTTTTTATGTTTCATTTTGATGAACCTGAATTTGATCATTGCATTTTCTAATTTTGGAGTCCTCTTTCTCCCTAGATTTAGATCTTGCATTCATTTGCATCTCTTTGCATTGAATTGAGTATCATTTAGGATGTCTAGTTTGAATTTAACTTTGCACTTCATTTAAGGGTTTTAGGATTGCATCTTTGCATTCTCTAAATCTAAAAAATATTAAAAAATCAATCATTTTACATATCATTCACATAGCATTACATCATATTCATTTGCATTTAAAATTGAAACAAAATTGCATATCAAATTAAGTTTTATAGGTTGTCATTTTGTCACATTTTGCACTTGTATTCAATATTGAATTCATAGAAAATTAAAATTTTAACTTGTTGTATCAGATCAGAATCTGAAAAGCACTGACATTTACCCAAAAAATCTGTAAAAACACTTTTTAAAACCCTCACCTTAGACCCATTCACCATATGATGAATGAGTCCCTAATTAGGGTCATATTCTTTTTTTTTGGACATTAAAACATTCATTTTTGCATTACTGTTTGCTATTATTAGATTTTTGTTTTTATTTGTAAAAATTTTATTTCTTCAATTTGGTCAAAAAGAATAGATGAAGGCTTAGAAAAAATGCAAAATCTTGTAAGTCTTGATGCAGCTCCTAGGCTAGCTAACCTAAAAAAGATGCTTAAGAGTGAATGCAGAATACAAATGTTTTGTGGCCTCGTTGACCTCCTTAACGAGATCTTCAAATATCAAGAGAATGATAATATACATGCCGCAGTCAACTTTATTGAAGCTAAACCTCTTAAGGGGCAAACAAAAAAGCCCCTTGATATTGCTTTCTCACAAATTGACATTAATCCAACATGCACCCAACGGTCCTCTTTACATAGCTAAAAGAATCAATAACAAAAAGAATCAATAACAAGCCTACTAATGTGATATTAAAAGCCTACTAATGAGATATTAATTGATCCCGTCTATGTAGAAAATGTGATCATTGAAGAATTCTTATTTGTGCATGAACTCTATCAATATACACATGAAAGAACGAAAGCATGGATCAAAATTTAAAATAATTTCAATCAGATGAAAGTTTTGTCCATATTCGAAAAAAAAATTCCGTCCTTAAAAAGATTGAAGTATAATGGTCTATCGGCCAAAATGTTTGCTTGATGTAAGAGAGGTGATATATGCTTGATTAATTGTAGAAAGAAAATTCTTATTTTTCATTTCGCTTGATAGTTCATAAAGATGGAAATCTTATACAACCATAGATAATGACAAGCATGATAAAACACCTAGCTTTATTCTATATATTAGAAAAGATGTCGTCTAATTGGGTTTCCTGCAGTTTCTTCTAACTTCTCCGTTGGTACCAGTTATGGGTTTTATGTTTCCCATATTCACCATGGAAGCTGCAAAATCACTGAAGAAGGTATCCTGATTTGTAGAAAAGGTAGTCACTTGAGAATCAGCAGACCCTCCATTGAATAGCTGCTGATCAGAGTGAAGAAGTCCTTTCTGGATTTTAAGATTATTGTAGTATTTGTTATCAAAAACAGTGGCAGTTTGGACGTCTAAGGGCGACAGGTTATTGTCACAACCAGTGCTTGGGCAGTTAGCTTTCAGAGAAGTGGCAAATGCACTGTTTATATTCGATTCATTGTAGTTGCGGGTTCTAAAGTTGGTGCACCGAGCTTGACCAATTGTATGAGCACCTGAAACACTCGCATAATTGGTTATCATAAATGCTAGTTTTACTATCTTGGAACCTAAATAAAATTGCTATTCAATACATATCACTTAAAATTACCTGAAAGAGTTATCATGTCCTTTGTAGAAAGACCTTGATTACTAAAAGAGGAGATGAGTGCGGCGAGGCTGGATGTGGGTGGAGGAATACTGCTGTTTGCAGCGCTCGGGTTTGCAGTTCTCGAGTCTCTTCTCCCAAGCTGTACTGTCCATTTTGGCCCTCCCAACTGTTATTACAAAACAATATTATTTCCGATCAACAAGAACATTTTCTCTTAAAATATTATTCTTATTCAATCTCTCCCACATTAATACTAACGCTATCAGATATAACTCCAAAATATTAACAGAGTGGATGAGAAAATTAGCTACTTGGGTTACTGAATCACGAGCAGCAATGGCTAAAATGTCAGCACAAGAAACAATTCCTGGGCAAGTTGCTTCCACTTGAGCCTTGATGGTGTCTATCACGTTGAATCCTCTCACTGAGTTTGCGTTAGGTGCGGTAGTTTTTTCTCCAGTAAAGTTTGCAGAGTCGTCCAACAGTATCGACCCATCACATCCCTACAAATTTAGAGAAGAAGTCAAGAGGAAAAAGCTGCATTAACGTAACAAGGTAAGAGAGCATAAAAGTTAAAAGGAGAGTCTTACATTAACGAAACAGTCGTGAAAGTGAAGGCGGAGCAACGATGCACCCATGCATTTTTCTTTGGTGACCGCTTGTTTTACCGCAGCTTTGACAGTAGACAGTGCCTTGGGACACGTCTTATCGTAGAACGTCGAACTGAGCTGCCCATTGGCAGGACTCAAACAAAAGAATATCAAAGCAATACATGGAATCCAACTATTAGTCCTCATGACTGATTGTTTTGCAGGTCAATATGTAAACTCTACAGCTATTTCTCTGTTCGATATTAGAAGAAATTTGTTGTGGAGAAAGAATTTCGAGTACTGGGATTTTATAATAGATGAAGAGCTTCTGTAGCTTATAATAGCTATAATTATAATAATTGAGGGCAAGCGCAATCATTAGATTTTTCTCTATGGAGCTTTGCCTTTGGACAAAATAGGGCCGGCGTGGAATGAGTCTGTGTTGATTTTTGTAGCTAGAAAAGTGGGATATGGATTTGCTTTAAAACAACTCAAGATAAGATTTGCTTTAAATCAATTCGAGTTGGATTTTTAGCAACAGCAAACTTTATTCTTTAAATAGAATGTTTCTGAGTTTGTAAGGTTAAGATAAATCCAAGAGTGGGATTTTATTCTTTAATAGAATGTTTCCGAGTTTGTGAGGATAAGATAAATCCTAGAGTGATTTTATGTGTAAGTAAAGCCAAAGAAAGCAAGCAAAGATTCTTTCCTTGCACGCTAAGTAAAGCAGCTAGGCTCTATAAATACAAGATTGCTGTAGCAAACTCATATTGTATTTTTTCGAAAGAAAAGTTTGCTGTTAGGCTGAATAGAAGATCCAACATTTGCAGGTTTTTCCCCGCATTGGGGTTTCCTGGGTATATCTGTGTTATTGTCTTTTGTGTTTGGCTTTATGTTATTTTTGCTTCCGCTGTTATTAGTTGTTAATTAACCTAGTTGTATTAATTGTTATAAATCAGATTTCTTTCTGTGAATTTATTGTGCAATTAATCTGTTGCTGGGTTATAGAAATTAACATGGTATCAGAGCTCTAAACTCTGAATACGAAGCTAAGATTTGTGACACAGATTTCAAGAAAAAAAAAAAGTCATCAGATTTTTCGTCTCTAGATCTTTTGTAGCTATGGCAACCAGTGTTCGATACGAGGACAGGCTCGAGGGTGCGTCAAACTTCTTGCAGTGGAAGGTTCGGATTACATCTGTTCTCAAGGAGAACAGGCTATGGACCTATGCTAGCACAGAAGTGACTCCACCAACAAATGATCCTGTTGCCTTAGATTCGCATGAAGTCAAAGAGGCTAAAGCTCAGAGGATTATCCTAGATGGAGTAAGAGATCATTTAATTCCTCATTTATCGGGGAAAGACACCGCCAAGGAGATGTGGGATACGCTCACAAAACTTTATCAGAGCGACTATCAGAGTCGTAAGATGATGCTCAAGGACAAATTGCATAATACCAAGATGTCCAAAGGCGAGAGTGTGACCTCTTACTTGTCCAAGCTGACACAGGTCAGGGATGAGCTTGCTGCTGTTGGAGAGACGATTAAAGAAGATGAGTTGGTGCGTATAGCCTTGAATGGCTTTTCAAAGCACTGGGAAGTGTTTGTCAAGTGTGTTGTCGGCAGAGATCGGCTACCTGATTGGGCAAGACTTTGGGATGATTTTGTTCAGGAGGAGATCCGTGAAGGTGCTCATCGAGGAGATCAGACAAAGAAGGTCAAGATGAAGAAAATCTTGCTCTTGCAAGCAAGGGTAAGAAGAAGTCTAATAAAGAGCAATCGGAAGGTTCTTCTTCCAAGAGTGGGAAGAAGAAAGATCTGAGCAAGATTAAATGTTTTTGCTGCCATCAAATGGGTCACTATGCTAGTCAATGTCCGAATAAGAAAAATAAGGACAAGCAGAAGAAGCAATTTGCTGCTACAGCAGAGGTGGACGAGTTTGCATCACGATTTGAAAATGAGTTTTCACTCATTGCTTGTCTCTCAAGTTCAATTGCCAACAGGGTATGGTATATTGACAGTGGGGCTTCTCGCCACATGACGGGAGTCAAAGAATGTTTCACCAAGTTGGAGGAGAAGAAGCTGGATTTCTATATTGAGCTCGGAGATAATGCCAAGTACCATGCAACTGGTATTGGCACCGTCAAGTTTCAGAGGGAGTCTGGCAAACCTTTGTTGGTGGAGGATGTGTTGTATGTCCCTGGAATGACAAAGAATTTAATCTCAGTTTCTGCCTTGGAAGACAAGGGTTACATCGTAACCTTTGAGAGGGGAAAAGTCTATATTCGTCCCAAAGATTCCAAGATTGCAAAAGTGATTGGTGTCAGGCATGGCAGCTTGTTTCGGTTACAGTTTGAGCCAGCACATGCGTTGGTTAGTAGCTGTAAAGGGATAGGAGAATTGTGGCATAGGAGGATGGCTCACCTTCACTATGGAGCACTTAATATTCTTAAGGAAATAGTGACAGGGCTGCCTGAGATGAAGACAGAAAAGCATGAGGTGTGCAAGGGTTGTGCTCTTGGGAAATATGCCAAGACCAGTTTTCCAAGCAGCGACACTAGATCCGAAGGGATTTTGGATCTTGTACACTCAGATGTGTGTGGACCTATGTCAACAACATCCTTGAATGGATATGAGTATTATGTTACCTTCATTGATGATTTCTCCAGGAAGACGTGGATATATTTCATGAAGAATAAAGATGAGGTCTTCAGTAGGTTCAAAGAGTTTAAGGCTCTCGTGGAAAACCAAACTGGGAAGAAGATCAAGATACTGAGGTATGATAATGGAGGCGAGTATACCTCGAATGCCTTCAAAGATTTTTGTGCTCAGGAAGGTATCAAGAAAGAGTTGACAGTTCCATACAACCCTAGCAGAATGGGGTTGCTGAACGAAAGAATAGAGCTATCGTTGGAGCAGCCAAGGCCATGCTTCATGATCAGGATCTGCCTTGGTTCTTATGGGCAGAAGCTTGCAACACAGTTGTGTATTTGCAGAATAGGAGCCCTCACAAAGTGTTGGGAAAATTGACTCCAGAAGAGGCGTTCACTGGTAAGAAACCAGATTTGGGGCACATTCGCATCTTTGGATGCCTTGTGTATTGTCACATTCCTATTGAGAAGAGAACCAAGTTGGAACCTACTGCAGAGAAGGGTATCCTTGTTGGGTACAGTGAAACTTCTAAGGCTTATCGGGTTTACATTCCTACTCTCAGGAAAACAGTAGTTCGCAGAGATGTGAAGTTCGAGGAAGAAAGGGCTCTTCAAAAGTCAAGCAACTTGATGAATGAGGAGGAACACTCACCCACGGTTGAGGTAGCACAAATTCCTCAAACTTCAGTCACGCTAACTGGAGAGCAGAACAAGCAGGATGATCAGATAGAGGAACAAATAATTCCTCAGCCTCAGATTCCTATTACTGAGAGAAGAGAGAACAGCTGGCAGACATTGAGGAAGCTCAAGAATATGTAGGTGATCCTCAAGATTCAGTCAGACAAAGAAGGGCTCCCAGACGTTATTCAGATTATGTGGCACTTATGAGTGAATTAATTGAAGTAGAGCCTTCCAGCTTTCAGGAGGCATCCAAGCACCAAGTGTGGAGAGATGCCATGGTGGAAGAGTATTCTTCCATCATAAAGAACAGTGTGTGGGAGGTAGTACCAAGACCAGAAGATAAGTCTGTGGTGGGCTCAAGATGGTTGTATAAGATTAAGCATGCTGCAGATGGTAGTGTGGAAAAATTCAAAGCCCGGTTTGTGGCTAAAGGGTTTTCACAGAAGGAAGGAGTCGACTATGATGAGACTTTCGCTCCAGTAGCCAGGTACTCATCCATAAGAGCTATCATTTCTATAGCAGCACAGATGGGTTGGAGGATTCATCAGATGGATGTAAAGACGGCCTTCCTCAACGGGGTGATTGAGGAAGAGATTTACATAGAGCAACCAGAAGGGTTTGAAGCACATGAGAGGGATTCTCATGTATGCAGGTTGAAAAGAGCATTGTATGGACTCAAGCAGGCTCCCAGGGCGTGGTATTCACATATTGATAGTTACTTGCAGAGTGTGGGCTTCATCAAGAGTGAGGCAGATTCGAAACCTATACTATGTTCAGGTGAAGGGTGAACTTCTCATATTGTTGTTATATGTTGATGACCTATTTCTCACAGGGTCAGAGGAGCTCATAGCACATTGCAAGCGGGATCTTGCAGGAGAGTTTGAGATGAAGGACTTGGGGTTGATGCATTACTTTCTGGGATTGGAGTTGTGGCAGAAAGAGGGAGAGATCTTCCTTGGACAAGGAAAGTACTTAATTGATATCTTGAAGCGATTCAGGATGGAAAATTGTAAGCCTATGTCAACGCCACTTGTGACCAATTGGAAGAAGATTGATGCTTCCAGATCAGAGGCAGTGGACCCAACTTTATACAGACAGTTGATAGGCTCTCTTATGTATCTGGTCAACACCAGGCCAGACATTTGTTTTGCAATGAACTCACTTCAGTCAGTTTATGGTGGAACCTAAGCGTGTGCACTAGATAGCTGCGAAGCATGTTTTGAGATATCTCCAAGGCACAGTTGATTATGGGCTGAAGTATGTTCAGCAGGATGGAGTGAAGCTCAAAGGGTTTTCTTGATCTTGGTGGAAGGCGTCTGGTGATCCGAAAGAACGCCGAGAGTGCGATTTCGGTTTGGGGATTAGGAGGCGATCTCTTAGTGGCGGGGAAGCGAAGTGGTTGCGGAAAGGTTCTGCGGTATAGCAGCCCGGTGTAAACACATGTGAGAGCTTCTTAAACCGAGCTCTTTAGTCGGGGCTGATCTGATCATTTCTTGTGATAATCGAGTTGCATCAAACTCTCGAGAATCCAGTGTTTCATGACAAGTCAAAGCACATTGAGATCAAGTACCACTTCATCAGAGATTGTGTGGAGAAGGGGATAGTGAAGCTCAATTACATTCCTACGGACGAATAGATAGCAGATATCCTGACGAAGGCCTTGATGAAGAGCAAGTTTGAATTCTTCAGGGACAAGTTGGGTGTGGTGCAGAACACTTTCCTCGCTAAGAGGGAGTGTTGATTTTTGTAGCTAGAAAAGTGGGATATGGATTTGCTTTAAAGCAACTCAAGATAAGATTTGCTTTAAATCAATTCGAGTTGGATTTTTAGCAACAACAAACTTTATTCTTTAAATAGAATGTTTCTGAGTTTGTAAGGTTAAGATAAATCCAAGAGTGGGATTTTATTCTTTAATAGAATGTTTTTGAGTTTGTGAGGATAAGATAAATCCTAGAGTGATTTTATGTGTAAGTAAAGCCAAAGAAAGCAAGGAAAGATTCTTTCCTTGCACGCTAAGTAAAGTAGCTAGGCTCTATAAATACAAGATTGCTGTAGCAAACTCATATTGTATTTTTTCGAAAGAAAAGTTTGCTGTTAGGCTGAATAGAAGATCCAACATTTGCAGGTTTTTCCCCGCATTGGGGTTTCCTGGGTATATCTGTGTTATTGTCTTTTGTGTTTGGCTTTATGTTATTTTTGCTTCCGCTGTTATTAGTTGTTAATTAACCCAGTTGTATTAATTGTTATAAATCAGATTTCTTTCTGTGAATTTATTGTGCAATTAATCTGTTGTTGGGTTATAGAAATTAACAGTCTGAACTGTACAAAAATTCAACTTACGCGGCACCTCATCTGTAATGTTCTCAGATAATGTTCTCAGATAGTAGAGATTTCATGGAAGCAATTCCTACTCAGGGAAGGCTCCTTTCTACCTCGCGAGAGCAATGTGTTGGCTAATCATGACATTTACAATAGAAAATGTTATCCAGCTATCTTCCAACGAATCTCTCATTTTAAAGTTGTTAAAATCATGTCGTCCAAACACATTGAATCTCTGTAAAATTAATTTTCTATAGCCGTTTCTTAAAGCACATTCAATCGACGTTACTTAAATTTTTCTATATATTTTTGGTCAAAGCCTTGAAAGGGCTCAATCAATGTAGGGACCTTTGAAGTATTAATCAGTGGAACTCATCGTGACAAACTGATTCCAAGTTGGGAATAAATGTATTCTTTTACTCCGTCTAAGTCATAGTTGTATACGTAATATAAAGTTCATATCAATACCAATAGAAACTAGAATATTATTTGTGTACGCATACGAATCTGTGTGTATTTTTATGAGTCTTTTATGTTAAAAGGAATATTGTTATTTGGTAATTAAAAAATTTTTGTAAGTAGTTGTAATCAATAATAATTGTTTTTTTATTTTATTAAGGAAGTTGAATTATTTTAGAAAGCAAGTCTCGTCAAGTATAAAAGTGTTTTTTTTTTTTTTAAGAGATGAAGTTTAGATATTTATATGTAAAAAACATTCACATATTTTATTTTAGGAGTGGAGTGATAGAAAGTGATATAATAATCTTAAATACTATTTTTTTAAAAGGCAACTATGAATTTAAAAATTATGTGATGTAAGAAATCTAATATATAAAATAAAATAAATTGAATTGTTGACTGAAATAAATTTAATTATCATTAATGATTTTAAAATTGAATTGAAAGTGTAACAAACCATTATCTTATAAAAAATAAATCAAAACTTTCTCACCAACTTTAAAGAATTGAATTCAAATATTTCTATTTTTTAATCTAAAAATAGAAATAAAATAAATTAACATGATAGGTGAAAATATGAAGAAGGAATAATTCTTTATAGACTTTTAATAGTGAATATGTTATATGGCTGAAAATACAAAAGAAAATGTTACAATGTGTAATAATTTACATGTTGTAAAACAATGTTGAATATAAATATATTTTAGTTGAATATTTAATAAAAAATATTATAAAAATTTAGAGATTGGTATGTTGGATATTATAGTTTTTATCTAAATGGTAAAGATCAAAGTGTTGGATATTGGATAAGGAGTATGTAAACATTACATCCAACAATACATCCTAAATTATTGTGAAAAGAGCTTGTGGTGCATAAATACATGCTACATTAGAATATATAAATTCCACATAAAATGTGTTATAGATAAATAAATATTACATTAAATTACTAAGAAAATAAAGAGAATATATATATTTTATAATTTAATAAAAAAAACTTCATTATTATACAAATACTCTTTATATTCATTTTAAATATTTCTATAAAAAAATTATTATCTTTTTGTTCAAATAATTTCAAGTTTAAAATTATTTAAGTAATTAAATTTTATTAATAAAAATTCTATATAAATATATAACTTTTACTACATGTATTGAAATAAAATATAAAAAAAAAATTCATTATTTAGATTTTCAAAAAATAATATTACAGTTACATACAAAAGTAAAATAAATATTTTTCCACAAAGATGATTTTTAAAATAAATGTAAAATAAATGATAAATAAATAAATTTAATAAAATAAGTTTTAAAGTAAAATAAAATAACTCTTATTTAAATAAAATGACTTTGTAAAAATATATTAGTTATCTATTGATGTATTTATAGTATTTTTGTATCTTTTAGAAATAAAGTAAAATGTAAAAAAATATACTTATTAACTTTTGTAAATCTTATGCACTATTGGGGGTGGTGGGCCTAGCTCGATTGGTGAAAGCATTATGCTATAGGAAAGAGGTCACAAGATCTAGTCTCCCCACTGTCCCCATGGTAATAGAGGGTGTGCCGCCCCAACGTTCACTGGTCACGTCAAAAAAAAAAAACTTATGCACTATTGATATAATTATATAATTAAAATATGAAATAAATAAATTATCTAAATTATACATAATATAGAATATATAATATAAATACAATATAATCTTAAGATACTTTTCTAACTTATATCACAAATTTAAAATAACCACTTCCAAAATGATATTCTCTTCAATCACACTTATTAGAGAAAATAATAAAAAATATAAATATAATTACATTCAACCATAACTATAATAATTTCATAAAATGTATAAATATATTTAATTTGATTTATATATTGGCATAAACTCAACACCTACTTGCATTTGATGGTCATGGTTTCTTATCATATGAAAACATTGTGATTGATTGATCATTTAACTCCCTTTCAATTGATATTTTAAGAAAATATAAGCAATCAACATAAAAATCATTCTCATCTCTACCATTTTCATTAGTTCTTGATTTTTTCTTACAAAGTGATATCACTTAGTAACAAGTGACTAGATCCAACACCTAATAATTTAGATTCATCTATTTATATATATTTTATAAGACATGTATATGGTGTTTCATTGTGAGGAGTAACTTTATTTAATCATATTTTTTTATTTATAGTATTTTGCTAGGGTAAATGAGGTAGTAGAAACTAGATAGGCCTCAAAAAGTTTATTTTGATCTTGTTTTATATTTTAGAGGTCACAATTATATTTTTAAACCATAGTTAGGTGTCTTTCTCAATGTCATGTCATGAATTAGCTGGACTTTCTTGCATTATTCTTCCTATACTATACATCAGCTAATTTCTACTGATGATTACTTTATTACTTTCATCCAAGCAAAACTTTGACTTATAGCTGAAAATATAATTGAATTCTATATTGAATATGAAATAATTATTATTTCATTTTATTGGTTAAATCTCCATATGATAAAAGATTAAGTTTAGAGAACATTTTGAACGAACTGGAATATTATTTTAACTAGAAAAAACATAAGATATAACAAAATATGATAATTTAGAAGAAGTAATTATGCAATAATAGCAATTCACATGCAAGTATTTGTAAAGATGTGAATATAAGTGTATAATAGGTAGATATTCAATTTTAAAATAATAATTAGTAATCTGAGAATTTTACTATCTTAAAACAAACCAAAGATGTAAAGTGGAACTAATATAGGAATATATTAACATATCAAAATAGCTATCACTCACATACAAAATGACAACAAAGAAAATAACAACACATAGACTTCCATGATTCTTTATTTTGAGTGTTCAAAAATTTGTAGGGTTTATAGAATAACAATTACCCTATATTTGATTCTCTTCAAAAATTACTAACCAAATGTACTATAATTAACAAGGAAACTATGAGAGATATCTCTTGTCTATCAATTACATAGATATACCTTTAAAGATAACTAAATCTTTAAAATATAGTTCAAGAAAAATTAGAAATGTCCCATAAAATTTAGGTGACTTCTAATCGTTACAAGATTTTAAACTCTTTGGCATGTCAAAATAAAGGTTTTATTTTGGTGGTACAACTTCTCTATTAATGTCATCTATATTCTTTAGATGAGATTGAGGAGTAGCGTTCTTTGATTTATATGCTCAAAAAGATTTAATAAAATGTACTATCTCATTATAATTTAGAATGATGTAATTGTTAGTTCATAATCTATGTAGTGCCTTCTTGCCCCAAATTTATTCCAACCTATTTTGAGAAAAAAATTATTTTAGCCCTAGAGTGAGTGACACATTAATGGTGCTCAATTTTTCCATGTTATCCATGCAAAAAAATTTCTCACTAAATAATTCTTTGACCTTTTCTTTAAATTTTTTATGACAATATTAACATATGTAACTTGAAGATTCAATTGATCATCTAAAGCAAAAAATAGGAAACCATCTTAAACATGAGCTTTAAACGATCACAATATTTTGATAGCTTTTTATGTTCTTCAATGTTTATCCTAGGAGTTGTGACCTTTCATTCTATGCTCTTTTTTCATATAATACATATGTTTTCATTGGCATGAGCTATGATTTTCTCTATAACTAAACTTTCAATTCCCATGTCCATCATTTCTTTCAATATTGTATCTACGATCAACCAATTAGTGACTTCTTTCTTAGAGCTTGTGATGCCTTCATCAATTTATTTCTTCCTAGAATCTATTACTTAGGCTCATCCTTAGAATTTTTTTATCTTTTTTATCCTTTCTACCAACCTTGCAGCTGACACATGAAGTTTATGAATATTTTTATCTTGTGAAGGTGGCCATAAGTTTAATTTAGTAATATTAAATTCTTTTTGAATTACTTCACTAGAATATTTCTAAGCAAAGGGGTGATAAATTTATACATAAACACTCCCTAAGACAACATTTCATAATAAACTTGAAGTAGTTTTTAATATTTTGGGTTGGGGAGTTTGTTGCAAAGCTAGTAACCACATCCTTTTTCTAGAATTTTATGTTCTTCAAATTTCCTCTTCTTAAATAATTTTTTTGTAACTATGTAGTCGGGAGAGTAGGAGTGTTGGAAGGGTTTGCAATAGTAACAAGAGAGACTTGTAAGAACCTATTAAGGGGTGATGTGGAAAAATATGACTTTTTTAGGTGATGAAAAAATAGATAGGTTAGGAACATGTTTTTATTTTGTATTTCCTTTTGGGAGTGATATAAAGATTGAGACATTTAGGTCTCTTATATGTTGACCCAAAAGCCTTTTATGTTGCTTTTATGTATCATTCCTTCCTTAGGTTTGTAGTTCGACAAATATTTGGGGAATGATATCAATTCCAAGCATGATCATATGATATTATCTCTTGTCTATACTGACCCCGAATCTAGAACCCTCATTTTCTATCTTTTTCTTATTAATTATATGGCTTCTTTTGGGTGGCAACCCTTTGTCATGAGTCAACTTTTTTGGGAACATATCATTTTGCATAGGGTTTCCCAACAATCTCTCATGTCTTACAACACATCATTTTATTTTACCTTAAAGTTAATTGCTCTTGGTTGGTGTTAGTAATTGCTTTATGGGGGGGACATAGATTACATTATGTGATCCACTTTGTTTCACACAATTAGAATTTTTTGATGTGTTAATGGAATATTGATCATATTTTTTAGTGCGTTATCTGAGTTATTTTGCAAACAATGAGCTTTGCTTATAATTCTTGGTATGGTTGACATAAAAAATCACCTAGTGAATATCAGATTTCACTAGCCCGTGTGTGTTTAAATTTACAACCATTGTAGAAACTCACCTAGTGAATATCAGACTTCACTATCTTGTGTCATTTCTTATCAAGATCACCTAGTAAATATCAGATTTCACTATCTTGTGATGCCTTTTATGAGTCACCTAGCGAACATTGGACTTTTCTAGCCTACGATTCATGAATGCCTTGGGTATGGATCCTAGTAAGCAATCTTCAAAACTTTCTAGTCTTGATGTGACACTTCCCTTTTTATGTGTATTTGCATTATGGTTGCATCATGTTTTTCATTGTGTTTTGTATTTTACATTATATATCTTCATTGTGTATGCATTGTGATTTTCATGATGAATTATAGCTAATGAGCATGTGTTCCTTTGTATTCACATTTTTGTTCTATAGGATCTTGAGCCTAGGGGATAACACATCCCTGAGATTTAGTTTTATTCTACCACTCCAATGTTTTTTATAAATCGACCCTTCCTAACTTATCATTACTATAGTTTGAGCATGAGCATAAGTTTATACTCTCACTAAAGTGGTGGATAAATTTAGCATTATAAATTGTCTATACTTAAAAATTTCACACTAGGTAGCTCCCCCTTATGTGCCTAGACCTAATTGCGCTTATAATTTTTCCAATTTATGGTCATTTTTTGAAAGATCAAGATATAATTGAGAATTAATATTAAGAATTCATTTAATGACATCAAAACCCCCAAAATAAGTCTAGTTGAGGGTGCCCATGTCCTTCACCAGCCTACTTTTCCCCAAATTTAAATATTTTATTGTTGGCATTTTCATATTTGTAAATTTAAATTTACTTATCGAATCTTTCTAAATTATTGTGCAGGAAATGAATAATTGCAAATGAATACAAGTCCTTTTCACTATTTAAACACCTAATGAAATTTTTAGAAATTTTGCATCCTAAAAAATTAGTCAAGAGGAAAATAAGAATAATTATTGCAATATTATTTTAGTCAAGTATCATGTTAGCAAGGCATCAAGTTTATTTGTGAGTTTGTTCATGTTTTATGTTCATTTGTTTTGTGAGTACTATCACTTACATGAACTTCAATCAAGCATTTAATTTTCCTTACATGGGATGTTTCATGACTTTAGTCCATCAAGGAACTCATATCTAAAGTGGTAAGTTGTAGCACTTGTCAATTTATCATATTTTCTTAATCTATTTTTCTCTCTCTAACCTAGGATAAGCACTCTTTACATCATCATAGTCATTATGGAGTTGGAAACACAAAAAATAGGTTTGACTTAGGCAATCCCATATAGGACATAACCCTTTCTCTCTTTTCTCATGTGTAGATGATAGATATGAAGCAAATATAGGAGATTCAAAGCCTAATTACAAGATCAACCATTCAAGCCTCCTAATTCAACAAATCAGGGAAAGGTGAGTTATTTATCAACAAACAAAGCTCCAAAGCTATAATCGAGAGCACAAAGCCTACAAACTGTAACCTATTGAGATCTGTTCAAAGAGAATTTCTAGTCTAGGGAACCCATGCCCCTAACCAACCAAATTTAGCTCATATTTGAATGTCAGGTTCTTCTCTCTCTGCACCATAGTTCTCTATAATTCATTTCTATGCTATGATTCTACAATTTTTTGTAATTCCATTAGTTTGTTGTAGGTGCATCATTAGCCTATGTAGACATGTGAAATTGACATCATGCATTTAATTAGTTCATATTCACCCATCAATTAAATAAACCAAATTTAATTGATTTAATCTCTAAGGATCGTCCATTTAAAATTAAATAAATTAAATTTATTTAATTTGATCCAATCATTATCCCCCTTAGCTAAATAAATCAAATATTTATTTAACTAAATATTTATCACCTTTCATCTCCCTTTGATTTGATTTAAATCCCTAAATCTAAGTCAAATGGGTCAAAAACATCTAACATCATCTTAATTAATCTAATCATGATTAAATGCTAATCCTAATCACTTGTATTCTCTAGTTTTTTCCACTTGCACATGAAATTGCATTTAATTGATTTATCAAAATCTTTATTTACTTTCAACTTGGCATAAAGGGAAAATATTCTCCAAGTTTGAATCTCCCCCCAATTTTACATGTACATCCAACAAAGCATTTATGAGCTCTTACATGGCTCTTACATGTCTCTTGTAAAGGTCAAACTCAACATTTATCTCTCAAATTCAAATTTGAATGTCCCCCTCTTTGGCACATTGACCAAAATGTGTTCATTCCTCAACAATTGACAAGTTGACAAGTGGCTTTATCTCATTGGTCAAATCTTTATTCCACATTGCTCTATTTTGAGCACTCTTAGCATTTGACATTTTATAAATGAAGGCTTCATTCTTCATCAAGGGATCCACAATCCTCATGAAAAGTTACTCTCTTCAAAGGAGAGCTAATTTTATCCACTCCACAATCTCATGCACAAATGCATCATTGTCATTTGAATCCATATCATATTTTCTTAGCATTTCATATCATATTCAAAGAAATTTCATCATTTAGTCTATCCAAAGGGGTTGGGAAATGACTACTTTCCACATCATAGAAGCACCAATCCCCCTATGAGATGATTTTTGAGTAGTTTAGGAATATATTTCATGCTTATTTCATTTATAATTTCATGTTATTTTGGTGATGTTATTGTTCCCTTTACATTTTCTCAACAAATTTCATAGGGAGAGTGATTATCTCATTTATTCAATGTTGACAAATTTCTTCGTATTTGTCAATCTTTGATAAATGTAAGGTTTTACCTCTCACATTTTGGCGCCCGCCATTCATAAGTCTACATGTTTGAAGATTATTTCTCCAAATTAGTTTTCTGAAAATATTTCCTTAGTTTGCATTCTAGATTAGTTTTTAGACCTCCTCACATGAGATTATAACACACGTATTAATATACTAACATTTACATGATATTGGAGGTTTAGAGCACACATCTTGCTATTTTTTACATCAGATTTACATACTCATAGATATAACTTATTTCATTAGAAAAAAAAAAAGAAGGGGAGGATTTTAGCTTTGATGAATAACAGATGTATGGGACAAACTGAAGAATCCCCATTTACAAATAGTAGAAATATTTCTACATTGTTTGTTTTCTCAGTAAGCGGATTTTGTTTTATCACTCGCTTCTCTTTTTAATCTTTTATATTGATTAGAACATTAGATTCTTTTCAAAAGGGCTATAGCCTTTTGTCCTCTAAACCATGGAAGCTCAGGAAGTGGGCAAGTAAACTCCTTTCTGATGCCATTTTCTTGGCCAAGAGCTGAGCTTCAACATTTCATCAGGAACTTGCACAAGTCATTTCAATTTCACCTCAACACAGGCAGATCAGTCCATCAACTTACGGCCAGGAAGAAGAGTTAAAGGGCGTTTCTTTGGAATTGCACTGTACCTTAGAATCCTGATATCTTCCTTATTGTTTTAACTATGTATATCTTCACACTCCTAGAGGTCATCTAAATAGAGAAAACATTTGAGAACTCTTTTTAAATTTATTCCTAACCTAATACTACTACTCATGTTGGCAATGTTGTTATAGATCATGAAAATGAAGGACATGATTTCTTGTTGGACTACTCCAGCACTGTTCTTTTGCCGGCGCTGCTGCTGCTTCTGGGGATTTGAGCTATGGATCTCAGGGTCTACAACCTCAGGCTTTTAAAGTTGTTGCTCGCCAAGTTGGAGAGTAGGTGAAGTGCGACATTAAATTCCCAGCAAACTTCACTCTTTTTATCTTTCCTTTCTTGCAAAGAAAGACATGAAGTAGAACAAAACCACGCATCGATACACATATAGTCTTCTTTGTTGATTCCCTATTCGGACCCTACGAAGCCCTCAAGTGGTTGATTATTCATAGGCTGGTCAGGGAGGCGAACTAGAGAACCAATTCTATCTAGAAGTGATTTCATTCTAAAAAAAATAATATATTCGACCCAGCTATTAAAAATGTATTCGACTGAGTTGTTTTATTACCTCGACTAGTGGGAATGGGTAGTTGTGTTTTGTGTCTTTGCTGCATTTTCCTTTTATGCCTTCAATTCAAAAATCTACAACCTCTGTCAAATGAAATAATACCCCTGTCAACACAATGATATCACACAAAACAAAAAGGAAAATGCAGCAATAATACCCCTGTCTATTGTGGTTGCGCCCATCACTATGCTTGTGTCACTATCCACAGTTTTTTAAAATTCTTTTGAGCTACCTCTGGGTGCTGTACCTACATGAACATTATGGCGAATCAAAATACTTTCTATTTCTTAGTTATATTTTAAGCGTAGTTTTAAGATGGGTGAGATACATATATAGATTACACAGCTGGATGTTGTGTTTATTTCTAATGTGACATACAAGTCTGGTGCAAAATAGTAGAGTTGTATCTTCCCTATCTTATTAAGCTCTTGTCCTTTATGAGAAGTATGGTACATTTATAGAGCATGCAATAAGCATTTTAACTTTTCTATAAAGAATTATGTTAGCAGGGTCAAAAATTCGATAATTGAATGGAAGATGAGTTTAGAGTCTTTGGTGTATTGCGCAACTCAACATCTCTGCTCAAAAGCATTGAAGAAGGAAAATTTGGCGTCAGGGGTTATTGAATTCTCTGACACACACAATCACTCGTACATTGATTATTGTCTACGTGTGAGAGAACTTGGAGTATTCCAATGTATTTTGCTATCATTAGTAAAAAAACTCAGAATTGTAGTGTGAGTAGCAGAATTGAGTCATGGATATTTCAACGCCATAATCTTCTTTCTCTCTTGTATGGAGTGCACAATGAGAAATCTGTTATGAGCTTTTAAGTACTTTTGGAGTGACCATAGTTGTTTCTGATTCGACGGGCCCTCTCTATGTTTCCATTTTAACACAGGCAGTTTACAAAGTGCTTTTTTTTTCTTAACAAAGTGCATTAACTTGAATGTTTCTTATGCCTTTTCCTTTTTGGCACAGGTTTGGGAATCATTTCATGCTATTCATGGGTTGTGGGCGCAGTTTTTCACATGAAAATTGCTCATTGAAAGGAGATGTCTCGAGCCAATAACCTAATGAGTTTCAAACTCTTGAGTCACTTCTGTTGTTTGCATAAAGAATCAATGGTGGTCTTTTTCACACGGGGATCAAATCCAAGTAAAGCTTTATTGTAAAATTTACATGTCAAATCCAAAGTGATAGTTGCAGATCTTTATTACTCAAAAGATCATTTTCTTGTCTTGACAAGTTTAAATATTTTATTTTTTTGAAGCTATATTTATTATATGGTTATCATTGATTTCTTCAAAAATCATACTTTTTATTAGTGATAATTTGTGATGTTTGTAGGAAGGAGGAGGGATTCCGTTTGCACATGGAACTTGCAAATTTGAAGTGAAGGAGACAATCTTTGGAGAATTTTTGTATTGAAAGTGGGCCTTGACATTGAAATTTGGAGTTGACAAAGCATTTTTAAATGCTTGGGGCTTCCATTTTTTTCTTTTGTTTTAGGCCAACTATTTCAATTTGGGTTTAAAATTAATCATTGATTGATTTTTTTTTTGGACTAAAACTAAACCCTAGAAACTCACTAGCTTTTGGATTTGGCTAAAATTGAACAAGCACCTTAACACTTCAGTTTTTGATGCTTAAAACAAATTCATCATTACTTTGAGGCTTAAAATGAACATGTTTTTTTTTTGTTTCGTAACCTCTTATGAAAAGTAATCTCATCTAAATAGGTGTATGCACTTCTCTTGCACTTCACGGTGATCTTGAGAATCAAAAGTGTTTTTGATGACATTAAGTTGCATAAAATATTTCCTACACACTTCAGTTTTAGTTTAAAAATTGAACAAAACATTGTACGAGTGCGAGTAAACCTATTGCATGTGTTCTCCAGTTGTTTCTAAATAAAGGTTGATCGAACTATGAATATGTTTACTCACTTTTGTCTATCTTAGAGGGCCTGCCTTGGGGAAAAAGTACTCACCCAAGGGAATGACTCAACTGGTAACACTCTGAACCCGAGAGTATTTCCAGCTGGGATATAAATGTGGGTATTGAAATAAATGCCAATATCACGTGGTTGATTTAGATGAGATGGATCCGAAAGGGGACTCTCACCGTATGGGTCAATCTCCACGAATAGAAAGTTTGAACTAAAACCCTTTTTTTAGTAACAAACTAGTCCATCCAACGAGTTTATCAAAGTGGTTAAAATATAGAGGTTAAGACTTCATTCTTAACATATCTTTATATTTTTTCCTTGGTTGCATGTAAAATAATCTCTTCTACTACAAAGGGAATGAGGCAAGCCCACCAAGAAAAACATACCAATTGAGCTAGGATGTTATATTGCATGTGATTCAATTTGAAAACACAATTCTTTGATCGAAAACATTGGAAAACTAACATTCAACATGAGCATCAAATCTCAAACCTTTTAGGAGAAGCAAATATCCTTGAACGAATTCACATGCTATTGCTTGGCCTTGGGATTTTATTCTTAGAGGCTTCCAAGCATTTGGATTTCATCTCAATTTTCTCCTACTAAGGTCAACAATAGGTAACTCTTGCCTCATATTTCCTTTGTTTCCACATAATACACTTTGCGGAATAAGGGGAAAGTTGAGACACTAGACATCTAGATTCAAAAACTAAGCAAGAAGTATGTTTGTGGTCAAATAAATTCATTAACCAAGATTAACTCAAATTAAACCCCACACATGTGCTTGTTTATCTTTTTCTTGTCTTTCGAGCAAACATTGGTCTTTTCGGTTTGAATTACTCTTAGAGAAAGACATGTTCTTCACCATTTTGGTCTCATAAACAAGTCCTTCTTAGGTTCATTTAAGATCAAAATCAAACACTTCATCCACCCCAAACATTTATCATCCCCATCCCACTAAACAACTTTAGAGCTTTGGAAACATCATTCTAGACTTAGGTAAATCATCAAAATCAAAATCACCTTGTTTAGTTAGGTGTATGGGAATGCATCCTTTCTCATACATTTAATTGAATTAGCAATCTTTTGAACAAGTTCATCCTAAAGATCATATCTAACATCTTAGGGTTTACAACTTCATTATCCAAATCAAACAAATCAAACCCTTAGTCTAGCATTGATACAAAGTCCCTAAACGTTCAAACACTCATACCATTCACCCCTTTTCATCCTTCATCTTGTCATTAGTCCTAAGAACCTTAGAGGTCACTTTTACAACAAGGTCAAAACACAAGAAGATCATGGAATATAAAATTTCTCCATACATCATGAGTAATCCAAATCAATTGAACTTTCAAAGCCTTACAATGTCGATTGATTATCAAAACTCACACTTATACAATCCATACATGGGATTATTACCTTCCACAAATGTCAATGGTACAACAAGTGTGATTATGCCCAAATCAAATATTAGAACACATTTCCCGATGGTAGATCTAAATCCAAAGCTAAAAATCTATCAACCAAAAAATCAATGCATTAGCCTTCAAATGAACAACGTCATCCCACCAAATCCCTACATACCAAATGTGAATGTACCAAGTACAAATTTACCAAGCATGAACATTTTGAATCCAAACCTGGCAAAATTTGGGATAGATATGTTTGTGAATCACACAAATGTTGTTTAGAGTCCAAACAAGATGTTAACGACTCCAAGACAGGGTGACACCATGCAAAATCAAAGTTACCTAAATCAAGACAATGTTCAATTTCAACCTATAATGCCAAATTTGAACACCATCCCAAATCAGAACATTGTCCAAAATCAATTTGTTCATAATCCCACTCAAAAATCACAAGAATGCATCCCAAATCTGCTTGAACAAAAACCAAATCAACTATATCAAGGGAGTCAAGATCGAAATCAAGATCAAATTTGGCAAGATGAAATTGCTACACTTACCAAAATAGTTGAGTCATTGCACCAAGAGACATCTCCACCACCATTACCCATATCAACATCATTCCTTGGTTTAGGGCTTCCCCCTTTACCTAGCACCAATCACTCCATCCAAATCAATCCACCTAACACCAATCAAGCCATCACATTAAATCATTTGAATATACCATTGACATCCCACCAACATATGGTATCTAATCAAATGACAACATCAATCCTGACAAATCAAAATATGGTCTCCCAAGGATCTATCACCTCAGTCATTCCAACCATTCCTATCACCTCGATCACTCTAACTACCCCTATCACACCCATCATATCTCAACCCTTCACTACCATGATCGCTCCAAGCATATCTCAACCACTTGTCACTACATCCAACACAATTCCAAATCCACCACCACTACAACCAAAACCAAACATAGAAAGACAATATAACATTGCACTAAAAGCTCACCAGGCCTACCAAAAGGCCATCCAACAATATCTAGCCACACAACAAGCAACACAAGCTCAACAAGTGCAACAAGCCTCTGAAGCTACCCAAGCCTCTCGAGCTGCCCCTTAACATGGTCATGAGATTGAGATACATGCTTCAAAAACCCTTTCTTCCTCCTAAGGATCATTGTATAAACAATATTTTCATTTGAATCTATTATGTCAAGAGAAGGGGAGGAAAAGTCTTCATTAAGGTCATAGTAAGGAACAATTCAAAAGGAAAGGAGTGCCCAATATGAAAGACCAAAATTTAAGAGATTTCACTATACTAAGAAATGGAAGAGCATGGACTTCACAAGATGAAATAGCGAAAGAAGCCAAAATGTGAGCTTAAGGTGACATTAGAGGAGGATTAACCTCCACATTATCAATCATACTAGAATAAATATCATTTAAGGTGAAAAAAGCCTCCACCACATCTATGGTGAGATGTTTATGAAAATAATTCTTCAAATAAGAGAAATATCTTCAAACTTTAAGGTGTAAGAAATCAAATGTAAAATGACCCATGGTAGATAACATCCTATAATAAAAGGGAATACGTTTATAATATAAATATTAGCTCAATGAATCATTGAGTACCTGAAGGACAACCTCCACCAATAGGGTTTTAGATAAATCCACTTCCACCAAATTTGAAGTAAAGGTATTGTGAGAGAATATCATAGTAGCATGGTCCACATTGGTGAAATAACCCACATAACTATCAATACCAACATAAAAAGATTCACACAAAAAATGAAGTGGTGGATTTGAGAGATGAATCCAAATGGTTGGCACATTCAAATATCCATGAGTGGGTTAAAGGAAGGAGCCCAAAATTTGAATAGAAGGGTATGATGGCTCCAAAGTGAAAAATTGCCATCAACAATAATATTATGGTTTGATACTAATTCAATGACAACACCAAAAAACCTTTGGCATAAAGGTAGAATTTAAAATTTTCTAATGTAATAGGTCTCCAATGCTATGCAATCAAATATTTGAGATCACCAAACCAAGGCTAGATATTGACATAGGTACACTTGATAGTAGTACAAAAGGAAAAAATAGAAATAAAAACTATAACAATAGAATGAATAAGAATATCATTCTCACCAAGGGAAGGTACTAGGAGATAAGACATCAATTCCCCACACAAATAGTGGATACTTTTTTCAACTAATTTATGTTTAATTTTTAATGAAATTACATTATTCAAGGTATACAATAAGAATCATTAATATTTTGCAAATAGGAAACAAAAAAAACAATAATAAAAATAAAAATATCATATATAAAAGACCTAATGATATCATCTAATATTGATATGAGAATATTTTCTATCACATTCATATTAAATTCAATATCTTATGCTACTTACACATCATAGAATGGGTCGCTAGAGAAATTTGAGGTATTGAAAACTAATAAATGAAGAACCATCTAATATACTATTTACAAAACATTCATAACTTATAGTATAAATTAAAATACATGAAAACAAATATATATCTAAAAAATAGGAGATTTGATATTTTCAAATATTTAATTAATAATTAAAAAATTAATATTGATTGAAGGTAACTCAATTCATTAATAAAAAATGGGAATTGTTTTCCTTGACAATTTCTCTATATCTTTCCCTAAATTTTATGTCATCACTGAAAACAAACTTTCATATATTTTAAAGAAAATAATTTCTTCCTTTCACATAATTCTCATATATAACATTTCAAAATTATACACCAACTAATTATATATAAATAAAGATTATCTTTGATTTATATGATTTGTAACCAATAATAATTAATAGATTTTTCATATTATCAAAGTCAACATAAAATCACTCCATCCTCTCTAAAAAACAATCTTAAACAAACAATATATTGAACACAGTAATAATCTAATTTAATTAATAAAAAAAGAAGTTGATGTTATGTGATACCAACTCAATAGAAAAATTGCCTTACACAACATCCATATCTATTAATTTATCACTAAACCTTGTCTTATCCATGACAAGAAGGCCTGCTAAATTTTGAAGAAAACACGGTGTCCACATGGATAAATCATTACATGTAATGTCGGTTTTGTTGATTAATCATCATTGTCAACTTGGAATTCATAACCGATAATGATGGATGGCAACATTTGGTGTAGATTCCACACCCTTTCATGGTGTAATGATTTATCCCGGACATACGCCTTACAAATATCATATTTTTAGGCCTTCATTTTTCTACGTGATTTTTTTATTCTGTTTAACTATTCGGCCAAATCGACATCAATCAATTTAGTGATTTAATTCAATTAACGTCCAATGGTTTGTATGTCGGCAGGACTCTTGTGATGCGTTGCATTTGTCTCATTTTCTTTCGGCATCGTTCTTAAATATCACCAACATCAATGACCTATAATTTAAAATCTATAATCAAACATTTATATATAACCTTTAGTCGACTACATTCACTGTGAGTAAACTAATTTGTCCTTGTTTTTGGTCGATTGTGCAAGCTTTAATTTTTGTTTTATATTACCTCGCCTTTGATTGCGGTCGACTTGTGCTACATGAAAACAGAGATGTTGTGAAATGATTTCAACAATAAAGTTCAACATTGGCGGTGGATAATTATTATTCTGCATACCTGTACTAAATAGATTCTGCACCTTGTGTTGTGAAAAGCTCGCCCTCTTTTTTCTTCCATTCATTTTTTTTTGCTGATATTTGTTTTCTTGTAATTGCTCGAATATTATTATGGGCAATACTCTTCGGCGTGATATGTTAGATGGTTGAGTTTCGCCAGCTGTGATGCAATCAACATTCAACCGCCCCATAATTTAAAAAGAATGGCATAATTGTGACAATTTATTTTTTATTTTTTATTTTTACACCATAATTATATTTTTCACTATACTTTTTTTTCTGTGATAGTTAATTGTTTTCAAAAAATATTTGAATCAGGATTAAATTGAAGTTGGGTGAGTTTAGAACTTCTTTGTGGTTTAGTGAAACTTTTTTGTGTCGCTTTTTATAAGAGAGGAGAGTATTGAAAGGTCAAAGAAAACTGTTGTCAATAAAATATATTGATGTCAGTGTAGAGTAATTTTTAAATGGAGAGTAAAATTTTTCATATACTTTATGTTGAGACATAAGATTGAATAAATGTATGATAAGTACTATAGGATCTGTTTTTAAATAGAAATTTAAATTTTAAATTTTAAATATTGTTGTGTGTAAATTAGTGATTAATGATTTTTTTTAATGTTTGCTGAAAGTAAATATTGGATTCAAATAAGGTAGATGCAATCATATGAGAGAAAAACCATACTTTTGAAAATAAAAAAATAAGATAATAATTTTATTGTTATTCACTACTATAATTCAATTGATAAAGAATTAAAAAATTACTAAATTCTTATAACTTAAACATTAAAATTTATAAAATAGAAAATCATTATAACATAATGAAAGATATATAAAAAGTAATGAAGAAAGGTATAAACATATATTTTTTTACAAGTTTATAGTTGTATTTCATACTAAGATGATATTATTACATTTTTCACACCTTGTAACTTTTCTGAACTAAGATGATATAGTTGCATGTCCTGTGGCCTAGGGAGGTGGAGGTCAGCTGCCATTGGGATATCATAGCCTCCATGGCTAAGTCGTTTGAGCATTGGCCCAGCTGGGATAAGGAGCTGGAAGAGCTAAGAGCTATCGTTGGCATGGAGGAAGATAAAAATATTTTACAAATGGAGTTTGATGCTATTTATAGGAAACAGGAAAAAACTACGCAGTGCCTCGAAGTTATTACTGATTATAGTAAAGCGGTTGTGAAGAACACCACCCTCACCATTTAGTTCTTTTAGAAAGAGATAAGAAGAGTCATGACAAACGGGTGGTTGACGAAGGTCATGATCATAGTCACACGCAAAAGAAAGGTAAGGTGGTGGACAACTCGGCTCTAGACACCACGGTGGATACTTAGGCTATTTAGAAAAGCCCCCTATCTTTTGAGGAGAAGCTCCACTTCCTGGCTCTAGAGTGGAAGGCAATCAATGGTCTCACTCAAGTTGCTGGGAGACCTATAGGTGTTCTGTGGTCCCATGCTAGTCTTTAATCTTTATGTTGTCTCTATTTCTTTTTGCTGGTCTAACTGTTTATGTTTAATTTTTTGCTTTAGATTGTTGGGCGCTTCACTTCTCGTGAGCCCCTCGTTTACATTTATGGTTGTTTGGTAATGAGTACTGCCCCTTCATTCTTAATCTAATCAAAACATTTCAAGAATATTTATTATAAAATATCATGTCTTAATGTGCTATTAATGTTATTTAATATTTTGTAAATTGATGTTTTGAATATTTCTAAAAAATATAAATTATTAAAACATTAAATAAAATAAATATAATAATATTGAGTGTGGATGTTTTAAATTATAATACAATTTCATCATTTAAATGATATTTAATTAATTATGATAATAAGTTATTTTGTTTATCATAAATTAAAAAACATAGAAGATAATTAATTCAAAAAATTATGTAAATCTATTTTTAATTTTATCAGTGAAAATTTATTTTCAAAGAAATTATTGTTATCTCTAATGTTATATATATTAAAGATTATATAATTTAATCATATTTATTGTAAAACTTAGTTCTAATTTTAAAAATAATTGAAACATATTATTTGAACTCATAATATTTAAAATGTGAATATAGGTAAAGCAAGTAAGATTAATATAGCAATTTTAGTGTTGTAATTTTTAATTAAAATTTATATTATTATACATCAGTCTCCTACAACTCAAGGTTGACCATTTTCATTGCAAATTTATTCATATTCTTGAGATGCTTTGTAACCTTTTCTTTTATTTCCAACCTAATCCTAAGTAGCCTACGAACTTTAATATTTTCTATATATTGGCTCGCTTTCAGTAAGCCACATGTCATCATGGAAAAATTTCTAGCAAGACCATAGTTTTTTATTCTCACAAATGTGTGCAAATGCACCACGTAGTGGCCCCGCGTGATATCTATAAAAGATTTTGTTCTTTGAGGAAATTATTGCAGAGGGCGCCACATTTTGGCACCATAGAAGTTCTTGAAGGTCAGAGAAGGGATTTAGCCTTAGAAAATCATGCCTACATGCCACATGTCCAAGACGTGAAGTTCTTAAAGGGAAAAGAAAAAGGAGGCTCAACTATCACTTGAGCATGTACTTGTCAACAAGGTGAAAGCCTAGGCTTATTTTGGGCCTATAAAGCAGTTCAAATTATGCTATTGGTTATCTTGAAAGTGAAGGGTCATCAGAAGGCATTGCATGTTAGAGCTAGAGGATGCAAATGCCAATGTTGCTTAGATCCCACTTGTCCAAGTAGTTAAAACATAAATGATTGACTATCAAGTTGTCAGCATAGCCACACAATTAGGAGCACGATGTTTGTCAGAGAAATGGTTGCAACAATCACCATGATGATGATCTATGGGTGGAACATTGAGGGAATATTTTTAGTTGTAGTCTCAATTTTTAGCTTGGGGTGATTTCTCTTTATAAGCCTATAGGCGATTTGTAAAAAGGTGGCTTCACAATCTTTGTAAAAAAGAGGACTTAAAATAGATCAATGATCGAGGGGAATATTATTCTTCTGACCTATCAAAACATATTAGATTATGCCTAGTTCACCTTTAATTTGTGTTGTATTTTTGTTTATGCTAACTTCAATGCTCTATGTCATTTAGGAATAGATATTAATGACTGATTGGTATGAGTTTTAGCTTTTATGGTTGTGGATTATTGGACAATGTCTTGCACTCTTTCATTTCTTGTAATAATTTATGATTAGCCATCATATTATGCTTGTTGGTGAGGAATATTTACAAAGGATTAATGGTTTTAGTAGAATAAATAAGGTGTAGCAGACTACAATGAGCCTTAATGGATGCTTCTCTTAGAAAGATTCAAATTCTATGCTTTGTGCCTACTAGGACTTAAGCATTTCATTCTCTTATCATTATTGAAGAGTTTTCAGAATTCTATTCTCATTTCTTTGGATTTTTGTGCTTCTAGTTATTTGAGAAGGAAATTTGAAATGTTGTAAAAGATTTTGTGTATCACCTTAGATCATATTTTCTTATGATTTATTTCTTCTTTCCATTTTCCTCCCCACAACCAAGGATGAAGATCTGACTTCTAAAATCCCTGAGATAGTCTAGTGGATTGTGATTCATCCCCCATTCACTTAACTTTCCATAAGGCTATTTACTAAAGTGTAGGTTTTAAGGATCAATAGTTCTCTTTTTTGGCACGCCTAGTAGGACACTTTTTAATTGCTAACTACAAGTAGGTCTATGAGCCATAGGCTTATTACAAGGTAAAAAAAACCCAAAATTTAAACTTATTGTTACCTCCTCTAGTGATTGTAGGCCATGGTAGAGCTACTCAGCTTATTGCACAACAAGCTCAACCATAATTTCTTATGGTCGCTTAGGCACCCAAAAAATTTGTAGGCTAGAAAACCAATAGCCCACTCATTCCTCTTGTTCCTCTTGTAGTATGGGATCTGATTCCTTTGAATTCTCTAAAAGTGCTCCCTAATTTTACTGGGGAAGATTTCAAAACACTAGCAAAGCATCTTCAGCATGTTGCCAACATATGCATTTTTCACAATATTATAGAGAAAAATGTGGCACTTAGGTTATTTATAGCCTCCTTCAAAGATAAGGTTCGAGGCTAGTATAGATCTCTATCTCCTAGCTCTATTGGTACTTTGGATTAGCTCAAAAATTGAGTTTTCAAGTATTTTTTAGAAAAGGGAGATCAATCATCTTTGCTACAATAGTTGATAACAATAAAAAGAGTGTCACGAGAAGTCATTATAGATTTTAATACCAAGTTTCACAAAACTTGGAGAAGAACCTAGTATCTTCTTGGCCACCCACATATATGGCATTTGTTTTCTATTTAAAGGCTTTACACTCTGACATAACAGTCATGATCTAGTCACTTGGGGGTAACACTCTACCAAATACATATGATTTGGTAGAGAGAACTAAAAAATATTGCCTAGACCACCTATGGAAATGTTCCTTGAAATATTAGCTCAATACGAAGAAGAAGCTTCTCCTAGAATTTATGCCTCACCTCCACCTTTTATGAATGTGTATCTCAAAGCACAAGCAAGCACCTCTACTTTCTCTTCATTAGTCATGAAGGTAAACGACATGAATAACCTATTGTAGACCTTCTCGAATGAGATTATTAATATAAATCATCAACAAGCAATGCCTCAAAGACCCCCCTTTCAGGGTTATCAAGGAGGGAGGCCACCATTTTAACAAATTCAGTATCAGGGAGGTGCTATACTAAATAACCGACCACAACCCTCTACAGTTTAGGAAAAAGTATTCCTTTTTCACACTTAATTTGTGAATAATTAATAATAAAATGAGTTTAATGATGCCTTAATTTAGTATTGCAATATGCATTTTACATAGTCACTTAATTTTAGGGACCTTTTAATTAAAATGGACATAATGGTGCCCTATTTTTGGTGTTGCAAGGTGTACCTTTACACTTAAAAAATAACATAGGGCTTTATTAATTAATTGAGGTTAATTTTCCTTAATTGGCCTTTTTAATTCAAATCCAAGCCTAATTAATTTTAATTTCTAAGGGATAAAACCTGACATTCATAAATTCCATAACATAGTGTTTAACTGTATCATAGAAAAATGGACCTTTCCCATTTTCACAGTCTTTTAAGCCTTGTTTCATAGTGTTGGAGCTATTTTTCTTTACTTTTATGATGTATCTTGGCTTGAATATGCTTATTTGGTGCTAAAACTCAAAGAACAATGTCTTGTCAAAGTGTTGTGAAGTGTTGTAAGACATTTCTACATTCTTCTAGACTCTATTTAATGTATTTCACCTAAAAACCACCTTTTCACTATCAACAAGTCCTATATTGAAGTGTTGTAAAGTCTTATAACTAGATTTCATGATTTTCTAGGCATATTTTCAGTATTTACACCCTTCTCATTTTTTATTTTATCTTTTTATGCCCTCATATGCTTATATTAAGTGTATTTTTGGGTCTTATCCTGACAAACAACATTAAATGCAACTTTATTTCCAACACTTGGTTTTGGGTCCCATGTGGGATCATATGTCGAGGGTGCCAAATGAGTCCCCCTTGGCCCTAAATTCAAAATATTTCAAATTTCTTTCAAGATTTTACTAAAAATTCACTTCATGCTAGCATGTGATGAGGTATGAACGGATACTAAGGCACAAGATTTGTATAAATAGGCATTTTTCACCTCATTTTACAATCTCCCATCTCCTCACTCAAGCATTCGATATCTCCTTACACAATCAAACAGTCAAGCATTTTGCATCTTCAATTCAAGCACTCTCAAGCACTTTGGAGCAGCCATTAACATCACCTCAGATTTGCATATTCAAGGATGTGTTAAGTTTGCAATACTTACTGTAAACACGTCAAATTGACATAATGCATTCAACTAGGTCATATTCATCCATTCGGAATAAATCAAGTTTATTTATCAATCTCCTATAGTCATCAGTTTAAATCAAATAAATCAACTTGATCCCATCACCCTCATTTTAATTAAATAAATCAAGTCTTTTATTTAATTAAATCCAAATGCATTTTTCATCCTTTTTCGATTTAAATAAATCAAATATTTAAGTCATAAAAGTCAAAACACCCTAATCATCATCCTAGCTAATTAATCCTGATTAAATCTAATGCATGTCACATCCTAACCACTTGCATTCTCTAGATTTGGCCACTTGCACATGAAATTGCATTTAATTGATTTATCAAAATCATTATTTTCAACTTGGCATAAAGGAAGAATATTTTCCAAGTTTGAATCTCCCCCCAAGTGGATATGTACACACAATAGAGAATTTATGAGGCCTTACATGTCTCTTACATGTCCCCTTCCAAAGGTCAAACTGAGCATTCATTGCACAAATTTGAATTCAAATTTTCCCCCTCTTGGGCACATTTCCCAAATCTTGCACATGCATCAACCACTCACCATTTGACAAGTGGCCTCCTATCATTGGCTGAATCTTTAGTCCCACATCCTCCATGTTTGGCACTCTTAGCATTTGAAAATCTTTAAATAGAGGCATCATTCTTGAGAAGCTCCTTGACAACTTTTATGCAAAGTCACTCTCTTGGTTTGAGAACTGATTTTGTTCATCCACTCCACAATCTTAGCATTTTCATCTCCAATCTCATACAAGGTTACTCTCTTCAATGGAGAGCTAATCTTGTCCATCTTATCATCATCATCTAAGCTTATCTATCAAGGATTGGGAAAGGGCTATTTTCAACAATAGCACCAATCCGATATGGAATAAAGTTTTGACTATGTTTTTATATGCTTACATTTGATTATCTTTGTTTATCAAATTTACATGTTTCATCATAGTGAAGTATTTCATAGGGATTTCAAATCTAATGTTTTTCAAAGGACTAACATGATGATATTATGTTAAAATTGTTAACCATTTGCAGATTTGATGTCCACAAAATGGCGCTAGAAGGAGGGCCTGTTTGAGGCTTTGTGAAACTTTGTTTTCATGTTGTCTCATTTAGGTTATTATTTTATATCAGCTTGGTTTTATGCTTTAAATAACTCTGCCATTCATTTCAGTATGATCTGCTCCACTTGCTTAGCTTATACTTAATGGTAGACTAAAATCATTAGATATTCTGTGCTCCTGTAAAAAGAAAAAAGAAAAGAAAAGAAGGGCATCTTTCCAAGATCATCTATGTATTAGAAAGTTGTTTTTCCTTCACCGGCTTCTATTTTTCCAACAATTGCACTTTTTATTCTTTGAATGTAATATGTTTTAAGGTATTTGCAGTTTAGTAAGACATTTCAACTTGTAGGGACTTTTAGATTTTGCAGGCAGAGAGCAACTTACGTTATGGAAAATGGACCCGATTGAAGCATCTAAGCTATGTTGAGAGGAATGATGGGATACAATGGCTTGACTTTGTATTAACCAAATGTCGTGCACTTTCTGATCTATCTATAATACGCTGAGGAGAATGATAGGACACAATAACTTGACTTGGTACTAATCATTATAAACAAATCTAATGAATTTCCTTGCTCTCCATATCAGTCGATGCCTTATTTTCAGGAAAGCACTGACAAAGACAAAGCTCCAACATATGTTGCTGCTCATGCAACTCTGAGGACTCCACTGGAACTCACGTGCCACTCAACGTGTGAAACGATGGGGGAACCTCCTCCCTCTGCCTGCACTGTAGAAACAACAGGTTCATGTTGATTCTATGATTATTACTATTGTTGCTTTCAGCATAATACATTCTCTCTTGGTATTGGTTTGTCATGAATGCACCGCCCAGGAAGTCCTCCAACTTCGGCCAGTGTTGAGAAGGCTTGAGTCTTACTTGTAGTCATATCACCACTATGCTTGAGTCGTACTTGTAGTCATGTCACTATTTAGTGCCTATCTTGCAGAAATATTACTATACTCAGACTAGAAAGTATTTGCATGATAAAATTCAAGACAAATGCCTCTCACTAGACTCATGGATTGAAGTAAATGCGCATTGAAGTCTTTAATTGACCTTAACATTTGCATCAAGTAAGTGTGTACGCATCTCTCTTACAGTTCTCTGCCTCAGCCTCATTCTCTTCCCATTCGTTAAATGCTTGGAAGTAAAGTATATGCATCTCACCTGCACCCATTTATTTGAATAGATAGAAGAGTCCTGTGAAACTATTTAGACAATGATAGAAAAGAAAATTCTATCGATAGGCTGGTTGTAATGGCGCAGAATCCGTGACTCTCAGTATAATAGTGCTATTCTCCAATGGCTATTGGGTAATGGCATTTATGTATATCCCATCACTACAGTAACAGTGACGACCACGTTACTTATTGTGCTCATACTTCATTGATTATATCTACATGCAGGCGTTCTCTAAGATCGACTACTTTGGAAGTCCACAAAAGGGTGAGTGAAGATCACGTTGATAAATTTTCCAATGCCTTTTGATGTTTATGAAGGGATGGTAGGAGGTGGACGCTAACGTGTATAGCTTGTGTAGATATCAAAACCTGATGGCCACATCCATGCCTTCATGTCACAGTCTTTATAATCCTTGCATGTCAAGTCTTTTCAATAAATGCATTTTGCACATCTCCCACAATCACTTCACTTCGTTAGAAAGCAATAGAGATTTCCTTTACACCTATTGACATTTTTTTGGAATGTTTGGAATTGTCTATGTAGTGGCTGCTTTATGTTTGTTCTAAGTGATCAACACCGCTTGATAGCATCTCTGTAATTCATCCCTGCAGCTTACTACCTTTAATGCTCAATAGTTTAAGTTTCTTATGCTTTGTCAACAAATAAATTTGTTACGCCAGCCTTGCAATTATTTCATTCTAACAAAGGAGCTTGAAACTACTATAACAATAGAATTACACTTAATACGAGAAGTCTACTGTGCTTTGATCCTGGTTTTCTTTGACAACGTGTTATTAATGCTTTTCAACAAGCGTGCCCCTTCCACCTACCTACATTTATGGTGTTGCCTCTTCTAGCTACAGGGAGGTAATCGAGATGTTATCATTCAATGTGCTCATCTATAGGAATCTTATGATATTGTGAACTTTGGATTGTGTCAGGAAATTTAAATTTAAATCTTCTTTAAGTTTTCTGATATAAGGCGTAGTCCATAATAATTGCATGTAATCTGACTTATTTTGACATGATATGTGTAGAATTTAAGTTGGGATTACTACTGGTCAAGCTTTTGCAGATTACAAACGTACCTTGTGCAGGATATTTGGGATTCGACACTGTTATTTATTCATGCTTTTGTTAAGAAAATTTAAGTTTTGATGTTGATCACTTATAGCATTGGCATTGGAAATTTTGCAGATTTCAATTTGGCATTTAGAGAAGAGTAAAAGGATTGTACTAAGATAATCAGATGTCCTTTGTACTTATGATTGTCAAAATTCTTTCATACTTTTAAAACTCTGATTTTATTAGTGTTCTAACTATTATTTTATTTTTTTCAAAAACTTTGCAGGACAGTGGAGTTTGCATCAAGAAACATTGGTGCTCTCTCTCATATACGAATCAAATAATGACATATTTGAATCTTCTGAAAGTGGGGACTTGAACTTAGAAAAAGGGTTTTTTAATGCTTATTGCAATAACTTGGGGCATTCATTTCCTAATTTTGTTTTTTGTTTTAGGACAACTTGCTTTCAATTTGGATTTAAAATCAATCAATGTCTTGATCTTTTCAAAATTGGCTGAAAATTGAACTTAGACACTCACTAGTTTTACAATTTTGGACTAACAAACTGAACAATCAAACTTCACACTTCATTTTGGTGCTTTAAAATGAAGTCATCATTGCTTTGAGGCTAAAATGAACAAGTGTCTGAATTGTGTGATTTTTTTTTGGTGTGCATTTTGAATGCGTATCCTCTCCCCTTGGGCTTCGTGCGATCTAGGGTGCAAGAGAAACAATCAAAATGCATTTTATTGCTTTGAGTCACCTTTAGAGGGGCCTGCCTAAGAGACACATCTGAAAAGAGAACTTGAAGGTGACTCCAACTGGTTTTTCATTCGGGCTGGTATACAAATGGATAAGACTAAACTATCAAGTCCTCATGGTATGTAGGTCTTAGCCGTACAGTGTCTTTCAGAATGGGGTACTACCGTAAAATGTATAAGAGCCCCTAGTATGATTGATTAAAGCCTTTAGTGGTGTGCTGGAAGCTCGTAAGGTGCCATGTCCCTGATGTTGTGTCATTGAGAACCTTGTTTATAGCAGCCATCCAGTCCATCCAACGAGTTTATCAAAAGGGTGCATTGGAACTTAGATTCCAAGAAGTTACTTGCCATGTCCGATCTTGGTCGAAATATAGAGGTTAAGACTTCATTCTTAACATACCTTTATATTTTATCCTTGGTTGAATGTAAATTCATCTCTTCTACTACGAAGGGCATGAGGCAAGCCCACCAAGAAAAATGTACCAATTGAGCTAGGATGTTACATTGCGTGTTTGAAAACACAGTGCATTTATCGAAAACATTGGAAAACCAACATTCAACATCATCATCAAAATTTCAAACCCCTTAGTTAGAGAAAATACCTTTGACAAAACCCAAGAACTATTGCTTACCCTAGGGATTATGTCCTTAGAGGTTTCTAAGTAATTGGGTTTACATCTTAATTTGCTCTTACAAAGGTCAACATTAGGTAACCCTTGTCTTAATTTCTTGGAACTTCCACATAGAACTTTGTGGGATGAAAATAAGTTGTGACATTGGACATTCAGTTTGAAAACTAATCAAGAGTGTGTTTGTGGTAAAAAGAACTCATTAAGCAAAGATAACAAATTGTACCCCACACATGTGCTTGATATCTTTTGGTCATATGATTTTCATGCAAACATTGGTCTTTTGATTGCTCTTAGTGAAAAGTGTGTTCTTCAATACCTTGGCCTAGTAAACAAAGTCTCTCTAAGTCTTTTAGGATCAAACCAAAAAATTCATCCATCCAAACATTTATCAAAATTCATCCATCCAAACAACTTTAGAGCTTTTGAAAACATCATTCTAGACTTAGGCACATCATCAAAATAAAAATCACCTTGTTTAGTTAAGTGTGTGGGAATGCATCCCTTCTCATACATTTAATTAAATCAACCATCCTTTGAACAAGTTCATCCTAAGATCACATCCAACATCTTAGGGTTTACAAGTTCATTATCCAATCAAACCAGCCAAAATCAAACCCTAAGTCTAGCATTGATCCAAATTTCCTAATCGTTCATCACTCATGTCATTCACCACCTTTCATCCTTCATCTCGTCATTAGTCCTAAGAACCTTAGAGGTTACTTTTGCAACAAGGTCAAAACACAAGGAGAACATGGAATACAAACTTGATCCATACATCTTGAGTAATCCAAATCAATTGAATCTTCAAAGCCTTATAATTCCAATTGATTATCAAAACTCACACTTATACAATCCATACATGGGACCATTACCTTTGAAAAACATCAATAGAACAAAAAGTGTGAGTATGCCCAAATCAAAGTTTGGAACGCATTTTTCGATGGTAAATCCAAGCCCAAACCTACAAGTCTATCAACTGAACAATCAATGCATAAACCTTGAAACGAACAACGTCATCCCACCAAATCCCTACATGACAAAGGAGAATGTACCAAGTACAAGTTTTTGAAACATGAATCTGGCAAACTTTGGGATGGATACATTTGCAAATCAAAATGATATTCCAAAATGTACAATGGTCAATTTGAACCTATCATGCCAAATCTGAGCATCATCCCAAATAAGAACATTATGCAAGATCAGTTTGTCCATCATCCCATTCAAACACCACAAGGGCACATTTAGAATCTTCTCCAACAAAATCCAAATCAAGGGAGTCAAATTCAAAATCAAAATCAAATTTCACCTGAAGAACTTGCTTCACATGCCAAACTAATTGAATTATTGAGCCAAGAGATATCTTCACTCCAAATTCAATACACTCTTCCATTGGTTGAACCATGTCATCAAAGCATTGAGTTGTGTCCACAACAACATCAAGAACAATAACTCCAATGTCAAGAAGTTAGCTATCAAGGTCAACCACATCAACAAATCCAACCCCCACATTTCGAAGATCAATCACCATGTCTCAAAAATCAATCACCCCATCTTGAAGATCAATCTCATCTCCAAAAACAATCACCACAAGGTCAACTTAAAGTGAAAATATCACAAAGAAACAAGCAAGAATACACACCACTGGGGAGACCAATCGAATCAGTCTTGCAACAATTGGTATAAGAAAATCTCATCAAGCTCCCCATCTATGGGAACTATCAAGAACCCCTAGTTAAACCACCAGGGTATAATGAGGAGCACCATTGTGATTATCACAAAACAAAGGAACACACAACATTAAGTTGTATTCGACTAAAAAATCTCATCCAAGACCTAATTGATCAAAAGATAATTGCTATTGGGGACAATGATAGCATTTTCAATCTCTCCACCACAATCATCGAAAAAAATGATCAAAATCTCTCCATCGAGGAGCACATTGAGGATGTATCTACACAATTCAATGATCAACTCACCATACATCAAGAGCCACTTTTTAGTGATCTCTTTCAAGGAGTGTTAGGATTATTTGATCCTATTGACATAATGCGCAATCCGTTGACCTATGATCATGTTGAAAATGTCTCTACATTGCCTTATGAGTTAGAGGACATATCTCAAGAATTTATCCTAAAGCATGATCAAAATCTTTCACCAAGGTCTAGCAATGGTCCCTTCCAAGACATGTTGACCCCCTTTGACCTCATGGTTACAGATATTGAAAGAACCCTAAAATTGACACTTGAGGATATTGAACCAATTACCATGTCTAATGATGACATCCAAGAACCATTTGTAGGCAATCCATCCTTTGAAACTGATCCATGTCAAGAAATTGATCCAAAGCATGTCAAAAGCAATCCCAAAATTATTCAAGATCAAGAATTTGTATCTTCAAGATACTACAACAATCTAATGGGAACTCTCCTATCTATGCAAGATGATCATATCGATGTAGCACATACTCCTCCATCTACCCATGAGATGCTTTCTATGGATGGAAATGTAGATGATCTTCATCTAGAACAAAATTATGTTACACACAAAGAGCAGATTATTAACTCTTATAGTCAAACTGAGTTATCAACATTAGGATCAGATATATCCTAAATTCAGGCTGAGGACATCAGGTATGCAGATTTCCAACATTATCCGCTCAAGGAAATAAGTCAGACCAAATAGTATAATTTAGAGTTAGCGGAGCAACAAATTGAAACGTCACCTACGGTGGCTATATATTAGAGAATGCTTATTGAACAAGACATCGCAGAACATGCGAAATCAAAGCATGAAGGCACTACTACCACTATACTGGGGGCAATTTTGTCTCAAGAAAATGTCAACATAGGGAGCACAAAGAATCTTTATGGTGAAACAATTGTCAATACTACAACCAGCCATGTGAATCTTCATCCACCCATCACCCCATCCATGAATTGGGACCAGCGTCAAAGGAAAGAATTGAATCAAAGTATACAAAATGCTATCAAAGAAAAAGAAGCTAAGAAGCATAATGGACAAGTCAAATACAAATGGATACCAAAAAATACAAAGAAAGATCACCCCTATCAAACTCCATCAGTCAAAGAAACTATGGGGAAAAACAAAAAAGGGAGGAGTATCCATCAAAGAGGTCCACAAAAGAAAAAGCAGGCTTTTTAAGCGACGTACAAAGTGTATCAAGCAATTGGTCCTAATTCCACGCGCACTTCCGTATCCACCCATCATTGCTCATCTTCCCAAGTTTGGAGAGTCAAAGATTCCAAACTGTCAACCAATCCATCATTTATCCCTAAACACACTCCATCCACGCCTCCACACATGATATCCAATTCTCACATTGACCATGTATTGGCAATGACCCTTCATCATAAGTATTCATAAGGCACTCTATCGCGATGTGTGCACAAAGACATAATTAATCCTAGTATCAACAAAGCATATCAGAAATCTCAGAAGTTGCATTCAAGTGCACGTATCTTAGCAAAGAAACTTCTTCAGGAAGGATATCGATGGAACATTATGACATAAACATCTACATCAACAACACCTTGTAATTTAGCATGAGTTTAAAAACTTTCAAAAAAAATAAAAAAAAAGCAAAAAAGCAAAAAATCTAAAAAAATTAGAAAAATGATTGAAAACAGTAAAGATAAAAATCGTCCTCTAGTGAAAACTACATGGGCGGCACTTTGGGCAAGACCATGATGAAAACCTGGCAAACAGGTGTCATGTGTGGAATCGAGCATCTATGTGCACCAGTTCAGTTGAAAGCATCTCATCCCATCCGTAATAAATCCAACATTCCATCCATCTTATCCATAGTAAATCCATCTATCAATGATCCATTTATCCAATCTATTTTCGCACATCTGCATCCATTATCCAAGTTATCTTGATCTTGATGAAATTTTGATGCACGCTTCACACTTGCTTACGCTAAAACATCTTGACATGGGTCATTTTCATCGATCCTATCCTATGCAGCATTATCTGAGCCATGAAGTATTATCCAATGAAGCATTCCTTCGAATAATCCTTGGAATCCTTTGTGTGCTTACCATATCCATCCATCCATATACCTATCTAAGCATTCATCCATCACATTCCATACATTGCTAGACATTGGGGGAAAATATTTACATCTTGCTTCTAGAATTAATCTTGATATATATCTTCCAACTTATGTGGTGATTCGAACATTGGCAAACATGAAATCAAACTGGTCAAAGCACTCGTGAGAAAAAATCCGAATCACTAGCCCATGGCACATTTTGACAAAAAGATGTTCCTTATCAAGTTTTATCTTCAATCAAACATCAATCCAAATAATCAATATCAGTCGTATCTAACGCACCCTTCAAATTTCACATCAAATCATTCGAACAACTTTTGTTCCAAGATCAAGTATCATCAATGCTCATCAATCAAATCCTTGCATTGTTGTGCATCCTCAACAATGTTATCATCATCATCAATCCATTGATTAAATCAATTAACCTTAGCTTGGGTTTTAGAAAAATCCTCAAACAGAGAACTGATATCATCACACATGTCCATATCCTAATCGTCAAAATCATACGAAAAAATCCAAAAAACATCCAAAACATATCAAAATAAAAAAAACACTCAAAAAATCAAAAAAATCAAAAACATGGCATCTGAACTATGTCATCTCTGAGCTTAAACGTAGGCAAGGATAATCTTTGATCAGCCCCTGAGACATCAAAATCCAAAAAAAAAAAATTCATAAAATCTTAGAAAACCCAAAAATATTTGAAAAATAAAAAATCAAAACATCACAAAATCCAAAAACACAAAAAACAGCCTCAAAACATTTCAAAACATCAAAAACATTCAAATATTTGAAAAAATCCATCCATCTCATTTCGCTTTCACCCACAATAATCAATCATCCATAATAAACTGATCGTCACCTTCATCCTTTGGCAACACAAACAAAAACAATCATAACAATCAGCAAAAGCAAGCTTCAATTGTAAAATCAAAATCGAAACAACAAACCTTTAAAACAAAATCAAACTCTTGATCATTTTCAGACATGTCAGTCAACTTTATATCAATAGCCTATCAATCAACTTATCAAAACCATCATCATCCTATACGATGCATGTCCTAGGATATATCATTCGACAATGGGCATCATTTTTGATATCACTTTGGATTCTTATCCTATCAAAACAAATCCCTTTGGCTAGAGGTATGAAGAACATTGGCTTGTTTGCATACTTGATCTTTTCTTTTGATTTATTTTATTGCGCTCATTCCAAGGACCTCTCAATGATATCTAAATGAAGGATTTAGAGAGATCAGAATGGGCAACAATCATTATCTTTTGTCTGCTGTGCTTGTTGGACATTCTTGTAAAATAACTTAGCGAGTGCTTGCTTTGTTAGGTACGCCCTAGCAAGGTTTTCGTATGTCAAGTGTGAACAAGAATACTCCTATTTTCTTGTTGAGTCAAAGTCCATCACACTAGGTACAACGCCATCCTGGTTCTTTTATACCTTGATGCATCGTACCTACATGTGTTATCAAATATAAGGTAAGTAGCCCTTTTAAAATCCCAATCCTTGATAAGAAAATCACCATCATTTATCATCATCATCATCATTTATCATCCATCCATCATCATCTATCATCATCATCATCTCTAATAAAGTCTCATCAGATCATGGACTTGTTGGATCCTCTTGTCATCATCTCATTTCTGCACTAACATCATCATCACCAATGCATCCATCATACATACATCTTGCATTCTGCATCCATCCTGCATCCACAAAACTGTCAACATGCCACATATCATTCATATCATAATAGGAAACATCGATCATTTCACATGCATTACATTTGCATCATCATCATAATATAGATATGTTAGTCTAAGCATCAACATAAATCATCCATTGCATAATTACAACATATCACATCATCAATCTCATCCATCTCATATCATATCATCATTTAAGTTGTTTAGAATAATATAGATTTTTTATTCTAAGCATCTTGAAATCATCTCATTTGCATCATCATCCATAACCATCCATTTTGAACCTCTTTATCGTGAGATCGACCCTCAAATTAAATATTTTTGCTCAATCTCTTGAGGGGGCAATGTACCAGTGTACTTCTTTCTACTAGGGCATCCAAAAAATTAGAAAATTTTTAAATTTTGATTGCAGCAAGTTTATTCTTTGAACCAATGCAACAAGTATATTGCTTCAAAGAGGGGAAAAATGTAGACACGTCAAATTGACATAATGCATTCAACTAGGTCATATTCATCCATTCGACAAATAAATCAAGTTTATTTATCAATCTCCTAAAGTCATTAGTTTAAATCAAATAAATCAAGTTCATCCCATCACCCTCATTTTAATTAAATAAATCAAGCCTTTTATTTAATTAAATCCAAATGCATTTTTCATCCTTTTCTGATTTAAATAAATCAAATATTTAAGTCATAAAAGTCAAAACACCCTAATCATCATCCTAGCTAATTAATCCTGATTAAATCTAATGCATGTCCCATCCTAACCACTTGCATTCTCTAGATTTGACCACTTGCACATGAAATTACATTTAATTGATTTATCAAAATCTTTATTTTCAACTTGGCATAAAGGAAGAATATTCTCCAAGTTTGAATCTCCCCCCAAGTGGATATGTACACCCAACAGAGCATTTAAGAGGCCTTACATGTCTCTTACATGTCCCCTTCCAAAGGTCAAACTAAGCATTCATTGCACAAATTTGAATTCAAATTTCCCCCCTCTTGGGCACATCTCCCAAATCTTGCACATGCATCAACCACTCACCATTTGACAAGTGGCCTCCTATCATTGGCTGAATCTTTAGTCCCACATCCTCCATGTTTGGCACTCTTAGCATTTGAAAATCTTTAAATAGAGGCATCATTCTTGAGCAACTCCTCCACAACTTTTATGCAAAGTCACTCTCTTGGTTTGAGAACTGATTTTGTTCATCCACTCCACAATCTTAGCATTTTCATCTCCAATCTCATACAAGGTTACTCTCTTCAATGGAGAGCTAATCTTGTCCATCTTATCATCATCATCTAAGCTTATCTATTAAGGATTGGGAAAGGGCTATTTTCAATAATAGCACCAATCCAATATGGAATAAAGTTTTGACTATGTTTTTATATGCTTACATTTGATTATCTTTGTTTATCTAATTTGCATGTTTCATCATAGTCAAGTATTTCATAGGGATTTCAAATCTAATGTTTTTCAAAGGACTAACATGATGATATTATGTTAAAATTGTTAACCATTTGCAGATTTGATGTCCACACTTACATGTTATTCATTTATCATTCCTATTGTATGTCATTCATTTCAATTGGGTTTAATTACTAAAGTGGGGTTTTACCAAGGCAAACCCCTATTCACTAATCCATCAACATTTTTTCCCTTTGTATGTGTCTTTGTAGCCTTTTTTTTGTAGATTTAATAGGTTTAAAGGTGTTGAAAAGTGTATTGCAAGTCAACTAGACTCTTCAAATAAACTCATCATCCTTGTTGGTATAATTAAAAGTGTTGTACCTTGTCCTAGGTCATAATTACACCTTAGCTAAGTTTACTTAGGGACCACATAGGAGGTAGTTGGGGAATTTCCAGTTTTGGTGGACTCATCATAGTTATTACTTTATCACATCCACCTTTCGTGGACACACCATGTGATTACATCTCCACCTTTTGTGGGTGATCCACCATTTGTGGTGATTATCACATTATCACCTTTCCACCTTAGGTGGAGTGATAGCTTTTCATAGTTGTCTCATGTCATAAGATTACTACACTTGTCATAATCTTATACCCTTCTATGTTGTCACCTTGGCTATATAACCAAGAGGTCTCTCTCATTGTATACAACAATCATATCATTGACATTGAATATAGTTTATTCTTGTCATATTCATCTCTCTCTCTTTTGTGCTTTCCATTTGGTCTCAAGATCTTGTCAGCCATAGCCATTTCTAACATGGTATCAGAGCAGGTTAGGTGCTATTGGAGAGTATTTTTCTAAAGAGATATACTAGATTTGAGGAGGTTCCATTTTTGGCTCTTTGTTGCAGGTTCATATCAGAGTTAGTTGGTCCAAATCTAAGCTCACCATTGCGTTCTGAAGGTTCTAGAAAGTTGATTTTTTCTTTTGTTTCGTTTAAATCGAACATTCAAGGCCAAATCTATGAGGGTTTGAAGTTGAAGTGTGGTTTCCAAATCTAGAAGGTAGCTGCAATTTTGGAGCATTTTGGGTCAAATCCATCCCTTCCATCACGTCCTAAAGGGCCAAAAACCCTAAGATTGACTGTCAAATCATCCAAATCAGAGCAGTTGTCCAATGAGGCAAAATCTTTTTGCTCAAAGAGTTGTATGGCCCCTAGGTCGCCATCATTGCATCGACGGTACAATTTTATTAAACAAATATATATTTATTTCCTGCAAAAAATTTTCCCAAATATTTTGAAAGAAAATTCACAGTTTTTTAAAAGGTTTTATCTGTATTTAAAATCATTGTTGAAAATAAAATAAAATATATATCTACGTACACTACATATGCAAGGTACTACAAATCCTATGTAGAGGTAGGGTACACTGTACTACAGGTGGGCCAGTGGGCTCCACGTGGCCTTTGACCGTGGCCCCTGCCATCCCACACACAACTATAACAGCTGGTGCATTCTTTCAATAATTTTGGCCGGCCACCATTCAACATTTTGGTGACCAGACCAACAAACACCGACAATAGAAATTAAGGAATATTTCATATGCACTGAGAAGATTTCGTCTACTGGTAGTACACAAAATATTCTGGCAACTGCAGATTCCAAATTCTAGTGAATATTCCAGGTAGAGGGGTGCATTTTCTTTTGATGGGCCACAGGCCATCAATTTTAAGACAGTGGATTGCTGATGTCAGCAATACGTTAGCACAATTTTGAAATTTTTGCCCCCCTGAACATTTGCATTTTTATTTTCATAGGCAAACTTTGAAGGCTCATATGTCAGTCATTTTGAATCTTTTTTTCAAGAATTTTTTTTTGATTTAGGCTAAATTTTCATGCTCTACACAGTGGTGTAATCCGTTTATGGTTTTGGTGTCTGCTTTTTCTAGAAATTGCATATTTTCATAGGTGTTGTTGCTTCGTCCTCCTTTTGGGAACTTCGGGAGCTCATATCTTGCTCCTATGGTAACATTTTTGGGTACAATTTTTTTTGAAAGTGCATGATTTTTCATGTACTTATCAATGGTATGATCACATTGATCTCAATTTGTACCAAAAATTGTACTTTATTCTTTGGCCAAATTTGGCATTTGCATACACCAAGATCAAATACCACTTCATTATTTTTGGCAAGTGGCAACTGCAAATGCACTAAATATAAAGTTTTGTTGTGCCCTCAGCACACACGCCCCATTCGGAATGGGGACCCTCTTTTCTTTCACCTTGTCGGGTCCGTCGGGGCTGCCTCATTTTGCGTGCCCCTCTTTTTTGACGTTTTGCATGGTCGATATTACCCTAAAGTTTCATCCTAAAATCGACCGTGGTTTCCCTTATGGTTTTTTGCTACCCTCTGGGGCCTCGTGGGTTCCTTGGGCCTTTCGGGCTTTGGGGCGGCCCTGGGCCCCTCCAGGCCCGAGCCTCCAGGGTTCCCTTATCGGGTTTCCCTCTTTCATTCGCCACCCCGGTGACATTTCCGTGGCGTCTTTCCGCCCTTCGGAGCCCGCCCAGCCAGTTGCTGTTCAGTGGTCTTCGGGGATTTCCCTGCCGGCCCCTGCTCCTTCGGGCCCCGGGCACCAGAAGTCCGCCTCCGGACTTCCGTCCCGAGATCGCCGTCCGCGACGGCGATCCTCCATCGGCCGCTCGTCTCTTGGGCCCCCGGGCGTCTTTTGCCTCCGCCATGCAAACCAAAAGCTCTCGGCGGTGAACTCCTGGCTGCCGCCTGTCCTTCGGGCCCTCGGGTCTTGTTCGCCGCCGCCGTCGCAATGCAAAGCAAAATCTCATGGCGGCAAGCCCCCTGCGGCACTCCGCCCTCTGGGCCCCAGTCACCCCTTCGCCGCCGCCGTTCGAAGTCCTCGCAAAGTTTCACGGTGGCCGTCATTTCGTGGCTTCCCGCCTGCTAGATCCCGAAACCCTCGTCGCCGCCGCCGACCCAAATTTGAAACCGACTGACTTTTGGCGCGATTGTACGAGGCATTTAATGCACGCATTAATGGCGAGGGGTATATAAACTATGGTCCCCAATGTCTTTTTCACTTGGCAAATTTGAGCAAATTGGAGCAACGGTTGAATTGGAGCCCACTGCAGTCTGCATCAATGCGATCATCGGCATCAACCTCGCTCCGTCGACTCCACCAGTGGATCCCATCACCTACCCGCTTAGCAAGTTGCAGGTAGGCCATCCTCGTTCGCCCTCCCGCTGTTTTTGATCTTTTTGAGGATTCAGTTAAAAAGACCAATGAATTAAATGGCATTAAATTGAACAACCTCCAATCACGCTCCAAACCCATGTTTTAGAAATCCGCTAAACCCATCGCGTTGACCCCCGTGTTGATCTGGAACTCGCTCGTTGCACGGCTGTTCTTCACACAGGGTGACCGGCCCCCTCGGGCCTGGTCCCCTCCTTCGCCGCTCCATTTCACGTATAGTTGCATGTCGGTGGCCACCTCCCTAGCCGGGCCCGGGTCATCGGGATTTCGTCCCCGGAATGTCCTTCGCATTTTGCTGCATAAAATCTGACCTTGGCGGCGAAATCCGGTCTACCTCCCGCCCTCCGGGTCCCATCCTTTCCTTGGCCGTTTGGGGGTTATTTAACCTTCGCCGGGCCCCGGCCCGTCCTTTTCCGCCGCTGTCGCCTGTGGGTTGTCGTAGCCTCCCGGCGGCCATCCCCTTGCGTCCTCCCGTGGACCGGAGTCCGGTTTCCTCCTCGCCGTCGCCTCTGGGCCACATTGCAAAGTCCATTGGCGGTGAACCTCCATTGGCTCCCCACCCTCCGGGCTTTGGTTTCCTCCTTGTTGCCGCCGTTCAAAATGATCTAATAACATGCGGCGGCCTTCGCGAATCGTCCTCCTGGCCTCCGGGTCCCGATGATCCGAATGTCGTCCGGTCTAAAAATGTAAAACCAAACCCGATGACGGCCGTCTTTTTGCTTCCCGGGTTCCGACCACCGGACTTCCCTCGCCAGACTTCTACCTGATGTCAGCCGCCGTCGGCTTCCTTCGCCTGACTGCCTTCAGGCCTGAAACCTCCGGAGCTCCTCAAATCTACCCAAATCAATCCAAATTGAAAATCTAAATTCGACCCACATCCTAAATCATGCCGTTCTCCATCATGGACCCCTTAAAACATCAAAATTTGGCCAACGGATGTCCCCGGGAGCTTTCGCTCGTGTTTTCCCTTCCTGACAACATTCTTGCCAGGGAAGTCCGGCCCTCCGGGCCCGAATTGCTCAATTGCTCTAAAATGAAATAGATATCATCTAAGGATTAAATTTATGATGTATTTGAATGATTATTTTGATGATATGCTCTTAATGCAGACTAACATTAACGTTTTTGGTGTTTTGTTGTGCTGACTTCGCCCTTTGCTTGCAGGATATATGGAATCGGCCGCAGGAACTTCAGGGGCCTCTACCGAAAAGGACAAGGGTAAGAAGTCTAGGAGGGCCGCTCGTGGAAAGGACGATAAGGACCAAATGAAGTTTCAATTTTAGGGGGAACTGCTCCAGTCAAAGGTCTCGACTGACTGGAAAGAGATTTCGGATACCAATATCGGTCAGGTGGACATAGATGAGTTCACCGAGAGGGTCAAAGTGGACCCTAAAACAAAGAATGCCTAGTTGATATGCCAAAGTGGGATTGCCAAAGCTGTCGGCTTCCCTCCCTCTCTGATAGCACCTGAACTAGTAATGGCTTGCCGAGAAGCCTACCAAACAGATACCAGAACAATCGTGGACAAGGAGGGGAATATCCTGGCTGACATGTCCACGGTAGGAATCACAAAAACATTCCACATTCCCACTTTCCCGCACATGCAGATCCCCACTTTGGAGCAGTGTCAGGTGGCATGGGATGCCAATCCATTGGGCTGCAAAAAGTCAATTAACATTTACTGGCTAAAGGAGAGACGGGGCAGCGCTGCAAAGGTCCCCCAAGAGCTGTTCCGCAGCGACTTTCAAGAAGATTATCACGACTTGGTGACTATGCTCAGCAGGGTCATGGGCCTCCCAGCAGCCGCCTACTTCCAGGAGTGGATGGCTTACTATATTGAGCAAATCATATGAGGAAACGAGGACCTGAAAACCAAGAGCTCGTTCGACTGGGGGAGTATTATCAGCAACTGCTTCCACAAGCAGTTCATGAATGCCAAGAAAAGCAACAAGTTCTACATGACTTCGTACCTGGTGTACTCCTTGGCAGGTCAGAGACAGTATAGTGGACTCTTCACGGCGCCGGATGGGGATCACAAACGAGGGCTCAAGCCTTTTGACCGGTACCCTCAGCTATAATACCGCTACTTCAAGAAGGAGTACTGCCGGGTCAATGATGCCTTTATAGGCCACATTATCAGATTGGTGGCCGAGGACTTTGAGAGAAGGGTATCCCACAGCGCCAGGGCACTCCTGAAGGAGTATGCCTTCTTATACATTCAATTCCCCAAGTTCACTTACATCCGTGCCCAGGGATTCACGGAATGGCCGAACAAATTTCTGAGATACCCGAATGATAGGATCATTCTCCTGGAGCTTTCCCGGCAGCTCCAACATATTCAGACAGTCTTCGGCCAAAAACACGTAGCAGGGATCCCCTATCCCATGACCCTCGGCCAGGGCCTCTATCGACTGCAAACATCTCAATGCGCAGGCAACTCAGAAAAGGAACTCAAAGAATAGAACTTTGAATGGTACACGGCTCGCCCACGGATGGACCCACATGGCCATGTTAGGAAGGCGCTAGGGCCGGCATACGCCCACAAGTACCATGTTGAAGATTTCTAGGTGGATTGTAAAGATGATAAGGAGGTCCGCCAGAGACACTACATGCGAATGACAGTGCAGTTTTTAAGGAGAGTACAACTGTTTCCGGTACCGGACCAACCTGAAGAGGATGAGTCCGCCCTTGTGCACCCGAGGTACTCTGCGGTTGCCAACCTGGCAATCCCCTCCATTGACTGGGATGAACAAGATGTTGAGGACCTGGATACCATCACCCAGCCTATCATAGCTCGCACTAGGGAGTGGGTCGATGGGCGGGTCACTTGACTGAAATGACAAGGGGTGGCTCTAACATATGAAGCACTCAAGAGCAGGCCAGGTGCCATGGCGGACGTTGCCACCTCTACATCAGCTGGTGAGACTTCCAAGTCTCCCCCCATCACCAGGTCCTAGAAGAGAAAAGAAGTAGAAATAGCACAGTCTGCAGACCCCACAGAGCAAGCAACGAAGGAAACGGGAGGCTCATCTCCCAAGAAGCTCAAGAGAACAGTGATCACAATGGAGGTGCAACCCCCCTTGCTCCTTCCTCCCCCAACTGGTGCACTGCCTGCTTCTCAAACTATGGTTGCATCATCTCCACCGGCAGTGTACATCTCTGTCCATCTCGCCCCTTCACCCCCAGCTGGGTCAATTATCAATGTTGACTCCTCCTCTAGCATGACCACCTCCCCTTCCTCTGTTGCTGCCATGTCACCCATTACCTCCCTGCCTCTGGCAACAATACCATCACCAGTTCCCCTTTCCACTATGCCTGAGGCTATTACACGGCACCTGCAGAGTCTTCCCCCCGAGCTCTCGCAACTCCTAATGGACCCCGCAATCTAGGTGGCCCTCGCCCAAGCCCTAGTAACAGCTCAGCCTTCGCAACCGCCAACAGGTCTGCCGGCCATGGAGGCCATAATGCAGATTTCCAAGAAGTTGGAGGAGCTAGAACAAGAGGCTTCGAAGCCTATCGAAGAGGAGGCCGATGATTATTATAAGCAACCCGAATATATGCACAGAACCATCGACAAGGTGGCCTACGAGGAAGAAGAGACGAGCTCTTCCAAGGGTGGGGATGGAGAGGATGGCTCGGGTGCCAAGGAAATTATTCGGGTCTTTGATGAAGATGAGGAAGAAGAGTTGGCTCAGCAGCCAAAAGATGTTGGGGGAGAGGCAGAATAGTCGCCACGTAATGAAGAAGGACAGCCACAAGAGAGGCAACCTGAAAAGAATCTACCTGAGGCCGAGACCCACGTTGTGGAGAGCCTCGAACCCGAGGCTACTGAGGAAAGGAAAGAAGAGGGGGCAGCAAAAGAACAAGATCCTACCCAGATATTGACCACCAAGGCACCCGTTAAGCACCTCGTGTTTTATCAAGACTCTGACGAGGAGGAGGATGCTACCAAGGAAAAGGAAGAGCTTCAAAAGGAGGAAGAGGCAGAGATCTTACAGTTAATGGAGAAGGGTGAAGGCAGCCATGAGGCACCCAAAGACAAATCTGTCATGCCCGACTGGCTGAAAAAGTAGCTCAAAAAGACTACTCCTATTCTGAGCGACCCGAGGTCGAGATTGGAAGCCATCTTGGCTCGATCCTTGACCGTAACAAAGAAGTAGAAGAAGCCTAAGGTCCGTTCCAGGATAACCATGGACGCTTCTGGCTCCCGGGCTGTACAAGTAGCAACGCCAACTATTGGCCAGGCTGAGGTAAGCTATATTATCTCCATGATTGACCTAGGGACAGCAACTAGGGAGCAGAAGGTCGGACATCTAGAGGAGTCCGTGGCCATGGTGGTGCATCTGATTAAACAGGACAAGGTCACTAAAGATGAGCTAAAGGAGTAGGTTGCTACCCTAACCGACTACATCCAACAGTGGTCTTCAATAGATGACCTCCCCACTATCTCGACAGCTGCACCACAACTGCTCTCCAAGGAACAGATAGATAAGCTAGAGAGGAGGAAAAACTTGGAGAAGACCACGGAGGATTGGTTCCAGCGAGTTGCGAGCGTCAGAAATGTAGGAATCGGCTTGGCTGTGCAGATAGCCAACAAGTTCCTGGACCTGGTTCAATCCTTGGAAAGCATGAAGAAACTCTACACCGGCTTCCCCGCGATCTACGACTCCACCTTCCCAAGGGTTGAGGCCATCCTTGAAATGCCAGAAAGCACGTGGGAAGAAAAGTTAGAACTGAAGAAGGAGGATCACTGGTTGGTGGATGTGTGGCGCAAAGACCTCATCAACCGGAAGGAGATGATGGAACAAATCCAGAGCAGGGTGGATCTGGATATTGCATGGATCAAGGAAATCTGAGCTGAATGCGCCGAGTACCTTAAGCTGATAACAGGCCATGTTATGCCCACGGTGCAATTGGATGCAGAAAAGGTCATGTCATACTTTGAGGAAAAAATGAAGGACAGGACAGCCGGAGATATCACAACGGACTTCCTGAGTTTCGCTGCCCGTGCCTTCGATAGATCAGAGCTATTCAGAGACCAAGGCTCAAAGTATGATGAAGACTGGAAGCGGCTGGAAGACAATGCCAAAGAATGGAGCTACCGGGCGTTGAGATGTGAAATCCTCGAGATCGATAAGCTCCAGGCTGTCATTCTTAAACACATAGAGCACACAGCCTCTGAGGAGCAACCAAATAGCCTAGCCAAGGAGAAGGACCTCCCAGAAGAGTAGCTACAGCCAAAGAAACAACAATTAGCTACAAGACAAAAAGCAAATAGTGTCATCCGCTAGATGACAAAATAGGGAAAAGGACAAAGAATGTTTTTTAGCTGAAAATCTAATTGGGGGTAGGTGAAACCCTATTTTGTAATGAATCATGGCCACACAATGGAAATAAATCTTGGCCATTCATTTTGTTTTTTGAAAACTATAAATAGAGCACTCCCCTCATTTGCAAAAGAGATAGTTGAGTTGTTGTAAAGGCATGCTGCTGAAATTTATGAGAAATAGCATTGACTTGGTGCATTTCCTTATTTTCTCTCATGTCAATTGATTCACTTCTCCAATATTAGATGTTTAGTTTAGATCTCTTTGCTATTTAGTTAGCTATTCATGTTATTTTGATAATTTTAGGAATGTTGTTGGCTGATTATGAAGATTCCTGTTTTGTTGATGATCCCTTAGTCCATACTTTTTGCTGTTTGTTAAAGGTAGACAGCTGTGCAAAGTTAGCCTGGACTTGATTAAAGCTGCCCAAACACTTATCTTTAGTTCATGCATGTATGTGGTGGATGAAGGATAAAAATCTGCAGCCCTTAGAAGATAGCACAATTTCCATGATACTATGAAATCCTTGGTTAAGTGGGATATTGTTTTGAAGGAATTGTCCATTGCAGGAACTCCATTATCACTGTTCATAGCAAGCTTCAGACTTAGGAACTTTTCTTTCCCTTCGCTCTTTTTTCCTTTTTTTTAGAAACTGAACAATACCAAGGTTCATTACATCTTATAAATCCAAATCTAACAACCAGATGGAGTTTGAGACTGCTGTTTGAACCTACAGCCAACGCATAACTGCTTTTATGCTAAAAAAATCATTTTCCAAGATCCAACTTCATACTTTATGCTCACACATTGTATTTCTGTAAGGCCGCCTTGTGATTCCAGCAAATCACATCAAACTACTGAGGTATTTTAGCACTGTCATGACCTGACAGCCGAGAGACCTTGGGATAGTGTTCTGCAACTCGATTGTGGGAGATTGTTTTTCAAGAGAGGTAGTGCACATGTGCACTGCCTTTGTTGTGAAGTGCATAAAAACACCATCAACAGAATTGGTGCTAGAAGGAGGGCTGAACGAAAGGAAATCTCTGCTATATCACTCTTGTACATGCGCGCCCCTCCTCCCCGTGCTCAACAGAACTAGTGCTAGAAGGAGGGCAGCAATCGGAATACTAAGCTACGGGATAAAGCGAAACTGGATCGGATTAGATCATTCTCCTCGGAAAGGTTTCAAAGGATTCTACGATCAGTACCAAATAAGGGAGAATTTGAAAAATTGCAGCCTCTCACGAGGGCAAAACGAGCACAAGGAAGCAGCTCTGCCTCTCCCTCTTCCTCCATCCCATCCGCCTCTATTTCACCCCCACCTCCATTTGGCTGGCCTTCATCTTCCACCCAACCATTTCCAACAGCATTTGCACATCTTCTTTCCGGCAGCCAGGGGTTTGCTCCTCTCCCGACCCTCTCAGCCCAAAGCACAGTCTAGGCAGCAATAGCTCAAGGGCAGCCCCATATTGTGGTTGTATTGCCAATACAGCCCCAAATACCTGTTCTCCAATAGCAAGTGCCACCTCCACCTCACCCCATGGCTTCGCTTGCGCATAACCCTTCGCCAATACACTTTGCTGTTTACAATGATATGCCCAAGAATCTGAAAGGCTTTTGTTCGAAATTCCATCCACATGACATGCAAAGAACAGCCGAAGAGCATATCAAGATATTCGAAACAGCGATTACCAAAATGCAGGTGGGCCACGAGGACGTGGCGTGTCGCCTCTTTCCGCATTCGTTGGGAGAAGAGGCCTTCTACTGGTACATCAATCTACCGTAGGGATCGATCACCTCGTGGACCCTGATGAAGAATGCCTTCCTGCAGAAGTACAAGATTCCTGTCAACCCCGCTGACCTTTACCAGCAGTTCATGTCCATCAGAAAGGAGGTCAACGAACCTATTGGCTCCTTCAATGATCGCTTCCATCGGGCTCACATGAGGCTTCAGGATCCATACCTCCATAATGATGCGGCTGCTCTGCCAGTCTACTATGTGGCCCTGGATAACCTCACGGCAGCGCTGGTAAAAAGGATGCGCCCGCCGCCTGCTACCTTACCGCCTATGCAGAAGTCGTTATTGCAAGTGCAAATTTGGGACAAAATATCTTCGGCCCTCTGCCCTCTTTGGGGCCCGTCGCCCACCCAATGCAAATTCAGGGGCTCAATCAGGTGTTTGTTCACCAAACTCCTCTCATGAACCAGGGGCCACAATTATCTATGGTGCCGCATCTGGGGCAGCCGTTGAATTATGCGTCTCCCGCGACGTCTTATTTGCAGCCCCAGCAGCAGTATAGCTATTCCCAGATAGCTCCACAGTAGTAGGCATATTCCCAACTACCCCAGGCACCGTTGCACTTATCGGGACCAGATTTTCCTCCGGCTTATCAAAATCAGCCGGCAGCCCCACCCGCGTTTCTCCAAAATCCGGCCCCGTCGCCTAGAGGTGCAACCGAGAAGGATAAGCTAGAAGAGCTGACAAAGATGATCAAGAAGATGTCCACGGAGATGACGCATCTGAAGAACTAGAATAATCAGCTGCAGGCCTCCCAACGTAATTTTTAGGCCAACCTTAATAGAGACAGTCGAGAGTCTTGGGACAATAGAGATAACAGGGATAATCGGGAAGCGGGCACCTCCTCCGGGCAGAATTATGAGAGGGGGTAGAACTTTAATCAAAATACAGAAAGGAGGCCTTCCCAGAGGCAAAACCACGTATGGAACACCAGGCCCAACAACGGTGGTGTCCCCATGCCATTCGATCAACCGGTAGGCCATGACAGAACATCCAGCGGTGTGTATCTGGCCGAGGCAACTTTGTTCGGATGGTGCCGACTTCACAAAACCAGCAGGCATTCTGAGCTGGACTGCCCTGAGTTCCAGACAGCTACTGAAATCTTCCAAGTGGAGGTACAAAATGCTGTCGATAATGCCAACTGCAGGGATATTATCCCATCGGAGCCCTACGATTCCTCATGTCTGGTGGTCAATCAGGCGCTGTTTCTGCGAGGCGATCGCAACGAACCTGAGGCCGAGTCCACCCCTATTGAGGATGAGGAAGCGTAAGAGGTAAGTAAGGAATCAGCTTTAGCTCAGCTTTTTGATTCGGTAGATAACGGTCCGGTGGATGAAGAAAAGCCATTTGTGGATGAGGTCCACATGTTCTATCAATGGTCGAGTCCCTATTTCCTTAGAAATAGACAAGCTGGTGGACCCTTCACAACTTCTACTCCACCGAACAACTTCGCCACCCCGCCTGATCCAAATGGTAGCAATAACCCAGGGCTCCCTCATATACCCGCCCAATATCTCAGCAAGAACTAATCCCAAAACCGACCGCAAGGTCAGCCTCAAAGTCAACCCCAAAATCCACCTGGGCAAACCAAGATTCAAACCCCTAGTTTTCCCATAGGCCAAACTTTTAGCTCTGAAAATGAGCAAATGGGTGAATATGTAGCGGAAGAGTTCAAGAAGGTCAAAATTAGTTTGTCGGCCTTCGAATTACTCAAAGTTCCTGCCGTAAGGCACGCCTTTTTTAGGGCTCTGAATGGGACTCCCTCATCTAGCACGGCACAAGAGACCCCAGCCAAGAGGGTAACCTTCGAGGAGCCCAGGGAGGAACTGGAAGCACATGACAATACTAGAAGAAGGAACGGTGTGCCCGTAAATCAGCCGGCAAATAGATACCTTGAAAAGGAGCTAGAATGGGCTAGTAGACAACCTCCCAAGGACCAGCAATTTAAACAAACCAAGGATACAAGTAGTGACAGGAACAAAGGCCAAGTAGCTCAAATGGACACACCCATGGGTATCCTCCAAGGGAGACTGGAAACTCCCCCGTTCCTAACTACTATTAGGGTCTTTAGAAAGAATTTGCACAACTGCCTGCTCGATTCAGGTGCGTTTTCCAATGTCATGCCCTTGGCCGTATGCAAAGCTCTTGGCAGTACCCCCACGCCTTCAAAGAGAAAGGTCATCCAACTGGACAAAACAGAGATTAACATCGTGGGCGAAATAAACCGCATCCCCATGCAAATCGCTGTAGACCCCCGGATACAGCAAGTTGTGGACATCCAAGTGGCAAACATACTTGATGCCTATGGAATCATTCTAGGGAGAGAGTTCACCAAGGCACTAAATGGATACATCACCACCGACCTTTCTCACATGTGGCTGCCATGGAAGGGGCTGCCAAATCATATTCGTATTGACTGTGAACCCCGAATGAAGTATATGATCACAGAATACAATAATCTCAGTGAGGTGTTGTTCGCTGAGACCGACTTGGGGAATTATTGCCCTTTTGCTTACCAAAATGAGCTTGAGCTTCAAGAAGAATGTGTAGATGAAGTATTGTTGGTATTGTGTAGTCCCTCAGCACATTCCGAGCAAATGCCCCCAGATGCAGAAGTATTGGCAGAAGCTGATGATGAGCCAGACAAAGATGACAACTGGGGATTGCTCGATGGCTTCCAGGATTTCATAGGAAAGTGTGCGAAAGATCAGCTCAGCCTAGGAGCTAGAATGAATTTCCAAGATCTCTTGTTGCCAAACTGGTGCAGGGTACACAATGCTGCTCACTCTGAATTTGACTGTTGCCTGTGCCAAGCAGCAGTGGAGCATGTTAAGAAAGCTACTGCTCCTCCGACAGAAACACCAAACAAAACACCAGAACCACCTGCTGATCGTTGCATCGACCTGAAAAACCTTCCTAAGATCACAAGGCTCGCTGTCCAGCCAAAAAAGAACGAAGGCTCAGTCAGACCCGAAGATAAGGAATCCTCTGAATGCTGGACACTCCGATTCGATGGATCAAAGTCCAGACAAGGAGCCGGAGCAGGGATCGAACTCATCAGTCCAACGGGTAAGACATTTCTCGTTGCCCATTGATTACAGTTTTATTACACCAATAACGTAGCAGAATATGAGGCCTTAGTCCTTGGCCTTCTTATGGCCTTGAGGAAAAATGTGAAAGTACTACAAATCTTCGGGGATTCCGCACTTGTGGTTAAGCAGGTCAGGAAATTATACTTCTGTCATGACCGGAGACTCACCAACTATAGACACAGGGTGTTGGATCTCCTAGAAGGCCTAGATGTGGTCAACATATAATTGATCCCTCGTGCTCAGAATCGCACAGCTGATGCCTTGGCTCAAGCAGCTAGCACGTTACAACCCCTCTCGTTGTCTGGGCTCAAGAAGTTCACTGTTGAGCTAACATCTACGCCATCGGTCCTGGACAATGTTACCCACCTATAGGTCTTCAATGATGATAAACATATCCTCTAGTTCATCACAAGTTCTGACGTCTTCGCTGCCCAAATAATTGATGAAGCTGATCCACAGGAGGTTGAATTGGATATAGAGGGGGTTATCCATCTGAAAACCAACACGATCCCCAAAGGTATGGTTCAGCTGGAGCGTGTATTCGACCTGGATCAGATTAGGGATCAGGATCGGCAAACAAAAAAGGAGGCTATAAGCAGCCAGTGCAACGCTCACAACCTAGGAACGGCCAAGGGTACCAAGAACATTTTTATTGGGAAGGTATGTATGCCCGAGGAAAAAAAGGGAATCACAGATGCATTGAAAAGATATCCTGACGTGGTGGCATGGAGTTACGAAGACTTGAAAACATACGACACCTCTGTCATCACGCACACCATCCCTCTGAAGACAGAAGTAAGACCGTTCCACCAGCGGCAACGCCCTATTAATGCCTTGTTGGAACCTGTCATTTACAAGGAGGTACAGAAATTACTTTCATCAAGAATCATCTTTCCTATTAGGCACTCTACGTGGGTGGCTAATTTGGTCCCGGTCAGGAAAAAGAATGGAGAGATCAAATTGTGCGTGGATTTCCATAATCTCAATCGCGCCTCAGAAAAGGACAACTATCCGGTGCCTTCACTGGATGAAGTGCTACAAATCATCAACGGCTCCCAGATGATGTCGTTCCTCGACGGATACTCCAGGTATAATCAAGTAATAGTACAATACGAGGATCGCCACAAGACTGCGTTCACCACTAAGTGGGGGACATTTGCATACAGAAGAATGTCATTCGGGCTCATCAACGCTTGCGCCACTTTCCAACGCGCCATGGATATCGCTTTCAATGACCTGATTGGCAAATGTATAATCATCTATATGGATGATTTGACCGTATTCTCCAAGAAGTGAGGTGATCACGTCTCCGACCTATGCAAAGTATTTCAGAGATGCCGGGAATTCGGGGTTTCTCTCAACCCCAAGAAGTGCATTTTTGGGGTGACCGAAGGCAGACTACTTGGTCACATCATCTCAGAGCAAGGATTTTCCATTGATCCTGAATGCATTGAGTCGTTACTCAAGATTCAGCCCCCGGGCAGTAAGAAGGAATTAAAGTCTTTCTTCGGAAAGATCAACTTTGTCCGAAAATTCATCACGGGTTTCGCGAAGATCGTCAAACCTCTCAATGCCATGCTCAAGCAAGACGCTAAAGTTGAATGGACGCCAGAGGCCAAACAATCCTTTGAGGAAATCAAGTGGGCCATTGCTGAGGCACCTGTGTTAGTCAGTCCAGATTATCTGAAGCCGTTCTATATCTACTCAATTGCTTCAGAGCATTCTTGTGCTAGTATGTTGACCCAAAAGGATGACGAAGGAAATGAGCATCTGATCACCTTCATGAGTGCACCCCTCAAAGATGCTGAATTGCATTACCACAACATAGAAAAGCAGGCATACGCTCTCGTTAGGGGAGTAAAAAAATTTAGACACTACATTCTACGCAACAAGGTGTTCGCAATCGTCCCCGACCCAGCACTCAAAATGCTTCTCATGCAAAATGAGTTGGGTGAATGGAGGGCTAAGTGGGTCACCCTGCTCCAAGAATATGATATGGAGATCCAACGAATGAAATTGGTAAGGGGGAAAGCACTCACCCATACAATGGCCGAAACGGCAGCAGAGGCCGGACCTGAACTCACGGTACAACAATATCAGCTTGAAGAAATCTCCCCGAAAGAATGGTACCTAGACATCGTTTATTATCTACTCAATCATAAGTGTCCACCGCATCTGCAAAGAGTCCAGAAAAGGGCCCTCAGATTGAAAAGCAACGGTTATATGTTACAGGGTTCCATTCTTTATAAAAAGAATCATGAGGGAGTTTATTTAAGATGCCTCGGCAAGGAGGAAGCAGAACGCGTTCTGAGATAGTTTTACAACAAGTTTGGTACGGGCCATGGCTTGGGTTCTTATACGGCACATCAGATATTAAGGGTAGGGTACTATTGGCCAACTGTCTTCAAGGATGCCCATTGCCATGTTCGTTCATGTCATACGTGCCAGACCGCTGCCACCAGGGAGAGGAATGCTGCTGCCCCACTACAGCCCGTGCTGGAGGTAAGGCCTTTTTCATAATGGGGTCTCGACTTCATCGGTCCGGTAAGCCCTCCATCATCGGCGGGACACAGGTACATTTTGACCGCTACTGATTATTGTACTAGATGGACAGAAGCAATAGTTTGTAAGCATTGTACAATTGAAGTAGTTACTGATTTCTTAGAAAGTTTCATTTTAAATCACTTTGATTGTCCGTATGCTTTGGTATGTGATAATGGACCTGCCTTCGCCTCATTGAAATTTTCCAGCTGGGCGTTTGACTATGGGATTGCCCTCAAATTCTCATCTAATTATTACCCTCAGGGCAATGGCCTTGTCGAGTCCACAAATAAGAATTTGATTACCATGATCAAAAAGTTGTTAGATAGGAACCCCAAGGACTGGCATACCCAGCTCCGTTTTTCCCTTTGGGTTGATCGCACCCGCCATAAGGCTGCCCTTGGTGATTCCCTGTTCCACCTTGTCTATGGTCTTGAGCCAATATTCCCCATCCACCTGAAAATTCCTACTCTTCAGTTCATCAACGACTTTTATGAAGGAGGAGATTGTAGGGAAGCTCGTTTAGCTGAACTTTTACATCTAGAGGAAGTTCGAGACTGCGCAATAGAAAATTTTGCCAAACATCAGGGCGTAGTGAAGAGATGGTTCAACCACTGAGCCAAAATCAAGGCCTTTAGGATTACAGACTTGGTCTTATATTGGGACAAGGCCCACGAAAAGAATGGGGGACACAATAAATTTGACAAGCTCTGGCTTGGCCCCTTTCAGATAGCTGAGATTTTGGGAGATAATGCCTTCCGCTTAAAGAACTTAACCGGTGAAAATGTCCCATTGCCAGTCAACGGGTAGCACCTGAAGCATTACTTCCAGGCTTGAGCTCCTTCGAGCTCTTTGCTGTAAATACCTGTGCATAGGTTAGAGTAGTTGCTTTCTTGCTGGTTTGCGTTTTGTTCGCATCGATTTTTGCTTTCTCCCTCCCGGCGGTTTTGTTTCGAAAGAGGTTTCCCGCTCCTTTGTGGTGGCCGTGCTTTCCTGACAAGCAGTCCACTTTGCTGTCCGTTCTTTGTGTTCTATGGCTAAACATTCACTCTAGATTATCAGTCTTTGCAGAGCTATCCGTGAATGATTTCCCTATCTAAATTCTGCTTAGAACTTGACCCTTCGCCAGATCTTCTTATGCACATCTCGGATCTCACACAAATCACATAAATAATAAATTTTGAAGGACCGTGTTATGGTTGTCACGACACCCAAGTGAGTGAAAAATCTTAAGTCTACTCTAGTGACCACTGCAGTCTCAAACCCATTGTAGGTTTCAATGCTTACCCGGTCGAGCTACATGGTAAAAGAGAAATGAAATATCAAAGCAAAAAGAGAGAAAATAAACTCTGAAAAAGAAAATAAATGACCGTATGGGCATTCGGATAACTCTACCAGGGCTATGGACGCCTGACCGGTAGTAGAGCAATATCCATGAGATTGTAGCGACAACTCCACCGGGGCTATGGACGTCTGACTGGCAGCGGGGCAATGTCCAGGTTACTTTTGGTGTTAGGCAACTTACGTAGCTCACTTGGTTAAAGTAATAACCCTGGTTACTATCCCTAGGAAAGGAATGAACTCACTCCACACACACTTTCGAGATGTCATGTAAGCTGACCCAATTAAGGATCTTGTTCTCCCGAATTCATCCTTGGAAGCCATTTCTGGTCTGCGAAACTAGAGATTCTAGGTCCTGAATGAATATTTATCCCTAGAACGCTCCGGAGCGTTCTCCAGCGGAGTCGCCATTTGTTGTGCCCTCAACACACACGCCCCGTTCGGAACGGGGACCCTCTTTTCTTTCACCTTGTCGGGTCTGTCAGGGCCCTCATTTTATGCCTCTTTTTGACATTTTGCATGGTCGATATTACCTAAAGTTTCATCCTAAAAATCATATGGTTTCCTTTATGGTTTTTTGCTGGCCTCGTGGTTCCTTCGGCCTGCTTTAATCGTTCTTGCCTCCGGCGACTTCCGATCTCTGGGGGATCGGCCCCGCGACGGCGATCCTCCGTCGACCGCCCGTCTCTGCCCCCGAGCCTCTTTCGCCTCCGCTGTGCAAACCAAAAGCTCTCAGCGGCGAACTCCCGGCGGCCGCCCACCCTTCGGGCCCCCGGGTCTTGTTCGCCGTCGCCGTCGCAATGCAAAGCAAAATCTCACGGCGACAAGCCCCCTGCGGCGCCCCGCCCTCTGGGCCCCGGTCACCCCTTCGCCGCCGCCGTTTCCTTCGCCCGGATCTCTCCGCCGCCGCCGCCAACCCAAATTTGAAACCGATTGACTTTTGGCGCGATCGTATGAGGCATTTAATGCACGCATTAATGGCGAGGGGTATATAAACTATGGTCCCCAATGTCTTTTTCACTTGGAAAATTTGAGCAAATTGGAGCCTATTGTAGTCTGCATCAACGCGATCATCGGCATCAACCTCGCTCCGTCGACTCCACCAGTGGATCCCATCACCTACCCGCTTAGCGAGTTACAGGTAGGCCATCCTTGTTCACCCTCCCACTATTTTCGATCTTTTTGAGGATTTGGTTAAAAAGACCAATGAATTAAATGGCATAAAATTGAACAACCTCCAATCATGCTCCAAACCCACGTTTTAGAAATTCGCTAAACCCATCGCGTTGAGCCCCGTGTCGATCCGGAACTCGCCTGTTGCACGGCTGTTCTTCACGCAGGGTGACCGGCCCCCTCGGGCCCGATCCCCTCCTTCGCCGCTCCATTTTGCGTATAGTTGCATGCCGGCGGCCACCTCCCTAGCCGGGCCCGGGTCATCAGGATTCCATCCCCAGAATGCCCTTCGTGTTTTGTTGCATAAAATCTAACCTTAGCGGCAAAATCTGGTCCGCTTCCTGCCCTCCAGGTCCTGTCCTTTCCTTGGTGGTTTGGGGGTTGTTTAACCTTCGCCGGGCCTCGGCCCATCCTTCGCCGCCGCCGTTGCTTGTGGGTTGTCGTAGCCTCCCGGCGGCTGTCCCCTTACGTCCTCCCGTGGACCAGAGTCCAGTTTCCTCCTCGCCGTCACCGCTGGGCCACATTACAAAGTCCATTGGTGGCGAACCTCCGTCGGCTCCCCGCCCTCCGGGCTTCGGTTTCCTCCTCGTTGCCGCCGTTCAAAATGATCTAATAACATGCGGCGGCCTTCGCGAATCATCCTCCCGGCCTCCGGGTCCCAGTGATCCGAATGCTGTCCGGTCTAAAAATGTAAAACCAAACCCGATGAGGGCCGTCTTTTTGCTTCCCGCGTTCCGACCACCGGACTTCCCTCACCGGACTTCCGCCTGATGTCTGCCACCGCTGGCTTCCTTCGCCTGACTGCCTTCAGGCTTGAAACCTCCAGAGCTCCTCAAATCCACCCAAATCAATCCAAATTGAAATTCTAACTTCGACCCACATCCTAAATCATGCCGTTCTCCATCATAGACCCCTTAAAACATCAAAATTTGGCCAACGGGTGTCCCCGGGAGCTTTCGCTCGTGTTTTCCCTTCTTGACAGCATTCCTGCCAGGGAAGTCCGGCCCTCCGGGCCCGGATTGCTCAATTGCTCTAAAATAAAATCGATATCATTTAAGGATTAAATTTACGATGTATTTGAATGATTATTTAGATGATATGCTCTTAATGCAGACTAACATTAACATTTTCGATGTTTTGTTGTGCTGACTTCGCCCTTTGCTTGTAGGATATATGGAATCGGTCGTAGGAACTTCAGGGGCCTCTACCGAAAAGGACAAGGGTAAGAAGTCTGGGAGGGCCGCTCATGGAAAGGACGATAAGGACCAAATAAAGTTTCAATTTCAGGGGGAACTGCTCCAGTCAAAGGTCCCGACTGACTGGAAAGAGATCTCAGATACCAATATCGGCCAGGTGGACATAGATGAGTTCACCCAGAGGGTCAAAGTGGACCCTAAAACAAAGAATGCCTGGTTGATATGCCAAAGTGGGATTGCCAAAGCTATCGGCTTCCCTCCCTCTCTGATAGCACCTGAACTGGTAATGGCTTGCCGAGAAGCCTACCAAACAGATACCAGAACAATCATGGACAAGGAGGGGAATAACCTGGCCAACATGTCCCCGGCAGGAATCACAAAAATGTTCCACATTCCCACTTTCCCGCACATGCAGATCCCCACTTTGGAGCAGTGTCAAGCGGCATGGGATGCCAATCCATTGGGCTGCAAGAAGTCAATTAACATTTACTAGCTAAAGGAGAGACGGGGCAGCGCTGCAAAGGTCCCCCAAGAGCTGTTCCGTAGCGACTTTCAAGAAGATTATCACGACTTGGTGACTATGCTCAGCAGGGTCATGGGCCTCCCAGCAGCTGCCTACTTCCAGGAGTGGATGGCTTACTATATTGAGCAAATCATACGAGGAAACGAGGACGTGAAAACCAAGAGCTTGTTCGACTGGGGGAGTATTATCAGCAACTACTTCCACGAGCAGTTCGTGAATGTCAAGAAAAACAACAAGTTCTACATGACCTCGTACCTGGTGTACTCCTTGGCAGGTCAGAGACAATATAGTGGACTCTTCACGGCACCAGATGGGGATCACAAATGAGGGCTCAAGCCTTTTGACCGGTACCCTCAGCTACAATACCGCTACTTCAAGAAGGAGTACTGCCGGGTCAATGATGCCTTCATAGGCCACATTATCAGATTGGTGGCCGGGGACTTTGAGAGAAGGGTATCCCATAGTGCCAGGGCACTCTCGAAGGAGTATGCCTTCTTATACATTCAATTCCCCAATTTCACTTACATCCGTGCCCAGGGATTCACGGAACGGCCAAACAAATTGCCGAGATCCCCGAATGATAGGATCATTCTCCTGGAGCTTTCCCAGCAGCTCCAACATTTTTAGACGGTCTTCGGCCAAAAACACGTAGCAGAGATCCCCTATCCCATGACCCTCGGCCAGGGCCTCTATCGACTGCAAACATCTCAATGCGTAGGCAACTCAGAAAATGAACTCAAAGAATATAACTTTGAATGGTACATGGATCGCCCACGGATGGACCCACATGGCCATGTCAGGAAGGCGCTAGGGCCAGCATACGCCCACAAGTACCATGTTGAAGATTTTTGGGCGGATTGTAAAGATGATAAGGAGGTCTGCCAGAGACACTACATGCGAATGACAGTGCAGTTTTTAAGGAGAGTACAACTATTTCCGATACCAAACCAACTTGAAGAGGATGAGTCTGCCCTTGTGCACCCGAGGTACTCTGCGGTTGCCGACCTGGCAATCCCCTCCATCGACTGGGACGAACAAGAGGTCGAGGACCTGGATACCATCACCCAGCCTATCATAGCTCGCACTAGGGAGTGGGTCGACAGACGGGTCGCTCGACTGAAGCGACAAGGGGTGGCTCTAACATATGAAGCGCTCAAGAGCAGGCTAGGCACCACAGAGGATGTTACCGCCTCTACATCAGCTGGTGAGACTTCCAAGTCTTCCCCCGTCACCAAGTCCCATAAGAGAAAAGAAGCAGAAACAGCACAGTCCGCGGACCCCACAAAGCAAGCAACGAAGGACACAGAAGGCTCATCTCACAAGAAGCTCAAGAGAACAATGATCACAACGGAGGCGCAACCCCCCTTGCTCCTTCCTCCCCCAACTGGTGCGCTGCCCGCTTCTCAAACTATGGTCGCATCATCTCCGCCGGCAGTGGACATCTCTGTCCATCTTGCCCCTTCGCCCCCGGCTGGGTCAATTATCAATGTTGACTCCTCCTCTAGCATGAGCACCTCCCCTTCCTCTGCTGCTGCCATGTCACCCATTACCTCCCTGCCTCTGGCAACAATACCATCATCGGTTCCCCTTTCCACTATGCCTAAGGCTATTACACGGCACCTGCAGAGTCTTCCCCCCGAGCTCTTGCAACTCCTAATGGACCCCGCACTCCAGGCGGCCCTCGCCCAAGCCCTAGCAACAGCTCAGCCTTCGCAACCGCCAATAGGTCCACCGGCCATGGAGGCCACAATGTAGATTTCCAAGGAGTTGGAGGAGCTGGAACAAGAGGCTTGGAAGCCTATCGAAGAGGAGGCCGATGATTATTATGAGCAACCCGAATATATGCACAGAACCATCGACAAGGTGGCCTACGAGGAAGAAGAGACGAGCTCTTCCAAGGGTGGGGATTGAGAGGATGGCTCGGGTGCCAGGGAAATTATTCGGGTCTTCGATGAAGACGAGGAAGAAGAGTTGGCTCAGTAGCCAAAAGATGTTGGGGAAGAGGCAGAACAGTCGCCATGTAATGAAGAAGGATAGCCACAAGAGAGGCAGCCTGAAAAGAATCTACCTGAGGCCGAGACCCACGTTGTGGAGAGCCTCGAACCCGAGGCTGCTGAGGAAAGGAAAGAAGAGGGGGCAGCAAAAGAACAAGATCCTACCCAGATATTGACCACCAAGGCACCCGTTAAGCACCTCATGTTTTATCAAGACTCTGACGAGGAGGAGGATGCTGCCAAGGAAAAGGAAGAGCTTCAAAAGGAGGAAGAGGCTGAGATCTTACAGTTAACAGAGAAGGGTGAAGGTAGCCATGAGGCACCCAAAGACAAATCTATTATGCCCGACTGGCTGGAAAAGCAGCTCGAAAAGACTACTCCTGTTCTGAGCGACCCGAGGTCGAGATTGGAAGCCATCTTGGCTTGATCCCTGACCGTAACAAAGAAGGAGAAGAAGCCTAAGGTCCATTCCAGGATAACCATGGACGCTTCTGGCTCCCGAGCTGCACAAGTAGCAACGCCAACTGTTGGCCAGGTCAAGGTAAGCTACAATATCTCCACGATTGACCTAGGGACAGCAACTAGGGAGCAGAAGGTCGGACATCTGGAGGAGTCCGTGGCCACAGTGGTGCATCTAATTAAACAGGACAAGGTCACTAAAGATGAGCTAAAGGCGCAGGTTGCTGCCCTAACTGACTACATCTAGCAATGGTCTTCAATAGACGACCTCCCCACTACCTCGACGGTCGCGCCACAGCTGCTCTCCAAGGAACAGATAGATAAGCTAGAGAGGAGGAAAAACTTGGAGAAGACCACGGAGCATTGGTTCCAGCGAGTTGCGAGCGTTGGAAACATAGGAATCGGCTTGGCTGTGCAGATAGCCAACAAGTTCCTGGATTTGGTTCAATCCTTAGAAAGCACGAAGAAACTCTGCACCGGCTTCCCTGCAATCTATGACTCCGCCTTCCCAAGGGTTGAGGCCATCCTTCAAATGCCAGAAAGCACGTGGGAAGAAAAGCTAGAACTGAAGAAAGAGGATCACTGGTTGGTGGATGTGTGGCGCAGAGACCTCATCAACCGGAAGGAGAGGATGGAACAAATCCAGAGCAGGGTGGATCTAGATATTGCATGGATCAAAGAAATCTGAGCTGAATGCGCCGAGTACCTTAAGCTGATAACGGGTCATGATATGCCCACAGTGCAATTGGATGCAGAAAAGGTTAGGTCATACTTTGAGGAAAAGATGAAGGACGGGACAGCCGAAGATATCACAACGGACTTCCTGAGTTTCGCTGCCCGTGCCTTCAATAGATTAGAGCTATTCAGAGATCAGGGCTCAATGTATGATGAGGATTGGAAGCGGCTGGAAGACAACACTAAAGAATGGAGCTACCGGGTGTTGAGATGCGAAATCCTCGAGATCGATAAGCTTCAGGCTGTCATCCTCAAACACATAGAGCACACAGCCTCCGAGGAGCAACCAGACAGCCCAGCCAAGAAGAAGGACCTCCCAGAAGAGTAGCTACAACCAAAGAAACAACAATTAGCTACAAGACAAAAAGCAAATAGTGTCATCCGCTAGATGACGAAATAGGGAAAGGACAAAGAATGTTTTTTAATTGAAAATCTAATTGGGGGTAGGTGAACCCCTATTTTGTAATGAATCGTGGCCACACAATGGAAATGAATCTTGGCCATTCATTTAGTTTTTTGAAAACTATAAATAGAGCACTCCCCTCATTTGCAAAAGAGAGAGTTGAGTTGTTGTAAAGGCATGCTACTGAAATTTATGAGAAATAGCATTGACTTGGTGCATTTCCTTGTTTTCTCTCATGTCAATTGATTCACTTCTCCAATATTAGATGTTTAGTTTAGATCTATTTGCTGTTTAGTTAGCTATTTATGTTATTTTGATAATTTTACGAATGCTGTTGGCTGATTGTGAAGATTCTTGTTTTGTTGATGATCCCTTAGTCCATTTTTTTTGCTATTTGCTGAAGGTAGACAACTATGCAAAGTTAGCCTGGACTTGATTAAAGCTGCTCAAACACTTATCTTTAGTTCATGCATGTATGTGGTGGATGAAGGATAAAAATCTGCAGCCCTTAGAAGATAGCACAATTTCCATGATACTGTGAAATCCTTGGTTAAGTGGGATATTGTTTTGAAGGAATTGTCCATTGCAGGAACTCCATTATCACTGTTCATAATAAGCTTCAAACTTAGGAACTTTTCTTTCCCTTCGCTCTTTTTCCTTTTTTTTAGAAACTGAACAATACCAAGGTTCATTGCATCTTATAAAGCCAAATCTAACAACCAGATGGAGTTTGAGACTGCTGTTTGAACCTACAGCCAACGCATAACTACTTTCATGCTAAAAAACTCCTTTTCCAAGATCCAACTTCATGCTTTGTGCTCACACTTTGTATTTCTGTAAGGCCGCCTTGTGATTCCAGCAAATCACATCAAACTACTGAGGTATTTTAGCACTGTCATGCCCTAACACCCGAGAGACCTTGGGATAGTGTTCTGCAACTCGATTGTGGGAGATTGTCTTTCAAGAGAGGTAGTGCACCTGTGCACTGCCTGTGTTGTGAAGTGCATAAAAACACCATCAACAAGTTCCAAATCAGATATTTCTTTGGGGGGTAATCTTGCAGTGATTAATTACATTCTTTTGCTTGATTTGTGTTCTTGCAATGGGGAAATATCAAATTGAACTCCCAACTCCACATAATTATGCTATATGAAGAAAATTAGTATGGAACTATCTCATGATGAAAGGTTTAATAGGTCATCTAAAGGACACCGTTCAAAAACTTACTGATGCTAAAGAATTGGAAAAGTGGGAGATTGATCATGAGAAAACACTTGGATGCATATGTTCATTAGTCTCATTTGATTTACAATTTCATATTGAATCATGTAATACAACTAAAGAGGCATGGGAGACTTTTGAAAAATTGTATGGTAAAATAGATAAGATTAGAGGTTATCAAATTGATAATGATTTGATGAATCTTGATCCTAAATTTTTTGACCACATCCAAGACTGTATCTCCAAAATCAAGCAACTAAGAACATAGTTGAAAGAATGCAGTATTGAAAAAGAGGATTTACAATTGATTCTAAATGTGTTATCCAAGCTTGGTCCTGAGTATTTAGTATTTGTTTTTGGCTTTCATACCCATCGAATTTCTATGGGAGCATCATATGTTGATCCTAAGTTTGCTGACTTTGGAAATATCCTAATTCAAGAGAAAGCTAAGTTAATGAACATGGGTCTAATCAAGTCTTCCAAGCCACAAGCATTGGTGGCTAATGAGTCTAAGGTACAGAAAGAATCAGGGAGTCTTGATAAGAAGCAAAAGAAGAAAAAGAACAAGCCACATAAGGAATCAAAATCCTCATCTTCGAAAGGAGAATCATCTAAGAAGGAGAGGCTTTTTTGTGCATATTGCAAGAATGATGGACATGAAGAACACTATTTTTATAAGAAGGATATTGATGAGTTGAAAAATCTTCTAAAAAACAATCACATTGTTTTTCCTTCTAGAATATCTAAATCTTCTTCTCCTTCTACTTCAAAATAGTATAAAAAGGACAAAGGTAAATCATCATAATACAAAGGACAAGCTCTTTGTACTCTTTCAGGTCCAGGATCAGGGAGATGGCTTCTAGATTCAGGAGCATCTCATCATATGGCATCTTCATAGACTATCTTCTCTTCATTTCAGCCTTGTACTATGTCTCCTATTTTGATGGGAAACAATACATACATGAGTGTAATAGGGAAGTGATCTATTAGTTTTTGGGAAAACAGTTTCTAGGATATCTTGTGTGTTCCTTATTTGACAAAAAATATTCTTTCCATTTATCAGATTAGACATGGTGGAGATGGGAGAACTGTGGAGTTCACTCTTGATTCTGTCATCATTCGAGACTTGGAGACTAGAGAGATCATTGCTACTGGGGTGGTTGATCAGTCATCTCAATTGTATACCTTTTCATAGTTTTCTTCTTATGGTGACATTGTTCCTTCGACTATTTTTCATATGAACCATGATTTAGAGGAGACATTTGGCTTCTTGAACTTGGGATTTCTCACATCATATCCAGTTCTTGATTCATTCATTTCATCTCCTTCATCTACTGTTGTACCTGATGATGCTTATGTTGCTATAGTTTTGGCTCCTTATGATTTAGTGTAACAGGATATACATTGTCTTCCAGATATGGCTACTTTGGATGACTTCTTGATAGGTATTTTAGACTTGTTTGTAGATTCTCATCTTACAAATTTGGAGGACATCATTGATAGCATTCATCTTCTCTTTGATGAAGATGTACCTTCAGTTGTTGTGAGGGAACACCTTAACCATCTTGTTCATTCTCTACATGATCATTCTTCACAGATTGGTGTGAGTGTGGATACTTTTGGACAACATTTGGAGGAGGCTTCTTTGTCTTTAGAGGGGATATCCTTATCTTTGGATTATGATCTACATTCATCTCTACTAGATGTTGGATTGTCCTCTTCAGCAGTGTGCCCTAGAACGCATGTTTGGAGTGTGTCAGCTTTTGGCATTGATGTGGAGACACTTGAGCATGCTTCAGAGACATCATACATCATTCATATTCTTGATATCCTGCATACATCCATGGTTTTGTTTCTTCCTAAGGGGAGGAATGTTGTTCGACAAGATTGGATCATCTTCAACATTCAATGTTGAGCTTCTACTATCATTGTAGGAGAGTCAACATTTATGGGGGGCTACCTTGTCTCTCTTCTACTTCTCTCTTATGGGGGGTCTTTTTCCTCACATGGGGTTTTTACCTTATCATGCATCATTGAGAGTATTGCATTTTTTTTTGAATTTCATCTCTCTTTTGGGGAGGAGTTTTTTCCCATTGGGTTTTCTCCTTTTCTCCATTTGTGAGAGATTGTATTTCATTTGCATTACATATGTACATGGGTACCTAACATGGCCTAGTAGTCGGGACCCATCTTTGCATCTTTGTGTCATTTGCATAATAATTTTCCACTCCCTAAGTTGCACTTAAGGGGGGGTGTTGGTGTAATTAAAAGTGTTGTACCTTGTCCTAGGTCATAATTACACCTTAGTTAAGTTTACTTAGGGACCACATAGGAGGTAGTTGGAGAATTTCCACTTTTGGTGGACTTATCATGCTATTACTTTATCACATCCACCTTTCATGGACACATCATGTGACTACATGTCCACCTTTTGTGGGTGATCCACCATTTGTGGTGATTATCACATTATCACCTTTCCAACTTAGGTGGAGTGATAGCTTTTAATAATTGTCTCATGTCATAAGATTACGACACTTGTCATAATCTTATGCCCTTCTATGTTCTCACCTTGGCTATATAACTAAGTGGTCTCTCTCATTGTATACAACAATCATATCATTGACATTGAATATAGTTTATTCTTGTCATATTCATCTCTCTCTCTTTTGTGCTTTCCATTTGGTCTCAAGATCTTGGCAGCTGTAGCCAATTCTAACAATCCTTTCATTCAATTGGAGTGACTTTTAGCCCATTTTCTACAGAATTGACCTCGACAACCTGATATTCAGTCATTTCGAGATCTAGAGTAGCAGTGTTGACCTTTGAATTTTCAGAAATCTTGGGGAGGGCTGATTCACCACCCTTGGTGAATGAGTTCCACTTGAAATTTGGAAATTTTTATTTTGTCAGAAATCAACTCCCGGCTGTCAGAAATTAGCTCCCAACACTTTTTCACCAGTCGAAGGACTAATTTGTCACCCTTGGCTTATGAGTCCCACTGTGAAAAAAAATAAAAATTGATCAGTATTCTAGACATTCCAGAAAGCTCACATATCACCTAGGTGCACTTTGTTTTCATCCATCTCTTTCTGTTTTGCATATTTCTTTCTATCTCTCCATGTTTCATAGTTTCTGCATATCACACCATGTTTTCAGAAAAAACATAAATCTTAGTTTTGCATACATTTTAGATCATCTTAATCAGTAATTTATATTTAGTTTAGTTAATTTGCATCATATCATACCACACACGTCCTTATTTGAATGAACATCTAGCATTTCAGGATCTAAATCTCTCTTTCTAGGTGAAAAATATAGGAAGAGAGCAAGTATTTTGGGTCCTAAAATCTATGTTACATTAACATTGAGAGATGTGTGTCCTAGGTAAGTGACATAGGACCCATTAACTATAGGGTGAATAGTTCCTCACTTGCACCTAGGACCTAAATTCAAATTATTTGTTTCACACTTTTTCAATGATTTCAAATGCATATTTAGATGTTGGCTTGTGATATTTGAATTTCGGGAATTAATAATAAGATATGTATAAATAAGAGGTCATTTCATTATGTTTTATCCTAGAAAGAATATAAGACATTAAGCATTCTAGCTAATTCATGAGCAAGTGTGATTAAGAGCATTTCAAGGTATTCAAGTGCAAAAGAAGATTATTGCACCAATCAAGATTCCATTGTCATTTCAAAGATTTATTGCATCATGCATGTTGTTTTAGCTAATATGGTGATGTAGAGTTCAATATCTATTCAAGCATTCAAAGGGGTTGTTTAAAGACAAGTTTCATGATCAAGATCTATATCCATCGAAGCCAATTCATGGTAGTTACAGATCTATAATCCAAGGTTCAAAAAAAAGGTTGGATTTTAGGTGGAAGATCCTTTGAAGAGAAAAATTGAAGAAAGTTGCAAAGTTATCAAATTTGCAAGAAAAGTTATCATTTCATGGAAAATCCTCTACAAAATTTATTTTCAGCTCTTCAATAGTGAGAATCGATAATCCAGGAGTGTAGACACAGTAGAAGAGAACCCAAAAATAAATTTCAGAGAACCCTAGCCAAGACCCATTCACCATAGGGCGAATGAGTCCCTAGTGAGCTTCAAAAAGTGACTTTTGGTGATTGGTACATATTATTCTCCCCTTTCTAGATCTTCCTTTTAATCATTGTTTCTATCTGTTTTGAGTATTGTCCTTCATTTGCATTCTATAACTTGCATTTTGGAGTTTGTTTGATGGTTTTGATCTTTCTCCCCAATGTGCTATTTGGTTCATACCCCTATCCTCATAGAGAGAAAATTTACTGATTCATACCTTGATTTGACTCACCTTTTTGGTTGTTAGTCACTTCATTGTGTGGATCTCATTTCCTTGAATGAAATTAGAGAAATAGTTCCATCATACCCCATTATTTATCAATCCATTTTGGTGAACACCATATTTTTTATGTTTCATTTTGATGAACTTAACTTTGATCATTGCATTTTCTAATTTTGGAGTCCTCTTTCTCCCTAGATTTAGATATTGCATTCATTTTCATCTCTTTACTTTGAATTGAGTATCATTTAGGGTGTCTAGTTTGAATTTAAATTTACATTTCATTTAAGGGTTTAAGGATTGCATCTTTGCATTCTCTAAATATAAGAAATATTAAAAAATCAATCATTTTACATATCATTGATATAGCATTACATCATATTCATTTGCATTTTAAAATTGAAACAAAATTGCATATCAAATTAAGTTTTATAGTTTGTCATTTTGTCACATTTTTCACTTGCATTCAATATTGACTTCATAGAAAATTAAAATTGTAACTTGTTGTATCACATCAGAATCTGAAAACCACTAACATTTACTCAAAAATATGTAATAACACTTTTCAAAACCCTCACCTCAGACCCATTCGCCATATGATGAATGAGTCCCTAATTAGGGTCATATTCTAATTTTTTGGGCATTAAAACATTCATTTCTGCATTACTGTTTTCTATTATTAGATTTTTGTTTTTGTTTGTAAAATTTTTATTTCTTCAATTTGGTCAAGAAGAATAGATGAAGGCTTAGAAAAAATGCAAATTCTTGTAAGTCTTGATGTGGCTCCTAGGCTAGCTAACCTAAGAAAGATGCTTAAGAGTGAACACGAAATACAAATTTTTTCTGGCCTCATTGACCTCCTTAATGAGATCTTCAAATATCAAGAGAATGATAATATACATACCACTTGTAGATGGTAAAATCTGCATTTGCTCAAAACAAACAACACACATTAGCATGGTTAGTTTAAAACAAAGCAAATAACAACATCCATATGAAATGATACATCAATGCTTTCAAATGCAAACAAATGACAAAAGCAAGCTAAATAAGCACATGAAAAACATGAAGTAAGTCATCTCATATTGGATTGGTGCTTCTATGGAAAGAATCCCTTTCCCAATCCTTGCTTAAGCTAAGCTAAATGATATAATGCCAATGATGACGATGGAGTAAGATGGGAAAAATCAGTTCTCAAGGAGAGTGACTTTGCAAGAGATTGTGGAGGATTTGATCAAAGATGAAACTCTCATTTATAGATTTTCTTGATGAGAGATTGGCCAAATGGATGAATGTGGGATAAAGAACAAGCCAATGAGATGGAGACAACTTGTCATCTTGTGAGTGGTTGATGCATGTGCAAGATTTGGGAAATGTGCCCAAGAGGGGGAAATTTCAAATTCAAATTTGAGAGTAAATGTTGAGTGGGGGACATGTAAGATTTTATTAATTGCTTTGTTGGATGTACATGCCCACTTGGTTTTGAATTCAAACTTGAGGGAAAATGCCATGTTGAGTGAAAATGCTGATTTAATAAATCAATAATTGATTTATTGGTGCAAGTGGAAAAATCTAGAGAATGCAAGTGGTTAGGATTAACATTTAATCAGAATTAGGTTATCTTAATGATGATTAGGCGAGTTTGACTTTTATTACTTAAATACTTGATTTATTTAAATCAGAAAAGGATGGAAATGACTTTTGAGATTTTAATTAAATAAAGTTCGATTTATTTAATTAAAGGATGATGTGAGCCTTTGATTTACTTAAATGAATAACCTTAGGACTAAAGACCTGATTTACCTAGTGAATGGATTTGTTGTGTTTGATTTATTAATGAGTGGATGAACGTGAATTGGGTGCACGATGTTAATTTCACGTGTCTACACCACGGTCAACTTTATTGAAGCTAAACCTCGTACGGGTCAAACAAAAACGCCCCTTTATATTGCTTTCTCACAAAATAACATTAATCCAACATGCACCCGATAGTCCTCTTTACATAGCTAAAAGAATCAATGACAAGCCTGCTAATGAGATATTAATTGATCTCATCTATGTAGAAAACGTGATCACTGAAGAATTCTTATTTGTGCATGAACTCTATCAATATACACATGAAAGAATGAAAGCATGGATCAAAATTTAAAATAGTTTCAATCAGATGAAAGTTTTGTCCATATTCGAAAGAAAAAAATCCGTCCTTGAAAAGATTGAAGTATAATGGTCTATCGGCCAAAATGTTTCTTGATGTAAGTATAATGGTCTATTGGCCAAAATATTTCTTGATGTAAGAGAGGTGATATATGCTTGATTAATTGTAGAAAGAAAATTCTTATTTTTCATTTCGCTTGATAGTTCATAAAGATGGAAGTCTTATACAACCATAGATAATGACACCCATGATAAAACACCTAGCTTTATTCTATATATTAGAAAAGATACCGTCTAATTGAGTTTCCTGCAGTTTCTTCTGACTTCTCCGTTGGTACCAGTTATGGGTTTTATGTTTCCCATATTCACCATGGAAGCTGCAAAATCACTGAAGAAGGTATCCTGATTTGTAGAAAAGGTAGTCACTTGAGAATCAGCAGACCCTCCATTGAATAGCTGCTGATCAGAGTGAAGAAGTCCTTTCTGGCTTTTAAGATTATTGTAGTATTTGTTATCAAAAACAGTGGCAGTTTGGACGTCTAAGGGCGACAGATTATTGTCACCACCAGTGCTTGGGCAGTTAGCTTTCAGAGAAGTGGCAAATGCACTGTTTATATTCGATTCATTGTAGATGCGAGTTCTGAAGTTGGTGCACTGCGCTTGACCAATTGTATGAGCACCTGAAACACTCACATAATTGGTTATCATAAATGCTAGTTTTACTATCTTGGAACCTAAATAAAATTGCTATTCAATACATATCACTTAAAATTACCTGAAAGAGTTATCATGTCCTTTGTAGAAAGACCTTGATTAGTAAAAGAGGAGATGAGTGCGGCGAGACTGGATGTGGGTGGAGGAATACTGCTGTTTGCGGCGCTCAGGCTTGCAGTTCTCAAGTCTCTTCTCCCAAGCTGTACGGTCCATTTTGGCCCTCCCAACTGTTATTACCAAACAATATTATTTCTGATCAACAAGAACATTTTCTCGTAAAAGTATTATTCTTATTCAATCTCTCCCACATTAATACTAACGCTATCAAATAACTCCAAAATATAAACAGAGTGGATGAGAAAATTAGCTACTTCGGTTACTGAATCACGAGCAGCAATGGCTAAAATGTCAGCACAAGAAATAATTCCGGGGCAAGTTGCTTCCACTTGAGCCTTGATGGTGTCTATCACGTTGAATCCTCTCACTGAGTTTGCGTTAGGCGCGGCAGTTTTTTCTCCAGTAAAGTTTGCAGAGTCGTCCAACAGTATCGACCCATCACATCCCTGCAAATTTAGAGAACAAGTCAAGAGCAAAACGCTGCATTAACGTAACAAGGTAAGAGAGCATAAAAGTTAAAAGGAGAGTCTTACGTTAACGAAACAGTCATGAAAGTGAAGCCGGAGCAACGATGCACCCATGCGTTTTTCTTTGGCGACCGCTTGCTTTACCGCAGCTTTGACAGTAGACAGTGCCTTGGGACACGTCTTATCGTAGAACGTCGAACTGAGCTGCTCACTGGCAGGACTCAAACAAAAGAATATCAAAGCAATACACGGAATCCAACTATTAGTCCTCATGACTGATTGTTTTGCAGGTCAATATGTAAACTCTACAGCTATTTCTCTGTTCGATATTCGAAGAAATTTGTTGTGGAGAAAGATTTTTGAGTACTGGGATTTTATAATAGATGAAGAGCTTCTGTAGCTTATAATATCTATAATTATAATAATCGAGGGCAAGCGCAATCATTAGATTTTTCTCTGTGGAGCTTTGCCTTTGGACAAAATAGGGCCGGCGTGGAATGAGTCTGAACTATACAAAAATTCAACTTACGCGGCACCTCATCCGTAATGTTCTCAGATAGTAGAGATATCATGGAAGCAATCCCTACTCAGGGAAGGCTCCTTTCTGCCTCGCGAGAGCAATGTGTCGGCTAATCATGACATTTACAATAGAAAATGTTATCCAGTTATCTTCCAACGAATCTCTCATTTTAAAGTTGTTAAAATCATGCCGTCCAAACACGTTGAATCTCTGTAAAATTAATTTTCTGTAGCCGTTGCTTAAAGCACATTCAATCGACGTTACTTAAATTTCTCTATATATTTTTGGTCAAAGCCTTGAAAGGGCTCAATCAATGTAGGGACCTTTGAAGTATTAAGCCGTGGAACTCATCGTGACAAACTGATTCCAAGTTGGGAATTAATGTATTCTTTTACTCCGTCTAAGTCATAGTTGTATACGCAATATAAAGTTCATATCAATTCCAATAGAAAATAGAATATTATTTGTTGAGCCTTACAATTGAAACACATACTCTTCTCGCAAGATTCACGAGAATATCTAGTCAACCTTTCCAATAGTGTAACAGTAAGGCAAAGGTTTATGCACCCTCGACAAATATTATGTTTAGGGAGATTGTGTACGCATACGAATCTGTGTGTACTTTTATGAAGCTTTTATGTTAAGAGGAATATTGTTATTTGGTAATTAAAAAAGTTTTGTAAGTAGTTGTAATCAATGATAATTAATTTTTATTTTTTTAAGGAAGTTGAATTATTTTAGAAAGCAAGTCTCGTCAAGTATAATTAATTTTTATTTTATTAAGGAAGTTGAATTATTTTAGAAAGCAAGTCTTGTCAAGTATAAAAGTTTTTTTTTTTTTTTTTTTAAGAGATGAACTTTAGATATTTATATGTAAAAAACATTCACATATTTTATTTTAAGAGTGGAGTGATAGAAAGCGATATAATGATCTTAAATACTATTTTTTAAAAAGTCAACTATGAATTTAAAAATTATGTGATGTAAGAAATCTAATATATAAAATTAAAAAAGTTTGAATTGTTGACTGAAATAAATTTAATTATCATTAATGATTTCAAAATTGAATTGAAAGTGTAACAAACCATTATCTTATAAAAAATAAATCAAAACTTTCTCACCAACTTTAAAGAATTGAATTCAAATATTTTTGTTTTTTAATCTAAAAATAAAAATAATATAAATTAACATGATAGGTGAAAATATGAAGAAGGAATAATTCTTTATAGACTTTTAATAGTGAATATGTTATATGGCTGAAAATACAAAATAAAATGTTACAATGTGTAATAATTTACATGTTGTAAAATAGTGGTGAATATAAATATATTTTAGTTGAATATTTAATAAAAAATATTTTAAAAATTTAGAGATTGGTATGTTGGATATTTTAGTTTTTATCTAAATGGTAAAGATAAAAGTGTTGGATATAGGATAAGGAGTATGTAAACATTACATACAACAATACATCCTAAATTATCGTGAAAAGAGCTTGTGGTTCATGAATACATACTATGTTAGCATATATAAATTCCACATAAAATGTGTTATAGATAAATAAATATTACATAAAATTACTAAGAAAATAAAGAGAATACATATATTTTATAATTTAATAAAAAACTTCATTATTATACAAATACTCTTTATATTCATTTTAAATATTTCTATAAAAAATTTATTATCTTTTTGTTCAAATAATTTCAAGTTTAAAATTATTTAAGTAATTAAACTTTATTAATAAAAATTCTATATAAATATATAACTTTTACTACATGTATTGAAATAAAATATAAAATAAAATAATTCGTTATTTAGCTTTTCAAAAAATAATATTAGGAGTTACATACAAAAGTAAAATAAATAATAAATAAATAAATTTAATAAAATAAAATTTAAAGTAAAATAAAATAACTCTTATTTAAATAAAATGACTTAGTAAAAATATATTAGTTATCTATTGATGTATTTATAGTAGTTTTATATCTTTTAGAAATAAAGTAAAATGTAAAAAAGAATATACTTATTAACTTTTATAAATCTTATGCACTATTGGGGGTGGTGGGCCTAGTTCGATTGGTGAAAGCATTCTATTGTAGGAAAGAGGTCATGAGGTATAGTCTCCCCACCATTCCTGTGGTACTAGAGGGCATGGTTGTACCCACAAAAGGATATGAAAATCATGAAAAAACCTATCCTAGGAATTGGACATTCCAACAGGCGACTAATATCTTTTCATGGTCGTTCATTTACTTGTCAAACCAAGGAATGTATACTTGAAATGGAGCAGCACTGTATGTGCACTAAGAACCAGTTTCAGTCACAACCTATCGAAAATAAATAATTGGAAAGAATTCTACCTAAGTTACAGGAAGGTAATGCAAAGTTCTCTTAACTCAACCATTATTTAACCAAAGCAAAAATCATAACAGCTATGACTGAGAAACAAACTATAAACTAGCCTTATGCTATAGGAAAAGACACATGGATGGATTCCTGATGTTGTAGGAACAATATAAGATTGAGTTTGCATAGAAACTTCAAGAATGAAATCTAACTTATGATCAACAGAAAATGAACGACTAACTAACTAACTATAGATACTTACTAAGTGGGTCCCCTTAGCAAGCATCAAGTAACTATGCAAGAGTTGAACTCAGAATGGTATACATTGTTCTGCTCATATGAAAACTAACACAAAACTCTATCTCTTATTATCATACTAACTCTTACATGATATCCTTTCTATCTCGTTATGCTTGCTCACTCACGCAGGAGGAACACTTATTTAAATCAGGAAAACAACTAACTAACCCTAATAGAGAAAGACGTGGATGTAAATGTATCTTAGAATTGAGGAATAAACTAAATAAATGAACTTATCCGCTCAACACGGTTCAGAGAGAACTCAAAATTCCACTCTTTCCAAATCATTTGACATTTAAATTCCTTCCCAACAATTTTAGTCAAAGAGTCTTTGCCAGAATAACTTCCTCAAAGTCGTGCAAGAAATGTACTTTACTGCAAGGCCGAGATTAGCTGAGATCAGCTGCACTTGATGTGTTCATACTTTCTTCAACAACCTACAAAACACCAGGCAACAGAAAACATGCATGGCAACTAAATGATATTCATTTATTAATCACATATCAAATTTAGTTCGTTATTCAAAAATAACAAGCATTATACCAGTCATTTGGGAAGTCAAATAGGGTAATAAATATAGGCATATCAAGATGATAGGCTATAGGAATATAAAAGTGTATTGCCATAGGATATCCCCCAATAAAAGTTGTCTAAAGAGTTAAACAATCATGAACAACAAAAGTAAGGGTATTAAAAGTACACCATGATACCCAAATTATGAGTATATTTTGGGCTCATCATTTTCCCCCTACTTAACCTAATGCTAGTTCTCCAGCATTAAAATTTTTGGTTGTCTCTCTGAAATCAGTGGTTGAGGCATGACCCTGAAATGAAGTTTCAAATTTGTAATAAAAATTTCTAAAACTCTGCCATCTTTCATACCTATGAGTTTCTTTATCTTCATTAATATTTGTAGCTTGGTAGGGATAAAGAGGCCACATTAGCATAGGAGGTCTAAATGTCAAGGGCAAGCATAATTTAAACATCTCTTGAAGGCCCAACCATATGTATCTATTTGATCTTCTGAGAGTTGTCATAAAATTCAGGGGACTATGAGGCTCAGACCTTCTTAACCCAATATTCAATCTCTCCCATCTCTTCTCAATTCTGGAATATGACAGTTTCCAAAATGAGTATGTCTATTTTTGAAACTCATCATACACCTATGTTCTAAGATCAAATATTTTCATCCTGACTGTACCATTATTGAGGCCATATGCCACAGTAAGCTAGGTTTTTAACATTGTATAAGGGTTTGAACTCTCAGGGCACAATGGAATAGGCTCATCCCTTTCGGCTTCTTCATATGCTTCCAATTGTCTATCATAATTAGCTTCGTTTTCTGCCCAAGACATGAGTAATCTTAAATGAATGTCACCAATGTATAGAACTGGATTCCACTCTATTTCAGAGGGAATTATAAATCCATGTAAATAAAATTAGCACAAAGAATTCCTTAGCCAATTAGGAGCCGCTTGGTATGCATCATAGAATTCTTTAGCAGTGTGAAGAACAGGAAGTAGATTCCTAGAAATTCTCATTAACTGGAACCACAAAAAATGTTCCTTGAGACACAGAGCATAAACTCTAGGCGGTGGTCTACACTCCATAATCTTACTAGTTAATGTCATCATTTCATCCATTTTCTTTTTTCATTTCTTGGATTTTGTATTTTTTCCTTTCAATGTCTCTTTTCAGTTTCTTCTTTTCTTCCCCCCAAAGACTTTGTTGCATTTCAGTCTTGGCTAGGTGGTGGAAAATCAAGGTCTCCAATGTGACCAGTCTCCTTGTGATTCTAAAATATTGCAAGAATTCAATCAAAAATGTCTTTTTGTAGACAACCATGGCTTGACAAGTTTTACGGGGTAATGAAGCTTCATTGGCCACTTCCAATTGTTTAGGCTATTCTTCCTCTTGCTGCAGGATGAATTCATGTTGCTACAATGGAGAAGATTGTGCTTCCTCCAAAATATGCATAGTCGTAGCAGCCAAGTCATCGAGACTTGGTACTCCCTTTCATTATGCTCAACTTCCCTTGTCTCAATTTGTTCTTCTTCAGGAATAACAAATGGACTTTGTGTAGTATTCTCAGATACATCTTGAGAGACATTATGTTTAGAACCTACATATTCCTTTGGAGTTGCTGGAGGTGCTATTGTAGCTTTCCTCTTTCTGAATTACCTAGAGGGCTCTTCCTTATCAGAAGATGATGGTGAATTTATGGTGGCAGCAAGTGTTGTCGTAGGAGAGATTGTTGCAGGAGTATAGCGTTGCCTTTTCTAAGGATGAGGGTCAGATTCTGGGGTTTGTTCCACCCCAGATGACTCTCTTGCCTTTTTTTCCTTTTTCTCTCCTATTGGCAGACCTAGTTTGCACTTGGGCAGAGGAATCTAGTGTGAAGGTTGTAGTTCTAGGTGCTGCAAGAGTAGATGACCCTTGCCCTGCTTTCCTACTGGAAGATGCTATTTTCTCTTTCTTTTTCTTAGGCCGTGGAGCAATTGTCCTATGGGGTTTTGGAAGTTGTAGGCTCTTTTGGGCAACAAATTCTTGCCAGCAGAGAGGTGACACATCCCTCAAAGAGTGTTCAATCAATAGTTTTATAAGGACATGGTGGGAAATAGAGTTATCCTTCCCCTTTTGAGTTTCATGGGCACATTGTTCCAAAAATTTTAACAAAAAATTTTAGACATTAATAGTTAACCCATGCCTCATATGACTCAGCAATTTAAAATGGTAGGAATGTAGGTAAGAAAAAGGGCCTTCACATGTTAAGTACCTAATTATAAAAGCAACATATTCTGGATACGGGGGAGGCAACGACACTCACTTGCATCCTTGCTTAGAGACCTCCAAGGGTCCATCAGTTGGTATTGTAAATTATGCCCTAGCAGAAACAACATATGAAGAAAAATTCTCTCCTATAGCTAGAAGCCTAGTTACCTCTGCAATTCGTTCTTCAGTTACAGCTACTATTAAACCCCATACTGTAGCCTCTCCTTTAGAAATGGTTCTTAAAAGTTTTCCTATGGCTTCCTCATTGAAAGTATCTAACCTCAAAAAGTAGTTCAACCAACCACAGAGGGCGAATGCTTGAACTTTTTGAGGATTCTATGTCAATATCTCTTGAGCTACAGGCTCATGTCTTACCAGTTAACCACCCATATTCACAATTGTCTTAGCTGAAAATTAAACTCTTTTCTAAAAATTCAAAGAAAACTTTTTACTTTTCTGCTCTATTTTTTCTGCCCTGCCATCACTTTCTCTTCTTTTTCAAGAATGAACTCAAAAGATATTTTCATGTAATGAACATTACAGCTACTTAAACAAGCAATTTTAATTGTGATTTATGATGAAACATGTAGTCATATTTGGAAAATACAAGAAAATAATAAAGAAAAATATCTGAACAGTTGTGACAGTAGCATAAGTGAAATGGATTATCCTGACCCCTTCTTAAAATATGACATGTGTCCACACATGTACTAAAGAATAGGCAGATATTGGGCAATAATGACTGATATAGACATAATAGTAAATGAATAAAATGAAATAAATCAATGATGCGACAACAAAAGATATCGTGTACCTTTCAATAAATGCACATACATGCTGAGAAAGATGATGGCTTCAACATGAAATTACGATTGGGAATGAAATCATAATCAAGGGTGGTGCAGATGATTGAGGTGGATGGGTGACATGGATGAATGAGATGTATGAATGGAATGAATGGATAAGATGGAAGATAAGGAAGTGAGATGTGGCGATGAGTGGGAATGAAGAAAAAGGGTTTCCTTAAAAATAAAACATTTATTATGAGCATGCATTATAACATTATGGTGAAGCTATAGGAGAAAGGCTAAAGCCTTTTGCTGCAGGAAGATTAGTGGAAGGATCTTGAACAAACTGCTACATAAATTCTTCTTTTGAGACTGACTTATGATACAACCAAAGATGGTGTCCATTAACCTGTAGCTTGAATCGAACAAGATCAATTATGACTAATTGAACTAAACTATTATCAAATATATTCTTAATTTCATATGGGCCAAGCCATCAGGTGGTGAGTTCACCCTGATTTTCTTTATACCTCGAGTCATAGAGTAGTGCCCAATCACCAACAAAGAATTGCTTAGTTTTGATATGTCGGTCATGCCACTTTTTCCTTTGCTGTTGTATGATTTCAGTATGCTGTAAGGCTACTTTTCTGATTTCATCTAGCACATTCAACTACAGGAGTCACTCCTTTTGGGCATCAAAAATGTCAATATTAAGCTCTAAAGTAATCTTCAAGGTCTTGTGCTCAAATTCTATTGGCAACATGGCAGTCTTGCCATAGAGTAATTCAAAAGGTGTAAACCCTGTAGTTGTCTTCCACGTTGTCCTATAGGCCCAGATAGCTTCAGGAAGTCAACTACTCCAATATTTCTTGTGTAGCTGAACTGTCTTTGTAAGTATCACCTCTATTTCTTTGTTGGTAACTTCTACCTGACCATTGGCTTGATGGTGATAGGGGCTAGACTTCCCATGTAAAATCTTGTAATCATTCATTAGTGTATTGATTAAATTGGATGTAAATTGAGCTCCTTGATCTGTAACAAGTTCCCTTGGGACTCCAAATCAAGTAAAGATCTTCTCTTATAGGAATTCAATAACCTTGTTGTCATGGGCATGAGTCATTGCTTTCACTTCCACCGATTTGGTTACATGATCAGTACAAACTAAAATATATGATTTCCCATTGGATGGAGGATCAATGGGTCCAACAAAATCAATTCCCCACTTATCAAAGGGACTGACTACCACTTGAGGATATGGGGGAATTTCATCAGACCTTGTTGGTCTTCCTATGCGTTGATATCTGTCACATTTCCTAGTATAGGGTGCAACATCTCTGTGTAGTGTAGGCCAATAGTATCCATTAGTAAGCACCTTCATAGATGTTCTTTTGGATACAAAGTGCCCACCACATGGCTCATCATGAAAAGCATGTAGTATGTCATAGGTTTCATCTTCCCTTACACATCTTCTCATGACTTGGTCAGGTCCTATGTATAATAAACAATCTGCAATCCATGAAAAGTTAAAACTTTTCTCGACCAACAATTATTTTTTCTTTGGAGAAAAATGGGCTAGAATTTGGTTGACTGCCAAGTAATTTACAATATCTGCATACCATGGGGTGCAAGCATCAATGAAAAATAGACATTCATTAGGAAATCAATCATCAATTACCTTTGGTGTGTTAGGTGTAGTCATTTGAAGTCTTGATAAGAAATCGACTACTACATTAGCCTATCATAGTTTATCAATGATTGTGATATCAAATTCCTGCAATAATAGGAGCCATCTTGCTAGTCTGCTAGATATGTAAAGCTTATTCATGAGGTACCTTATTGCTGCATGGCCTGTATGAACAAATACTTAGTAACTAGTGACATAGTGTCAGAACTTGTTTAAAGCATACACAACTGCTAACAATTCTTTTTCTATGACAGTTTAATTTAATTCAAGAACTTGCAAGTTTTTGCTAATAAAATATATAGCATGCTCAATATAATTCTCTTTTTATCCTAAAACTGACCCTATTGCATAATCAAAAGCGTTTGTGTGTATATGGAAAGAAAAACTCCACTTCGGTCCTTGAAGAATAGGTGCCTGAGTAAGCAAGTTCTTAAGCTTCAGGAAATATTTGTCACAAGCTTTAATCCAACTAAATTCAGAATCCTTAGTCAACAAGGCATATAATGGACTGGCTATCTTACTAAATTTTTTGATGAATCTCTTATAATATCTAGCATTTCCTAGGAAGCTTCTAACATCCTTTTGTTTTGTAGGTGTTGGCAAAGTTAGAATAACTTCTATTTTTGTAGGATCAACCTAAATTCCTGCTTGAGAGATATGCTGGCCTAAAACAATTCCCTCTTGCATCATCATGAAACATTTCTCATTATTCAAAGACAAATTTTGCTCCTGACATCTTTTCAACATTTTTCCTAAATTGGCTAATGCTTCTTCATAGGTAACTCCATAGGTAGTGAAGTCATCCATGTAGATTTCCATAGAATCATGAGAAATATCAGCAAAAATATTGATCACTGCCCTTTGAAATGTTGTAGATGCATTACACAGCCCAAAAGGTAAGACAGATTAGGAAAAAGTACCCCATTGACTGGTAAAAGTTGTTTATCTTGATCTTCAGGGGTGATTCTTATTTGATTATAGCCACTATAGCCATCCAAAAAGGAGAAATTCTTTTTTCCAGACAATGAATCTAGTACTTGGTCAACAAATGGAAGTTGAAAGTGATCCTTTTTAGTTGATGTGTTCGGCTCCCTGTAGTCTACACAAACTCTCCATTTTCCACCTTTTTTAGGGACAACCACCAATAGAGATACCCATTGACTGTCTAAAATGGGGTATATAAAACCAGCATCAAACAATTTTTGAAGCTTTGTTTTAACTATTTCCCTAAGTTCTGGATTTATCCTTCTTTGAGGCTGTCGGATAGGTGAACTTTCTTCCTTAATGTAGATCCTATGAGTACAAAGATGAGGATCTATTCCCTTCATATCCCCATAGTCCCATGCAAAATATCTGTGGTGTTCTTGCAACATTGTGACTAGGGCAGCTTATTATTGATATTCAGACAACAGCCTGAAGACACTTCTACTTGCTTGATAAGATCATTCATGGAGGCCACTGATAACGGTGGTGTCTATATTTCATATAGAAGAAAATTATGATAAACTGCAGGAGATTCAGGTGTCAAGTCCTCAGAATTCAGTTGTTGCAAGAAACACTGCTGAACATAGCTATCTGCAGTAGATGGGCTACTCAGACTAGGGTTGGACTGCAAAATATGTAAAAGTAGGTCATCCTCACTCTGAAGCTGTGAAAATGGATTATTTTGCAGCATCATTAGTTGAGCCAATGAATTGACTTCTTCAGTTTCCTCTCCTAAATCTAGCCAAATTGGTTGAGACAAGTCTGACTGAGGCTGAGCAGGTGGATATAAAGCTAATTTCATTCTTGACTGACCATTAGAAATTGTCATGTCTCCTGAGCAACATCCTATAAAAACATCAGCAGTGGCTAACCATGGTCTACTTAGGATAATAGGATATCCTCCCAAAGTTTCCTTAGTGGACAATATGGTGAAGTCTACTAGGTATTCCCAAGACTCAAGGATAACAATAACATTTTCTACCATTCCATCAGGCTTTACTATGGAGCTATCAACAAGCTACAGGATGGTAGGTGTAGACTGAATGTTTAAGATATTCAAATACTCCATTGTATTCTTGGTCATTACATTGATGGCTACACCAAGGTCAATCAAAACACTCTTTACTATCTGGCCGTTAATATTTATTTGTACCACAAGACTCTCAGGGTCAGTATATTTTGGAATAACTACCTTCAATAACATAATATCTGCCAATTGTCCTAGAACATGGATAGTTTGGGGATCCTTTTTCTTTCTTCCTGGTTTATTTAAACAGACCTCCTTAATGGCTTTTCCATAAATTGGAACATCTTTAATGGCTTGGAAAAGGGGAATTTGAATGTGTACATTCTTCAACTAATCCAAAATATCAAAGGTAGGCTCTTCCATAGACTTTGATGTAGTAATTTACAATCTCTGAGGAAAAGGCGGTTTGGCTTGATGTTGTAGAATAGGCTCATTAGAGACAGTATTTGATATAGGTATATGTTCTGCAGGTTTGGTAGATTGCTCAGAGGCAGAATCTAAAATTTTCATAATTACAGGTGGCTATGGAGTAGGAAGTGTGGTTCCAAATTTGAGATGGATATCATGAATATTCAGGGCATAAGCTAGATACTGATTAGCTTTTGCAAAATACATAGGCTGTTGTTATTACTGCTACTTATTATTAGGATTTGGCAATGGTTGAGTAGGAATAGGTGTTTGTTTTGGAGGGCCAATATTTTCTGCAGGTGTTGCAGGAGGTGGCATGAGGGCCTAAGGTTGTGGCTGTTGAAATTGCAGAGAGGCAGGGGATTGGTTCTGCCATTGTTGTGGACTTCTCCATTGAGGGTTCTACTGCCAGTTACCTGGGGGTGGAGTCCATTGTCCTTGTGGCTACTACCAACCTCCTTGAGGAGATTTCCATTGAGGACTCTGATAGTTAGGCCAATGTGATTGAGGGGTATTCCAAGGGGGTGATGGGTCATATGTAGGTTGCCACTGGTTGGGTATGTGTAGGATCATGGTGCGCCAAAAAGTGGCAATACTTGTAGGGTATGTGGATGACGACCTTTTTTTTCACCCAAAATTAATGAAACAAAAAGGGTTTTTAGAGGAGATTCTCAACTTTCCAAAAATATAAATTATGATTTAATTTGAATTTAATAAATAATTATTAATCATTTTCTATTAGAATTATGACTAAAGTCCCTGATCGATAGGCGGATTGAAAACATCTATAACTTTCAAACGGTATCATATTTTTTGAATCCAAAACATGTGTCACATTCTATGCTTCACATACTATAGGATTGAAAAAAGAAAAATTAAATTTCACGAAGTTTTGACCAAGTTAAGGTGGTCAGACAGACAAGTTTTTATATTTTCTAAAAGTTGTAATAAAAATTCATAATTAATTATTTACTTGGAAAAAAATTACAAAAAAATATGCATCACATCCAAACATGAGTCCTCTACTTATATATAAAATCTTATAAAAAATATTATCATTTTATTATGGTTAGGTGGTCAGATAGACACCTACTTCTTATTTTTTCCCTAAAATTTAAGTACTACTGCATTGAAATTTCAAATTTTCACCAAATAGATTTTATTTATTTTTAAATAAACCTAGTATTTTAGAAACTACATTCAATTTTCTACAAATTCTATTCTTACATATTTTTGAAATAATATAGATAACTTATTCAAATATTTACGTCAAGTTGCCTAACACTGATTTTTCTAATTTTTTTGTCACTCAAGGGCCTGTTTTTTGCACGATGATCTTGCACATACCCGGTTATTATAATTAGACTAAGGATTACCAAAAGTCAAAGGATCTTGAACCATACCTTATATTTGAGCCCATGGTCACCTTTGTGCAATGAAGAATATTTGGTCATCATCACTTTCTACCACCTTAAAGTCAGTAGGTAGCTGCTTAGCCTCCAGGTTAGCCACCATCTTACATCTGTAGTCATGTTTCTTTTGTCTACAATGTGGACAAAACTCAGCCAAGATTGCTTCAGCTTCCTCATGTTTCTTTCAAGCTTGCATAGTATCCAACTATGTAGCCATATTGTTTATGATATCCTGCTTGAAATCAGACAACAAATTTGTGATCTCCATCTATGAAACTCCATTAATAGAAGATTTTCCCACTGCCGCTTGATGACCTCTACCCTTCTTAACAATTGCTCGAGATTAGTTAAGGCATATATTCTTGATATCATCCCAAGGCAGTTGGGTTATATCACCTCCTCCCATCAGGTCTAGGGAATCTATATAGGTATCACTAATTCCCCTTAGAAAAAGTAGTTTCTAAGATTCTTCATTGAGAGTATGGTCTAAATTATTTTTCAGGGAAAGCAAGAATCTTGAGATATAGTCTTCCAGGCTTTCATCCTCCTTGTTTTGAATTTTGAATATAGCATCTCCCTTACTACCACTTTTACAATATTCCTTGTACTTCTCAAGAAATTTTGTTTGCATGACTGCCCAACTATCGACAACATCCCTTCCCAGACTCATGAACCATTTAAGTGCTCCTTCCTTCAAAGTAGAAAGAAAAAACTTCAGCTTGTGAGCATTTGAAGTGTAATCATAACTACAACAGAGGATGTCAAAATCGAACAAAAAAGTGTTTGGGTCCTCTGTAACTAGTCCATAGAACTTGGGGAGTAATGAGGAAGGAATATTTTTAAGGTTATCAGTATCTTGCTGAGCAATGATGGGAAAATCAAAAGTAGGAGGTTGATTAGGTGGATTTCGTGCCATATTTGCTTGATGGAGTATTAGAGCAAATGGATTTTCCTCAGGTTCTTTGTCAGCTGGGTCAAATGGCAATTCAACAAACAAGTTTTCAGTAAATGGATTGATATCTTGGTCTCCTTCTTCCTCAAATATATTATAAGCTAGTTCAGGAAGGAATCTTCCCAGAGCATCTCTTCTTCTATGCATGCAATAGAATGAATGGTGAATTGAAGGATTTTGAAAATGTCTAAATAACAAACTAAACTACTACTAAAAATGACTTTTAACATGTTCTTAGCATGACACCATCCCCGGTAATAGTGCCAAAAATGGTCGTGCCCACAAAAGGATACGAAAATCATGGTAAAACCTATCTTGGGAATTGGACATTCCAACAGGCGACTAATATCTTTTCATGGTCATTCATTTACTTGTCAAACTAGGGAATGTATACTTGAAATGGAGCGGCACTGTATGTGCACTAAGAACCCGTTTCAGTCACAAGCTATTAAAAATAAATACTTGGAAAGAATTCTACCTACGTTACAGGAAGGTAATGCAAAGTTCTCTTAACTCAACCATAATTTAACCAAAGCAGAAATCATAATAGCTACAACTGAAAAAAAAAAAACTATGAACTGACCTTATACTAAAGGAACAGACAAAGGGATCGATTCCTAATGCTGCAGGAACAATATAAGACTAAGTTTGCATAGAAACTTCAAAAATGAAATCTAACTTATGATCAACAGAAAATGAATGACTAACTAACTAACTGTAGATAATTGCTAAGTGGGCCCCCTTAGCAAGCATCAACTAACTATGCAAGAGTTGAACTTAGAATGGTATACATTGTTCTGCTCATATGAAAACTAACAAAAAACTCTATCTCTTATTATCATACTAACTCTTACATGATATCCTTTCTATCTCGCTATGCTTGCTCACTTGCATAGGAGGAACACTTATTTAAATTAGGAAAATAACTAACTAACTAACCCTAACAGAGAAAGACTTGGATGTAAATGTATCTTGGAATCAAGGAACAAACTAAATAAATGAACTTATCCACTCAACATGGTTCAGAGAGAATTCAACATTCCACTCTTTCCAAATTATTTGACATTTAAATTCCTTTCCAACAATTTTGGTCAAAGAGTCTTCGCCAGAATAACATCCTTGAAGTTGTGCAGGAAATGGACTTTACTACAAGGCCGAGATTAGTTGTACTTGACTCATTCATACTTTCTTCAACAACCTGCAAAACACCAGGCAACATAAAACATGCATGGCAACTACACGATATTCATTTATTAATCACATATCAAATTTACTTCATTATTCAAAAACTACATGTGTTATACTAGTCATTTGGGAAGTCAAATAGGGTAATAAATATAGACATATCAACATGATAGGCTGCAGGAATATAAATGTGTATTGCAATAGGATATCCCCTAATACAAGGTTTCTAAAGAGTTAAACAACCATGAACAACAAAAGTAAGGGTATTAAAAGTACACCATGATACCCAAATTATGAGCATATTTTGGGCTCATCAGGGCGTGTGAAAAATGTTTACCATTTAATACGGGGGACAGATACCTGATGATTCTTGTAGTCTAAGAAAAAAAACTTATGCACTATTGATATAATTATATAATTAAAATATGAAGTAAATAAATTATCTAAATTATACATAATCTAGAATATATAATATAAATACAATATAATCTTATGATACTTTTTTAACTTATATCACAAATTTAAAATAATCACTTCCAAAATGATATTCTCTTCAATCATACTTATTAGAGAAAATAATAAAAATTATAAATATAATTATGTTCAACCATAACTATAATAATTTCATAAAATGTATAAGTATATTTAATTTGATTTATATATAGGCATAAACTCAACACCTCCCTCTTTACTAGAACTTGCATTTGATGGTCATGGTTTCTTGTCATATGAAAAAAATTATGATTAATTGATCATTTAACTCCCTTTCAATTGATATTTTAAGAAAATATAAGCAATCAACATAAAAATCATTCTTATCTCTACCATTTTCATTAGTTCTTGATTTTTTTCTTACAAAGTGATATCACTTAGTAACAAGTGACTAGATCCAACACCTAATAATTTAGATTCATCTATTTATATATATTTTATAAGACGTGTATATGGTGTTTCATTGTGGGTAGTAACTTTATTTAATCGTATTTTTTTATTTATAGTATTTTTCTAGGGTAAATGAGATAGTAGAAACTAGATAGGCCTCAAAAAGTTTATTTTGATCCTGTTTTATATTTTGGAGGTCACAATTATATTTTCAAACCATAGTCGGGTGTCTTTCTCAATGTCATGCCATGAATTAGTTGGACTTTCTTGCATTATTCTTCCTATACTATACATTAGCTAATTTATACAAATGATTACTTTATTACTTTCATCCAAGCAAAACTTTGACTTATAGCTCAAAATATAATTGAATTCTATATTGAATATGAAATAATTATTATTTCATTTTATTGGTTAACAAATTTGTCAAATTTTATTTTATTAATCTGATTTTATAATTCCTCTAAATTAAATTCACAAATGCACCAATAGGTGGATAAGTTATATTTTAAAACTAAAATAACTTTCCTTTAAATTTTAGAGTTATATATCCTTCATATGATAAAAATTAAGTTTTTAGAACATTTTAAAAGAACTGGAATATTCTTTTAACTAGAAAAAAGATAAGGTATAACAAAATACGATAATTTAGAAGAAGTAATGATGAAATAATAGCAATTCACATGCAAGTATTTGTAAAGATGTGAATATAAGTGTATAATAGGTATATATTTAATTTTAAAATAATAATTAGTACTATGAGAATTTTACTATCTTAAAAAAAACCAAAGATGTAAAGTGGAACTAATATAGTAATATATTAACATATCCAAATAGCTATCACTCACATATGAAATGACAACACAAAAAATAGCAGCACATAGACTTCCATGATTCTTTATTTTTAGTATTGAAAAATTTGTAGAATTTATAGAATAACAATTACCTTATATTCGAGTCTCTTCAAAAATTACTAACCAAATGTACCATAATTAACAAGGAAAATATGAGAGATATCTCTTGTCTATCAATTACACAAATATATTTTTAAAGATAACTAAATCTTTAAAATATAGTTCAAGAAAAATTAGAAATGTCCCATAAAATTTAGGTGACTTCTAATCGTTACAAGATTTTAAAGTCTTTGGCATATCAAAATAAAGATTCTATTTTGGTAGTACAACTTCTCTATTAGTGTCATCTATATTCTTTATAGGAGATTGAGGAGTAGCGTTCTTTGATTTATATGCTCAAAAAGATTTAATAAAATGTGCTATCTCATTATAATTTAGAATGATGAAATTGCTAGTTCATAATCTATGTAGTGCCTTGCCACAAATTTATTCCAACCTATTTTGAGAAAAAAAGTATTTTAGCCCTAGAGTGAGTGACACATTAATGGTGCGCAATTTTTCCATGTTATCCATGTAAAAGAAATTCTCACTAAATAATTCTTTGACCTTTTCTTTAAATTTTTTATGACAATATTAACATATGTAACTTGAAGATTCGATTGATCATCTAAAGCAAAAAATAGGAAACCATCTTAAACATGAGCTTTAAATGATCACAATCTTTTGATAGCTTTTTATGTTCTTCAATGTTTTTCCTATGAGTTGTGACCTTTCATTCTATGCTCTTTTTTCATATAATACATATGTTTTCATTGGCATGAGCTGTGATTTTCTCTAAAACTAAACTTTCAATTTCCATGTCCATCATTTCTTTCAATATTTTATCTAAGATCAACCAATTAGTGACTTCTTTCTTAGAGGTTGTGATGCCTTCATCAATTTATTTCTTCCTAGAATCTATTACTTAGGCTCATCCTTAGATTTTTTATCTTTTTTATCCTTTCTACCAACCTTGTAGCTAACACATGAAATTTATGCATATTTTTATCTTGTTATCTTGTGAAGGTGGCCCTAAGTTTAATTTAGTAATATTAAATTATTTTTCAATTACTTCACTAGAATATTTCTAAGCAAAGGGTGAGAAATTTCTAGATAAACACTCCCTAAGAAAACATTTTATAATAAACTTGAAGTAGTTTTTAACATTTTGGGTTGGGGAGTTTGTTGCAAAGCTAGTAACCACATCTTTTTCTATAATTTTATGTTCTTCAAATTTCCTCTTCTTAAATAAGTTTTTTGTAACTATGTAGTTGGGGGAGTAGAAGTGTTGGAAGGGTTGCAATAGTAACAAGAGAGACTTGTAAGAACCTATTAAGGGGTGATGTGGAAAAATATGACTTTTTTAGGTGATGAAAAAATAGATAGGTTAGGAACATGTTTTTATTTTGTATTTCCTTTTTGGAGTGATACAAAGATTGAGACATTTAGGTTTCTTATACGCTGACCCAAAAGCCTTTTATGTTGCTTTTATGTATCATTCATCTCTTAGGTTTTTAGTTCAACAAGTATTAGGGGAATCATATCAATTCCAAGCATGATCATATTATATTATCTCTTGTCTATACTAACCCCGAATCCATGGAACCCTCATTTTCTATCTTTTTCTTATTAATTATATGGCTTTGTTTTAGGGGGAAACCCCTTGTCATGAGTTAGCTTTATTGGGAACATATCATTTTGCATAGGGTTTCCCAACAATCTCTCATGTCTTACAACATATCATTTTATTTTACCTTAAAGTTAATTGCTCTCGGTTGGTGTTAGTAATTGCTTTATGGTGGGGACATAGATTATAGTATGTGCTCCAATTTTTTTCACACAATTAGAATTTTGTGATGTGTTAATGGAATATTGAACATATTTTTTAGTGCCTTATCTGAGTTATTTTTCAAACAATGAGTTTTGCTTATAATTCTTGGCATGGTTGATATAAAAAATCACCTAGTGAATATTAGATTTCACTAGCCCTTGTGTGTTTAAATTTGCAACCATTGTAGAAACTCACCTAGTGAATATCAAACTTCACTATCCTATGTCATTTCTTATCAAGATCACCTAGTAAATATCAGATTTCACTATCTTGTGATGCCTTTTATGGGTCACCTAGCAAACATTGGACTTTTCTAGGCTATGATTCATGAATGCCTTGGGTATGGATCCTAGTAAGCAATCTTCAAAACTTTATAGTCTATGATGTGACACTCCCCTTTTTATGTGTATTTGCATTATGGTTGCAACATGATTTTCATTGTGTTTTGTATTTTACATTATATGTCTTCATTCTATATGCATTTTGCTTTTCATGCTGAATTATAGCTAATAAGTATGTGTTCCTTTCTCTTCACATTTTTGTTCTATAGGATCTTGAGCCTTGGGGATAACACATCCCCAAGATTTAGTTTTATTCTATGACTCCAATGTTTTTTTTTTTATAAATGGACCCTTCCTAACCTATCATTACTTTAGTTTGATCATTTGCATAAGTTTACACTCTCACTAAAGTGGTGGATAAATTTAGCATTATAAATTGTCTATACTTGAAAATTTCACACTAGTTATAGCCCCCCCTTATGTGCCTAGACCTAATTGTGCTTATAATTTTTCCAATTTATGGTCATTTTTTGAAAGATTAGGATATAATTGAGAATTAATATTAAGCATTCATTTACTGACATCCAAAGCCCCAAAATAAGTCTGGTTTAGGGTGCCCATGTACTTGACTAGCCTACTTTGCCCCAACTTTAAATATTTTATTGTTGGCATTTTCATATTTGTAAATTTAAATTTACTTTTCAGATCTTTATAAATTATTTTGCAAGAAATGAATAATTGCAAATGAATACAAGTCTTTCTCACTATTTAAACACCTAATGAAATTTTTAGAAATTATGCATCCTAAAAAATTAGTCAAGAGAAAAATAAGAATAATTATTGCAATATTATTTCAGTCAAGCATCATGTTAGCAAGGCATCAAGTTTATTTGTGAGTTTGTTCATGTTTTATGTTCATTTGTTTTGTGAGTACTATCACTTACATGACCTTGAATCAAGCATTTAATTTTCCTTGCATGAGATGTTTCATGACTTTAGTCCATCAAGGAACTCATATCTAAAGTGGTAAGTTGTAGCACTTGTCAATTTATCATATTTTTTTTATCTATTTTCCTCTCTCTAACCTAGGGTAAGAACTCTTTACATCATCATAGTCATTATGGAGGTGGAAACAAAAAAAATATGTTTGACTTAGGCAAGCCCATATATGACATTACCCTTTCTCTCTTTTCTTGTGTGTACGTGATAGATATGAAGAAAATATAGGAGATTCAAGGCCCAATTACAAGATCAACCATTCAAACCTCCTAATTCAAAAAATTAGGGAAAGGTGAGTTATTTATCAACAAACAAAGCTCCAAATCTATAATCAAGAGCACAAAGCCTATAGACTATAACCTATTGATATCTATTCAAAGAGAATTTCTAGTTTAGGGAACCCATGCCCCTAACCAACTAGATTTAGCTCATATTTGAATTTTAGGTTCTTCTCTCTCTGCACTATAGTTATCTATAATTCATTTCTATGCTTTGATTCTACAATTTTTTGTAATTCCATTTTGTAGGTGCATCATTAGCCTAGATCATGATTGCATTAGACACACAACTTATAAATTAGACCCAACCCCACTACCATAAAAGGGACCAAAATCCTAATCAGTCATTCAGGCTCTTCCATTGAGGATAGTACCCAAGTGGTCTTTTATGATCATTTTTGTGTCCCTAAAATGTTAGATATACTAAAGTGTAACTTAATTTAGATCCTAGATCCCCTCTTTCCCCATATCACTTGAAAAGAAATACATCTATCTAATGTTCCTTAGGTTCATGCCCTAATTTTTTTTATAGGAGCTTCAAGATTCTCCTAACTCCTTTTTGTAAGACCCACAAATTGTTATTCTTTAATTGAGGCTAAAATGAAATTTCAACTTCCAATTAGTATTTTGAGTCCTTTTATAAATTATTAATTCTATTACTATATAAATGCTTCCCAAAATTAGTGTGATAAATATTGATGGAAGTATTGAAAAAGATATCCTAATACCCCATTTCATAGTTACTAACCTCACAAAGAGTGTTCCATGTGCTATCCGCATATATATATTGTATACAATATTCATGACAATTGGGCCATATAATCATTTGTTTGATTTTGACAATGTAGATTGTAAACTACTTGGACAACCATTTTTGACTAAATGCTTACTCAACTTATTTCTAGTGAATTTTTTAGTGGGGTCTTCCCATTGGATCTAGATTGTCTAATCTTCATGTTTTCAATCATGTTACTCCTTTTTTGAAACCATGAAATTGTTAAGAATCTTATGTGGTCTTATACAAGAGCACTATTTTAATGAATTTTTATCTAAATTCTCCTTATAATATTTTCCTTTTGGGTATTTATTTAGGATTCCTACTAAATTCATGTACATATAGAATTCTTTAAAAGTAGAATTTTTTAAAAATTGGGCATGTCATAATTTTGTTTTATTTCTAGAGCTTCTATGGGCATTCATTTCTGTAAGGGTACTAATTTCATTCTAAGTTCCATTTTTTTCTACACATGTAGGTGCAATCCAATAACTTGGTTCCGTTGGAGGTTAGTCATTTGTTAGTTTGTTAGATTATTGGAACAATGTTTCTTGTATATGTATCTACACCTCATTAACTTCCCTTTCTCATAAGGGCCAATCCGCTCCTCTAGAGAGTTAGCATTGATGTAAATTTTTAGTAATTGACCTTCTCATGGCTCAAATTTGCTACAATTTCAATCTTATGAATGGATCCAATACTCTCATCAATTATTTACTACTTGACAACACTATTTATTGGGTAATATGGGTAGGGAATGTGATCAAGTTCCTAGACTATCATTTGTCATTTCTCCTTCCATCATAGATAATCATGGTCTAGATCACTCTTAGTAGGAATAAATTAATGAATTTATTTCTAACACAAGTCAAGAGGCCCCTCTTATGGTCAATGAAACATCAATTTTGTGACTCTATGTACTTCTCTTGCACTCTTAGGATCTTTCACCTAAAAGGAGAGATAAAACCCTAAAATTGAGGTGGTTCACTCAAATAAAGGAATGTATGATGGAATTGAGACTAAAAGAAACTAAGCTATGAAATTGATTGATTATGAATGAAAAACTAATGAAATATGTAATGTTTGGAAACACAGTGAGTTATGCACAAATGAACTAAAAACACAAACTAGTGCTAACAAAATTGAATGAAGTTTAACAAAGTGCACCTGGAAGTTGATTAAAAATATTGGAAGGTTCTAGAAATTGGCAAGAATTACTGTAAATCACTAGTGGGACTCATTCACCACTAATGTTGAATCAATCCTCCTATTGGTAAAAACACCCTAAACTACTTTCTAACTATCAAAAAATGGATTTTGACAAAATCAAAAAATTTAGCTTTTAAGTGGACTCATTCACCACTAATAGAAAACCAATCCTCCAAAAATCTACAAATCCAAAGGTCAATCCTGTAGGTCTAGATCTGCACTTGTCTTCTTGTTGGGTTGACAGAGTCAAATCTGTAGAAAACGGGTTGTAGGAATTAGGGTTTGGTTGATTGAAACACTTTGTTGAATTTTTGACCACCTTTCAACACCTATTTTCTTGATAAATCTGCATACAAAAGTCTACGAACACACATGCAAAAGGGGAAAAATGCTTAAGGGTTAGAGTATAGGGATTTTCCTTGGTCAAATACCACTTTGGTAATCAAACCCTTAATGAAGAATCAAAATGAAATGAGTAAGGAATGATGAATAAACAACATGAAAATGTCCTAAAATCAACAAAAACCTTGTTGTAGAAGACTGTAGATATGTCAATGGCTACTCTAAGATACTTGACAATTGTTTAATTGAGTGATGCTTTTATGAATTGAATTTAAGAGTGCTAACTGATCTTGAATGAGTGAATGTAAGTGAATTAGGTGTTAAAATAGGTAGAAAAAAATTAGTTATACACACTTATGCCCTAATAACCCAATAATACCTCATCACAAGCTAACATAAGGTCTTTTTGAACAAAAAACCAAAATAAAATTTGAATTATTTTGAATTTGGAGCCAAGAGGGACTCATTCACCACCCATAGTGAATGGGTCCCACGCTAGGCTTGTAAGTGGGTATCAGGAATTAAGTTGCATTTAATGTTGTTTATCGGGTTTACATTCAAAAATACGCTTAATGAAGTCTTATGAGTGAATAAAGGGGTCAAATAAAGCATAAGAAAGGTGTAAATAGTGATAACAATCCTACAAAAGCGTGAAATCTTGTTACAAGACTTTACAACACTTTAAAATAGGACTTTACAAGGGATAAAAAGGTGATTTTTAGATGAATTATAATGAGATGAGTGTATAAAAGTGTACAAATGTGTTATAACACTTCACAACACCTTCACACGACACCATAATTTGAATATTTAGGACCTAATGTGAATGTAGAAGTTACATTAAAACATTAAATTAAAGGAAAATAGATGAAGCATCACAAGAGAAAGACCTAAAAGACCATGAAAATGTGAATGATCTATTTAGCCCCCACTTTAGTGAGAGGATGAAATTGCTTCAAACTCACACTAGAGTAGTCATGCATATCGAGAGGGATCCAAATGCACTTATGCTAGAAATATGCGGTAACAATGATCAAGAGGGATGATCAAGCCCCTAGGATGAAGAACCCATGGAAAACTAAACATAAGAAAAAAGGAACACAAGTGTGAAAGAGAATGAGAGAAGGGAGATGAAAAGAGAAAAGGTCAGATCAAGCTTTGATCATTTGTTTAACTAGTTGTGAATCAGATCTAGCCTATTTTTTTGAAAATGAAAATGCATACTCACTCTGGGGAAACAAAACTCATGGTGCTCCACCAAGTGAGAAGGCCCAAAAGGTGAGAAGCATATACTAGTTGGTATGCACTCCCAAACATATAGATGACTATGGGAAAAGTGGTGTCGTAGAATGGGCTTCCCGCTCAACCATATCAAAGTTATACCTCCTAATAACTTTAAGGAGGCCCCCCAAGGGAAAATGTCAGTTTGTGCTTCATGAGACAAGTAAAGCTTTGTATACTTAGAACTCAAAAACAAGCAGGATGGTACCACAAACATGCAAGTTAAGTAATGCAAGGTGGAAAAGATGCAAAATGCAAAAATGTAACATATAAAGGATGTTCAAAGGAGTCTTGACAAGTTCATGCAAGGTCTATCACTTAGGGAACATTGTGTCTAATGTCTCCAAGAGAGGACCAATCAAATAATAGTATATTCACAACTTAGGGGATGCAGTGCATCATATCAGGGCACTAAAGAGGAATGTAATATGCTAAGAGATATCACACTTATGAAGGACATCAGACCCAATGTCATCCACAAAGTGACAAACGTATTGTATGAAATGAAAAGGCTTTACTAAGAACCAAAAAAAAAAAAAATGCAAATGAATAATGCCAATGTATGCCCCCCACTTTAAAGGAATTTCTACACACCTTTCTATGAGCAATGAATTTAAAGTATCAAATGGAAAATAAATGCAAGAAGAAAATAAGACATGGGAGCCAACTTGGAAAACCCCTAATGCCAAGTCATATATTTCTAAGTAGGGCTACTTCATGTAAACAAAAAAAGAAAACAAAAGAAAAGGAGGGTTTCCTCCTAGAAACGAACATACTAAACGCATAAGGGATCTATGGATTTGGGGTCAGTATGTTCGTTGCTGAATTTTTTTATATGAGAGAGCTTAGAACTGTCATCATTCCCCAAAATACAAAGAACTGGAAGAATGACACAAAGAGAGTGAAAAAATAGAAAAAAAAGGGTCCATTTTGGGTCAACATGGAAGAGACATTACAGTCTCAATGCTTTGTGTCATCCCCAAAAAGAAAACACAAGAAAAAAGAAAATGAAAAGGAAAAGCTTTTGGGTCAACATGAAGGAGACATTTCAGTCTCAATGCCTTGTATCATCCCCAAAAGGAAAAACACAAGAAAAGATAAAAAAAAGGAAAAGGAAAAGGGACCTTTTGGGTCAACATGGAAGAGACATAGGGTATCTCAATGGTTTGTGTCATCCCCAAAAGGAAAACACAAAACAAAAGAGAAAATGCAAAATGTACGACATATAGAATAATAGACTTATACAAGTAGAGAAAGTGCACAAAGAGAGAGAACATCAAATGCACAATACGGGGGAACACGAAATGCACACACAAGCACACCAAAGAAAAATAAAATTTAAAATGGGCTAGTAATGCAAATCTAAGTCAACCATTAGCCAAGTTAGTGGATTCTCAATCTCAAGTAATATAAGTGAAAGAGGAATAATGTAGTTAAGAGACAAGGACAGATGTGTTACTAAGACAAGGATAACAACTTCTTTCCCCCACTGAATGTATGACAAGAATGAGCTAAGGTGAGTGATGGGAAAGGATCATGCAATAGTGAGAAGAGAAAATTTTACAACGTATGGAATGATGAAGGGATTTGGTTTAAAGGATGATAGGATAGCAGTTGGTATCAATGAAGTGATACTTGTTTAGTATGTCCTTCAATTTTTTACATTCATCAGTTCGATGTCCAAGAATACGATGATATTTGCAATAGTGGGTGTTAGAATATTTAGGAAGAATGACCAACTTGTTTGAAGGTGGTAAGAGTTTAAGGCCTCTATTTAAGAGTACCTAGAGTCTCCTTTCACATTTAGGTGGTGGATGGAGAGATAACTTTAGTTTCTTCAATTTGTAAGGCCTCTTACATTTGCTAGATTCACCTTTTTCATGAATAGAAGGAGAAAGATGACCCATGGGGATCCTAGCAGCCTTTTCATTAGAATAAGGTAATGGTTGTTCACATGGAAGGAGGAAATTTAAGTTAGGAGGAGAATCAAAGATCATTTTTCCATCATCTTGAAGTCTCCAATATTCAAAAGGAGGCTTGTTGTCATGAGGATGATCTTGATATCCTATTTTTGTTGTGTTTTCATCTGTTGGTCTTTGTTTTAAAAGTTGGTGAATGTTATACTCAGATGTTGTGTCACAACCTTGTTTGCTTAAGATAGTAAAGCCTTTTCCATAGGTTCTCTCAAGGTTGATTGGTGCTTTTTTAACTTTTTTGTTATAAAATGGTTGAGGATGTGGTTGTGTAGAGGAACTAGGTCCACCTGTGGGAGGGAGCTTAGGTCCTTTAGTCATTTTAGGATTTAAATAACCAAACATGTCAAGAGGTGGAATAGTAGGAAGGTCTTGTGACTTCATCGATGGGTAAAAGGCTGCATTGGCTTCAAGGTTGTCAAGGCATGAGTTTAAGAACTTGATCATGCTATCATCATCTTCTCCAATGATATCTATAGAATGAAGAGGACATTCATTTGGATTTGAAGGAGCATGAGGAAGCTCAAGGTCATTAGGATCATAGCCAAAGGCACAATTGGACATTTCTACTAAGAATTCCAATGAGTTCCAAAACTTGTTAAAGCAAAAATCCATGATGACAATGAATAAAAGTAAACTAAGATGCAAAAAAGGAGATAAAATTAAAAATCTGAAAATTATAACAAAAAGTAACCATAGAAAACTGTAATACAGAAAATGCCTAGAAAATGCCTGAAAATGTAGTTTAAAATGTGTAGGTGAATTAATTCACCCACGGTGGCGAATGAGTCCAGGTATGATATTTTTTTCTATTTTTTCAAAAAAATTAAAGTGATTTTAATGCTTTTTAGATGCAAAATGAGGATGCAAATGAATTTTTTTACTTTTTTAATGATTTGATATGCAAAAATGAAATCTATATGATTCATTCACTAATGCAATTTTAGAAACCATAGGGTACAAAAACAAAACAAAATGTAATTGAATTTTGATGCAAAAGAAACCTAGGATGCAAGATGCAATTGAAATAAGAAAGATAAGGAATTCAATATGTAGATTCACTAAAATGAACCATCAATTTTGTGGTTCTATGTACTTCTCTTGCACTCTTAGGATCTTTCACGTAAAAGGAGAGAGATAAAACCTTAAAATTGAGGTGGTTCACTCAAATAAATGGATGTATGATGGAATTAAGAATAAATGCAATGATTTAAATGTAACTAAGATATGAAATTGATTGATTATGAATGCAAAACTAATGAAATATACAATGTTTGAAAACATAGAGGTATGCATAAATGAACTAAAAACACAAACTAGTGCAAACAAAATTGAATGAAGTTTAACAAAGTGCACTTGGAAGTTAATTACAGATCATGGAAGGTTTTGGAAACTGGAAAAAATTATTGTAAATCACTAGTGGGACTCATTCACTACTGATGGTGAATCAATCCTCCTACTGGTAAAAATACTTGAAAGTGCTTTTCAACTGTCAAGAATTGGATTTTGACAAAATCAACTTTTTTAGTCTTCTGGTAGGACTTATTCACCACTAATGGTGAATCAGTCCTCCTCCAAAAATCTACAAACCCAAATGTCAATCCTGTAGGTCTAGATCTACACTTGTCTTCTTGTTGGGTTGACAGAGCCAAATTTGTAAAAAATGGGTTGTAAGTTGTCTCCATGCTTGAATTAGGGTTTGGTTGACTTGAAACACTTTGTTGACTTGTTGACCACCTTTCAACACCTATTTGCTTGATAATTTTTTATACACAAATCTGCAAACACACATGCAAAAGGGGGAAAATGGTTAAGGTTTATAGTATAGGGATTTTCCTTGGTCAAATACGACTTTGGTAATCAAACCCTTAATGAAGAAATGAAATGAAATGAGAAAATAATGATGAATAAACAACATGCAAATGTCCTAAAATCACCAAAAACCTTGTTGTAGAAGTCTAAAGATATGTAAATGGCTGCTCTAAGATACTTAAAAATGGCTTGACTGAATGATGCTTTAATTAATTAAATGTAAGAGTGCTAATTGATGTTGAATGAGTGAATGCAAGTGAATTAGGTGTAAAAATGGGTAGAAAAACACTTATTTATACACAATTATGCCCTACTAATCCAATAATACCTCATCACAGGCCAACATAAGGTCTTTTTGAATAAAAACCTGAAAGAAAATTTGAATTATTTTGAATTTGGAGCCAAGAGGGACTAAATCGCCACCCATGGTGAATGGGTCCCACTCTAGGCTTGTAAGTGGGTGTGGGGAATTAAGTTGCATTTAATGTTGTTTGTCAGGTTTACATTCAAAAATACACTTAACTAGAATATATCAAGCATCACAAGAGAAAGACCTAAAAGACCATGAAAATTTCAACGATCCATTTTTCTATGGTACAGTCAAGTATTACTAAGTGGGTGGGATAATTCTATTGATTATGATTTACCACCCTTTATGTTTTTTTTTTTCTCATGCTTTAGACTATCTAGGTTTATATGACATTTAAAGACATATTAGTGTAGTAGATCCAAACATGCCTAATTATTTAGAAAGAAAACATGAATTGATTATAATATTTTTATCTCAAATTTGTTTAGTTTCATTCTAAGTTGCCTCAATTTCACTCTTGACTACATTAGCCTAGCTGCATGTGAATCATATTCTAGCTTGGTATTTTTCTAAATTAATTGAGCTATTATGGGTCTTGACTACTATTGGGACAAGCTATGACTCTTTATTCATTTTACAATAGACCCTCTTATAATTTTCAACACAACTCAACTTCTCATTGATAAGTAATCTAGGATAGGAGAGCACAGTACAATAGGTACCAATGATAATAAACTAGATTACACTTGTCACTTAGGTTGCACAATATAACTTTGTCTAACATTGTGCTACATACTCTAGTATAGTCTAAGATTGAGTCATATGGAGTAGGTTAATCTATGACCACATCATGCAGTATTGTCCTAATCTTAATAGGGAAAACTTTGAAACAACTTTATCACATCTTTTATATCTTCATTTCTTATCCAAAATTTAAATTATAATATAAAAATTAATAATCCACAAAATCAATATCAATAGATATAACACCAAAATCAAGGAAATACAACTACTTATATTCAACCCTTAATAATTTCCATTTAATTTATTAACATTTATGCCTAAATTTTATAAGAGGAAGAAAAGCATATAAGCAATAGAGCTTGATAGGATAAAGAATAAGGAAATTCACAAGTTGAAGTTTGTTCGGCGAAATTCAGCGGTTGAGGCTTCAAAAGGTCTATACCTTGAACCCAACATTTAGTGACATCTTCCATTTCCTCAAACCAAAAAGAGAGTAATTACATAAACATCGAATGAAAGAGCCAAAAGGAGTAGCTCCAGGAATTTTAATTCTTCGAAGACTCAACTTGCTTAAGCGACATGAGCCAAAAGCATTAAAATGAAAGATTCATTGCATGTTAGGTAGGATAGCGTTATCTTTGGTTGGCCAACACGTTACTCCCACCCTAGATAGCAATGAAAATGGAAAGATTCAACGATGTTTGGACGCCATTATTTAACCACTTTTTGAAATGAAAAAGAGTCGTAGCCGAATAGATTGGACAACATTTTCTATGGTCACTATTTCTATGGTCACTATCATAGCGAGACTAGAAATTATTTTTACAACAAAGATAAGAGCCTTCCTGAAGTAGCCATTTCTTTTATGAATTCTTAGAAGGAAATCAATAAACTATTTAAGAACTGGGTGGCAGTTGGTGCCGCATATGTTGAATTTCTCACTTTGGACTCATTCTCCACCTATCCTATTCTGTCCCGAGCAAGAGTCCACGTAGAAATATGTAAAGGTCAATCATGCGCTAAATTATTATTTTTGTCTGCTACAGAAGCTCTTCAGCTGTTCCCAATGCTCTAAAATCTACCCACACAACAAATTTCTTCTATTTTCAATCAGAGAAATATAAGTGCAGTTTATTTATTGGGCTGTATAACAATCGATCGTGGGGATTAATGATCTCATGACATGTATTTCCTTGCTAGTTTTGTGTTCTATTCCTGCCAATAGACAACTAAGTTTGACGTTTTATGATAAGATGTGTCCCAAGTCACTCTCGCAAGCCAAAGCTGTGGTGAAACAAGCAGTAGTCAAGGAAAAACGCATGGGTTCATCATTAGTCCGCCTTCAATTTCACAACTATTTCGTTAACGTAGAATTCTCTGTTTCCTTTTACGTCATCTAGTTTCTTGATTTCTTAGCTTATCATTTGAATATAAGGTTATTCTCTTAAATTGGTGTTTTAATTTGTAGGGGTGTGATGGGTCAATTCTGTTGGACGACTCTGCAAACATTATAGGAGAGAAAACTACAGGGCCCAACACAAACTCAGTGAGAGGATTTGACATGATAGACACCATCAAGACTGAAGTGGAAGCACCTTGCAGTGGAATTGTTTCTTGTGCCAACATTTTGGCCATTGCTGCTCGTGATTGAGTGGTTAAGGTAGCTAATTTCGTCTATTTTTCCAGCTCTTAAAAATCATTGGTATTAATGTCAGAGGGATTGTATAGAAATAGTATTGGTGTTTGCATTAATGTGGGAGAAACTTATGAGAAATAATATTATTGTTCGAACTGTTGGTAACTGATGCAAATCCATCAGCGCTGCATGTCATACGTTGCTCCTATGGATTTTATTTTTGTTTCATTGCTTTTCTTTGGTTTGCATTTTTTTTGTTTTTAGAAATTTCCATAAAGCTGTCCAACATATTTAAGGCATATAATGTATAAAATCTGTTTTATTTTTTATTTTTAAGTAGTTTCTAACTATTTAGTCTCTGAACTCATAATGTTTATATGTTTATGCTGTTATAAATTACAGATTCGTAAAAATAGTCAATTATAATGAATATGATATAGTGTCTTTATTTTTTATTTTATTTTTGTGTAAAATGGTTCTGTTGTAAGTGTTTATTTTTATTTTTATTGTTGATATATCTTTTGTAACTCATCAAAATCTTCATTTGGTATGAGAGCAAGTTAGATTTTTTTGAATAAACATGTCAAATTCTAATCTCTTTTCTAATCCGAGTTCAATGGAAGTGATTATGATTATTGGTGTATCAAAATGATGAACTTGTTTATATAAAAAGATTTGAGTGAGATTGTAGAAAGAAGATATCAAGAGCCAACTAATTGGAATTCTCTTGTAGCCAATGATAGAGCAATTAAGAAGAAGCCTAATAAGAAGAATGTTCAAGTGTTATTTCACATTCAAATAGCTCTATATAAGAGCCTATTTCTCAAAATTATGGTTGCAAAGACAACAGAGAATGCCTAGAAGATTCTAAAGAGAGCTTATCAAGGTAGTAATGAGGTTAAAGTAGTCAAATTGTAGACATTAAAAAGAGTTTGAAAATTTAAAAATGCAAGAATCTGAAAAAATAAGTGATTATTGTGTAAGAGTGAATAATGTGCTCAATAAAATAGCCACTCTTGGAGAAACTATAAACAATGAGGTTGTAATCAATTTTTATTTTTTATGTCTAACACCAAGAGGAAACCATGTTTCTATAATTATTGAAGAAAGCAAGGATTCATCTACCCTTTAGTTAGATCATTTAGTTGGATCTCTTATGTTTCATGAAGAAAGATTGAGAGATTCATTTGGAGAAAGTGATGAGAAATCCTTTTCATCCAAACTACAAATTACAAACAATAAATATGTCAATACTAGCACCAAACACAACCATGGCTAAAGTAGAGGTCAAAATCAAAATTATTCTAGAGGAAATAGAGGAAGAAGAGGTGGCCCAAGAGGAAGAGGTAGAGGCAGATTTGACAAGAGATATCCAATGTTATCATTGTAATAAGTATGGTCATTTTGAAAGGGATTTTAGATTAAAATCTAGTAATAACAATACAGGTGTCAATTATGTTCAAGAGGGTGATAAGGCTTCTCCAAGTAATTTATTTTTATCATATGTAAAATCTGAATATGGTGTTAAATATGTTTGGTATTTAGATTCAAGGTGCTCTAACCACATGATAGGGAATAAAGAGCTTTTTTTATAAAATTGGCGAGTTTCAAATCAAAGTTCAAGCTTGGTGATGACAAAACATTGGAGGTTGCTATGAAAGGAGCAATGAAATTTCATACTAAGGAAGGTATTAAAAGTATACAAAAAAAGTATTACACTCCACAATTAAAGCATAATTTATTTAGTGTTAGGCAATTGTCCAAGAAGAATTATAAGCTGGTGTTTGAAAATCAACAATTAACAATTTATGATAAGAATCAAGGAAATAGGGTGGTTACAATTATGCCTAGAATATGAAGTTTCCCTTGAATTTTGGTGACTATAGTAGCAATCTTTACAATATTGCATATGAGGAAAAAAATTGGTTGTGGCATCTCAACTAGGGACATTTAATTTTTCATAGTTTGAAATTTTATCACATCAAAATCTTTGGTCTATGGCTTTCCTAAGGTTGAAGAACATGAGGAGGTTTGTGAAGGGTGTGATAAAGGAAAACATAGAAGAGATAAATTTTCAAATGGAAATGCATGGAGGGACCATTATCCACTTAAGTTGGTTCACTCAGATATTTGTGGTGCTATGGAAACAAAGAGTTTGGGTAATTCATCGTATTTCATTACTTTTATTGATGATTACTCATGAAAGTGTTGGGCTTATTTTTTTAAGGCCAAAGATCAAGCTTTTGATACATTCGAAAGGTTTAAAGCCCTTGTGGAAAATTAAAAAGGCTACAAAATCAAATTCTTAAGGACTAATTGTGGAAGAGAATTTTGTTCAAGATATTTTTAGATTTTTTGTGATATGAATGGTATCAAAAGACAACTCATTACTACTTACAGACCTCAACGAAATGGGGTAGATGAAAGAAAAGATTGTATAGTGGTGGAAATGACAAGGAGTATGTTACAAACCAAGGGACTAAGAAATTCTTTATGGGGTGATGCAATTGTTACAATAGTGTACATGCTTAATCGAAGTCTCACTCGTGCACTTGATATGATTACTCCTTATGAAGCCTAGTAAGATAAAAACCTAGTATTCATCATTTTAGAGTGTTTGGTTGTTTAGCCTACGTTCATGTAGATGATG
>VDFB02271358.1:620819881-620843158 GCA_007258455.2 Sequoia sempervirens | reverse complement strand
AGACAAGGTATGTTAAATATTAGTGAACCTATCCCCTATGGTCTTTCAAGTGAAGAGGAAATTGAAGATGTTCAAGGTGAAAATATTCAAGCTGAAAATGTTGGAATTGAATATGTTGACATGATATTCAAATTAGGAATTAATGGAAATTGATGTAATGAAAGAAGAAATGTTCGAAGGTGAAATGTTGGATTTGAAGATGTTGAACATGATATTGAAATTGGGAATGAAATTATTCAAATTGATATTGAAAATGTTCAAGGTGAAAATGTTGGAAATGAAGATTTTGAACATAATATTGAAGCAAGTGTAAATTATGTTTCACCAGATTATGTATGAGAAATGAAGAACCTTGTATGGAAGAAAGAAATATTCCAATTTCAAGACATTCAAGAACCCCTAAATGGTTACTTGAATTTGATGAGAACATTATAAAAACTTTTAAAGGCAAGAGGTCAACATGAACTGTTCAGTTGTGGGCTAGAATACTTTTCAACCAATATTTTAGTAATAAGACATTGACCGAACAATGCCAAATTTTTGTACAATTGCTAAAGATGCAAAAGATGAGACCTTTGCTAGCCAAATTGAAGATTAAATTGTGGATGAGGGCGAAGGAATTATTATTTTCAAAATCCACCAAAAATGTTTCCTCATATAGCTAGGAAAAAATATAAGAAAAAAGGGATCAAAAGCTGCTTAGAGTCCTCTCTGCCCTTCCTAAATGCATTATGGTGGAAAAGGCTTTGTGGAGGACAAAGATTATTATTGATTTTGACATAAATTGTAAAACTTTGGATAGAGCACTTGCAAGAAGAGAAAGAATAGATGATCCTCTTCAAAATGATACATGGGCTTTTGTCGGGAGGCTTCCACATGTTGATAAGAAGCTAATCGATAATGTAAAGCAAATTAATTCAACAATTTTGGCATGATAGCTCTAGAGTATCACACAATGTAAAGGATGTTTTAAAGTTAAGAATTGGCAATTGAGACCGTACACCACATCCTAAACATTTCTTGGAATCAAACCAAACAATGTTGTTCAAAATTTTTATTGAAACACATAAAAGAAATATGGAGTATAGGGAGTTTTTTGAGGGGGTTTGGAAGCCGTTTTGTTATGTTGATGATGCTCTTAAGCCATTATTGAATACTTGTTGCAAATACCATGTGGAGTTTTCAATGTACCATGAGCTATTATGTTATATCCGTTCTACTTTGCATACTAATGAAATGTTGCGGGAGTGTGGTGCAATGCATCTTCCAAAATCATCAAGGGACTTGCTAGATCTATTTTTATGTTCTAGAGATGATGGTTGCTTTTTCTATAGAAATGATTGTTTAAATGCAAAGTGCTCACAATGTGGTGGCTTGTAAAAGTTTGTTCAATGTTTTCATGAGAGTTCTAAACATGAATTTGGAAAGAAGCTTGTTGAGAAAAAAGAGATATGAGATAGTCAAATATACTTTGCAAAGTGGGGTGAAGGTTCTAGATGTGAGTTGGTTACAAAAGAATGCAGTGTTGCTGATTTTATTTTAGATTTTAAGGACAATCTTTTCTACAAGTATGCAAGGAATAGTCATAGGTATCAGTGGTTGGATCAACAATTTAGGATGTGTAAGGACTCTTTTCCGATTGGCACTAATATATCAGTAGTTAATTTTATAGAAAACTACACATTGCAACCACAAAATGAGGTACAATCTTAGTATTACAATTCCATTCAGATTGCTATTTTTTTCCACATAACATTTAGACATGCACCTGATAGTACAGAGGAGGATCGAAAGATAATCAGAGAGTATCATTTTTATATAAGTGATGATAGATCTCACTCGTCTGACTATGTCCAACATTGTTTCGATATTTTTTTTTAGTTATTGCAGGAGCATGATATAGCATTGGGCCGACATCTAATTTGGTCAGATAATTGCACAAGTCAATTCAAGAATGCTCGTATGTTTTATTGGTTGAGTAGAATGCATGTAGAGAGGGGTCTACATCATATTTGGAGTTATTTTGAAGCTGGACATGGGAAAAGGGAGCATGATGGAGAAGGTGCATGTGTAAAGAGAGCTCTAGTTAAGGAGCAATTGAAGATTTCAAGAGAAAAATTCAGCAATGCATGTTCTATAGTTGATTGGTGTAGTTCAACATTGTCACAGGGAGGGACACTTGATTCAACAGTGCACATATTCTTTTGGTTTGTTGAGGGTACAATGGGAAGTAGATTGGATTGTCATACAATCAAAGATTCTTCAAAGATGCATTCATTTTGAAGCTCAGATGCAGGCACATGGACCATTTGGACACGAGAGCTGGCTTGTTTTTGTCAGAGTTGTATTCAGTGTAAGTGGGATCAATGCGAGTCAAGTGAGTGGGTGGATACATGGGTACCACAGTATGTAACTCCTTTATCTCAAACAATATCCATGAAAAATGACACAATGGAAAGTTCAGTTGATTACGACCTACTTTCAGATCTACTACATCTAGGACATATTTTTGCAGTTGTTGCACCACAGGGGAATGAAGAGAGATCAAACTATTGGTTGGCTCGATGTGTACGGGTAAAGCATAAGCTAACACAACAGATGGAAGATGATGATGGTTTCGTGTATCCTACAGGTTCAGTTGTGGTTGCAAGAACTTTTTTGCGAACATACATGATTTGAAAGAATGGAATGCCTGCATTTGAAGACTACGAGAAACAAAAAACCATTCTCATGTATTTGCACCTTGTTATAGCAATAAATGTTAAGTTGTTGAAGCATCATTAACTAGACCAAAGACAAAAAAACCTTCACGGACGCACTTAGTAATGTGATCATGGAAGCAATATTGGATGCTGTAAGCAAAGAGATGACCCACTTGAGACACTTGAATAGCATTCTCGAAGATGGAAGGTAGAATGCTTATGATGTTCATTGATTAAGTTCATTAGTGTTCTTTATTTAATCGCGATATTTTATATACTATTGCATCACAGTGTACTAATATTGATGTTTGTATGCACTTTTATGATATTTTTGGTAAGATTAATCTTAGACCTGCTGCAACAATAGCCAGCTCCGATCCTTTCGAAGAGGTATGCGTATTTTATAGTTTGCATCACCAACTCATCATCATTTAGGCTGTTTAGATTAATATAGATATGTTAGTCTAGAAAAGCATCTTTTTCTATTGGTATTATAGATTTCTCATTTCCCACTTTTGTGATATTCATGGCATGATTGATCATGGTTTGATGATGCAACAATAGCCAGCTCTGATCCTTTCGAAGAGATATGCATCTTTTATAGTTTGCATCACCAATTCATCATCATTCAGGTTGTTTAGATTAAAATAGATATGTTAGTCTAAGCATCTTTTTTATTATGACAATATAGATTTCTCATTTTCCCACTTTTGCAATATTCCTGGCATGATTGATCATGGACCTGCTGCAATAATAGCCAGCTCTGATCCTTTTGGAGAGGTATGTGATAGATTACAACAATATAGATTGGTTATTCTAAGCATCTTTTATAGTTTGCATCACCAATTCATCATCATTCAAGTTGTTTAGATTAATATATATTTGTTAGTCTAAGCATCTTTTCTTTTGTGACAATATAGACTTCTCATTTTCCCACTTTTGTGATATTCCTTGCATGATTGATCATGGACCTGTTGCAACAATAGCCAGCTTTGATCTTTTTGGAGAGGTATGCAACAGATTACAACAATAGAGATTGGTTATTCTAAGCGTCTTTTATAGTTTGGATTACCATCTTATCATATTTTGTGTCATTTAGAATAATATAAATTGGTTATTCTAAGCTACCTTGATGGTTTGTATAGGTGCTTGTCAGTCCAAAATGTGAACATTCTACTATTGTTGAAGATTGTGCCTTGAATGCCTCTAATAGGAAAATTTTGTAAAATTTGAATACTCAAATTGGAAACAATGTAAAACGGTCATAACTGTGTATTGGCATAATCTATACCCAGTGATGTTTTTTGAAATATGGGTCAAATGTCTGGCATTGTATAAAGGGTGTGTTTAAAATGTAAAGGGGTCTATTTTTGTACTTAATTGAGCTACAACCAAAGGTTTTCTTCTTGGTTCTTTCCTATCGGTATGCTCGTTTGAACCAAGTTTCGTAATATCTCCCATTTATATATAATAAATTATAGTGGCTTGCAACTTTTGCTCCTCAAATCCAACTTGGGTGCAACTTCATTTTTAGCAACTTTAATGAGGTTTTTAAGGAAATCAATGTTTCCAACCTTGCCACACCCTATAAATTCATCAAACATGTCTATTAGGACCCTGAAGCAAGCAGGCCGGCTTTGAAATCTTACTACCCCATGTTTCATTGACATTAGCATGTTGTAACCACCATTTTGGTGTAGGAGCACCTACACCACAATATCATTGTGGATCATTTCAATGATTAAAGTGTTAATATTTTGAGTTTTTGTATTTAATGAGATCTAATAGTCCTAATGGTCATGTATTAGGAGTTTTTAGGTTTTAGGATCAAAAAGACATGGAGATCCCAACTTGTCCTAGTTGTTGCTTTGTAGCCTTTGAAGGAAAAATTTGTAAATTTGTTTAGGGACAAGCAAGAACATTGTTTTGAACATGTAATGATGCTATTTAAAGCCATTAAGTGAGGTCTTAGTAAAGTTAGAAGTGGAAAAGTGCAACATTTCATAATGAGTCATATTAATGTGAAAAATGTTTGTACTTTGGCCTTCAACGGTCATTAAGGTTTCAAAATTCAGTTGATATTGGTGGTTAAAGGCATTGCGAGTTGGATTCCAAGGCATAGAAATGTACTTAATGCCTTCAAGGGCTCAAGACAGGTTTGGTTGAAGCATTTTTTTTCTTTGAATCAATAAAGTTTCAATTGCTCAGTTCATATTTTACTATTTTTCGTGTTTTTTTCCTGTGCACAAGCCATTCAAGCATTTTTGTATCAAAAATTTATGTAGAAATGTTATTACATGTCTTGACGTTATTTCAATAGTGGAAGGCGTGGAGAACTTGGTTTTGAAATAAAATGAAGAGTTAATGGTCTAAAAATGGTTGTTTTTTTCACTTGAAAATAGAGTTTTTTACCCTAGGGTTTGCAAAAACCTCTGAGATACCAAAATTTTCTTTGTCTTCTAAGCATATTGGGGCCTAAATAAAGGTTTCTAAGGTGGTGGAAAAGTTTGAAAGGTTGTGGAAGTGCTACATCCAATAAACCCTCAAGAATTACACTAAAAACAAGGGTTTTTTCATTTGACAGTTACAAGTCCATACAAATGGAATCCAATTGCAGAATCTTTGTTTTCTTGGCAATTTATTTTCTGCCCCAAGGTTTTAGGGGTTTGTGTGGTTTTTGAAGGTATGTTGCTTTGCATTTTTGGGATAATTAAGTAGCTTGTTCAAGGGTGAATGTATAGGAAGTCAACGCTGGTCCAAAGAAGTCTATGTTGTTTCTCATATATGTTGTATAACTTGGATATGGTTGTTTGAATCAGTCATGTGTTGGTTTGGTGTTTTGGAAAATTGTGGAGTAATTTGACAAAAACTAGTTTCTCACTATTACAAGGGTTTAAGGGGGTTAAAGAGGGAAATGTGTATTTAGTTTCTTATCAAATTTTAAGGGAGTTTTGGACTGTCCAAAGAGGTCAGAATAATCTTGTTAGATTCATCAAATAGGTAGGTTGCAAATATTTTATGATTGTTCCCTTGTGTGTGCATCAATTTTCACCCAATTTCACTCGGTCCAATGTAACTTAGAGTGATTCGGTGTATTTGGTTGCAAAAGAGGACCATCCCTAGTGTAAATGTACCAATCCAGACGTGTTGGGACAGTCCGTTTAGTCGTACGAGTTGTGGAATGAAAGTTGCACCACTTTGCAACTTTACACTGCTTGCATCTGGCAACTTTTCCCTCCACTGAAAAGTCATCACCACAGGAAAACGCCTCTGAGATAGCAATAGCTAAGAGAGGTTTTTATATATGGTCCCAACATGATCCCATAGCCTTAGATGAAGATTTTGTAAGCATCACGGTCTTTGAGAAATAGACCTTCAAAGATTGTTGCCTTTTAGCACTTTGGACTCTTAAGGGAAATTGTCAGTCCAATGTAGCTCAGAGTAATTCAGCATATTTGGTCGTACGAGTTGTGGAATGAAAGTTGCACCACTTTGCAACTTTACACTGCTTGCATCTGGCAACTTTTCCCTCCACTGAAAAGTCATCACCACAGGAAAAAGCCTTTGAGATAGCGAAAACCAAGAGAGGTTTTCCTAGATGGTCCCAACACGATCCCATAGCCTCAGATGAAGAGTCTATAAGCATCATGGTCTTCAAGAAATAGACCTTCAAAGATTGCTGACTTTTAGCACTTTGGACTCGTAAGGGAAATCATCCCGTTAATGCCTTCGGAGTGATTCAAAAGTATTTGTTTTGCAAGAGGACCATCCATAGCATAAGCGATACCCATCAAACATGTTGGAATAGTCCGTTTGGTAAGAAGCATGGAATTCTTGGAATAAGGGATTACTGCAACTTTACTGCTTTATCTAGCAACTTTTCCCTCACTAAAAAAGTCATCACCACAGAAAAATTCAGCCGGATAGAAAGAAGAAAAAATTGAGAGTTTTTGTAGATGGTCTAACCACGATCCCACAACCTTAGATGGAAGTCATGCAAGCATCATGGTCTCAAAATTAGACTGCTTCCCAAAGATTCTTTGCCTTTTGGCAATTTGGACTCTTAAGGAAATCATCGGTCAATGCTTGGCTCGAGGTGATTCAGAAATTTGGGTGCAAAGAGGACCATCCCTAAGTTAAGCGTAACCATCTAGATGTTGGAATGATGCGTTTGATGCGATGCGAGTTAATGGAATAAGTTGCATCGCACTTTGCAATACTTGCCAGCAACTTTCCTCCACAAAAGTCATCACCACAAAGAGAAAATGCCTCCAAAGGCGAAAAACTAAGAGGTTTTTTGTAGATGGTCCCAACACAATCCATAACCTCTTATAGAGTTTTAAAGCATCTGATCTAAAATAGACCTTCAAAGATTGTTTCCTTTTAACGGGATAGTTGCCGGACTGGTCCAGTAGATTTGATTTGACTTTGGTTGCAGGACCATCTAGCAAACGTGCCATCCCAAATGTGTTTGGAACGATCCGGCGGTTTGGATAAGGTTGCCCAGAATGAAAGGAACACCGAGAGGAAAACCGTTGGTTTGCATCTAGCAACTTTTCCCTCACTAAAAGTCATCACCACAGGAAAACACCTCGGGGATGGCAAAAGGCCACTTGGGGTTTTAGATGATCAACATGATCCCCATATAGCCTCAAAGCGAGAGCCTATAAGCATCCGCAGTCTTTACGAAAGCATTTACACTTGGATATTGTTGCCTTTCAGCACTTTGGACTCTTAAGGGAAACTAGTGGGAAACATAGTTAACTTCTTCACAAACTTGGTTTGAAGTAATTTCATTCTTTTTTGTGCATTTAAAATGAATTTTTAAGCCATCCACCCTAAAAGTGACCTCTAAATAACTTCAAAAACCTTAACTACCTCATTCTTATTCATTTGTTTTGCAAACAAGCATTTTCATTCCAAGAGGCTGAGCTTTCATTTTTTCTTGTTGGATTGAATGTGGACCATGACACAACTTTCTTTTTTCAAAAAGTGTTCAACATCATTGAACTAAGAATTTATCACACATCTACAGAGAAACAAAGGAGTTCTACAAACTAAAACACATTACAATTCAGTTCTCACTGACTTGATGTACTCTTCAACACCTTAACTACCCTAAAAGCAACCTCTAAATCACTTCAAACACCTTAACTACCTCATTCTTATTCATTTTTATTGCAAACAAGCATTTTCATTCCAAGAGGCTGACCTTTCATTTTTGCTTTCAAAGAAAAATCTTCCTATGTCAATGTTACACTACACAGGTAAACCAAGTTTTGTATTGTGGACCTATATTAAGCTACCACTCTCAAGACCAATGTAACAATGATACAAACTAACTTTTGAGACTGCAAGAATACATCTAATAACTCTTGAGTGCACTAAAAGAATTTTTATGATTTTTGAAGAATGTTGATAACTCTACTCAGTTGTCTTATTTTTTCAATATCATACAAATTGAACCCTAGCATCAATATACTTTGTATATCAAGCTACCACAATTCAAGTTTCAACGATGAATATTTATCATGCATGTTTTAAATGACATTCAATTTTATTGTGGGTTTTTTGTTTATATGATGTTATGTGATATTCTAATCGTAATTCATGCTTCTAGGTTGCACATCTATATATATTATTATATTATTTTTACATGTTTTCTCCATTGTTTGGCCCCTATACCGCTAGTAAATTGTTGCATAGCGTGTGGAATGAGGGGGCATCAAGCCTGAGATCCCTTTAAAGTTTGTTTGAGTGCATTTAAAATGAACTTTTAAGCCTTGCACCCTAAAAGTGACCTCTAAATAACTTCAAACACCTTAACTGCCTCATTCTTATTCATTTGTTTTGAAAACAATAATTTTCATCCCAAGAGGCTGAGCTTTCATTTTTTCTTGTTGGATTGAATGCAAACCGTGACACAACTTTCTTTTTTCTAAAATTGTTTAGCATCATTCAACTAAGACCAATGTAACAATGATACAAAATAACATTTAAGACTGCAAGAAGACGTCAAAATGGCTAGTGTACTAAAATAATTCTTATGATTTTTGAAGAATGTTGATAACTCTAATCAGTTGGCTTATTTTTTCAATATCATACAAATTGAACCCTAGCATCAATCGACTCTATATATCAAGCTACCATAATTCAAGTTTCAACGATGAATATTTATCATGCATGTTTTAAATGACATTCAAGTTTATAGTGGTTTTTTTGTTTATATGATGTTATGTGATATTCTAATTGTAATTCATACTTCCGTTTATATATATATATATATATATATATATATATATATATATATATATATATATATATATATATATACTCTATTCTAACTATATATATATACCATATATATATATATATATATATATATATATATATATAAATTTTTACATGTTTCTTCCATTGTTCAGCCCCTACACTCTAAGTAAATGGTTGCATAGCATGTGGAATGAGGGGGTACCAAGCCTAAGACCCCTTTAAATTTTGTTTGAGTTCTTTCATTTCATTTTTTGTGAGTTTTGTGCCAAGTTTCCTCAAAGAAATGTGGTCTCATAGAATTCCATGACAAGCTAATGAAATTGATAGTTGCTCCTAGTTATTAGTTATGTAATGTGAAGTAATTGCATAACTGCTTAGGTTGACTTTGTAAAAACTGTATTGTTATTGAAATTTTTTCATCTACCAGCATCTAGTTGTTACTTATGCAATGTGAAGTAATGATTTGAGTTTGAAAGATGTACAATGCAATGTAATCAGCAATATGAATATAAACTACATAATATTTAACCATTGTTTTTATGCTAAAGTACATTGATATTTAACCATTGCTCACTTGATTAAATTTTCAAAGAGTTTAATCATGCACATGAGGAAGAAAATAATTTTTGATTGTCAACTTCTATATATCAAATTATCCAATAATCAAGTGTATGTCCATATATAAAAATGGCATCAATGCCAACTCAAACAAAGTTTTACAATATGTGGCATATCCCATCTTGGTATCTATTCAAAATTTACATTCCAAAATGTCTATCTCATCCTAAACTACTGGTGGATCATCAAAATGGAGCCTCTTTGAAGGACTCGTTGGCTCTGAAGGTAGCTGGACAAGAAAAAGTCAAACCACAGTTGAGATTAGTTATACTATATGTGAACCCCTTTCTAAACTTGCATAAATAAAATGAACAAATCACATTTGTAGATCAAAATGCAAGGTTAGTACAAGAGTTCCCCATAAAATCCATCTGCATTGTTAGAAAACAAGGAAAGGATGATATAATTGAGCAAATACAAAAACAAATAACTATCCCTATTCTAAAACAAGACAAACACTTGATCTTATGGGGGGATTAGTGCTATTGTGAAAAATAGCCCTTTCCCAACCCCTTTAGATAAGCTAATGTGATGAAATTGCTTTGAGGATGGTATGATGGTGGGAAAAATCAGTTCTCAAGGAGAGTGACTTTGCAAGAGTGATTGTGGAGATGATTTATGGAGTTGTGGACAAAATCAGTTCTCAAATGAAGAGAGTGACTATGCATTAGCTTTGTGGATGATTTTTTGAAGAATGATGCCTCTATTTAAAGATTTTCTTGATGAGAGATTGGCCAAATGGATGAATGTGGGACAAAGATCAAGCCAATAGGAAGAGGCCACTTGTCAAGTTGTGATAGGCTTGACGATGTGCAAGATTTGGGAAATGTGTCCATGAGAGGAAATTTCAAATTCAAATTTGTGCCATAAATTTTGAGAGGGGGACAAGAAAATGAGCAATAAATGCAATGTTGGAGGGACAAATCAACTTGTCATATTTTTCAAATTTGAGAGAATATTCCCCATAAATGCCATGTTGAGTGAAAATGATGATTTTAATAAATCAATAAATTGATTTATTTGTGCAAGTGGCATAATCTAGAGAATGCAAGTGGTTAGGATTAGTATTTGATCATTGTTAGGTTAGCTTAATGATGATTAGGTGAGTTTGACTTTCATGACTTAAATATTTGATTTATTTAAATCAGAAAATGATGAAATATGGATTTGGAGATTTAATTAAATAAAGCTTTGTTTATTTAATTAAATGGATGATGCAAGATAAAGGTTGAATGATTTATGAGAGATGAAATGTTATTATTTGATTAAACCATTGGATTGACCTGTATGCATATTTTACATGTCTACACTATATAATTTAAAATTGAATAATTAACATAAAATCCAATACACATTGAATTATAATTGAACTCTAAAATTGAAATCTTGACTACTTGAAATATACGTCTCTTCGAAGGGTCAGAAGTCATAGAATATACCCCTCTTAAAGAACTAACCAAACCAAATTTTGTAACATCAATCTATACATGTGAACAAAAACATGAAATTGATCCAAGTTAGCATAGTATTGTTGGTAATAAGAACATATTTAACAAGCACAAAATAAAATAAACACATACCTCTTTAGGCTAATCTTTTTCTGTATCTCCTTCAAGAGTTTCGCCACCTCCTCCTTCAGGTGTTTCAACACCTCCTCCTTCAGGTGTTTGAATACCTACTCCTTCAAGTGTTGTGGCACTTATCAACAATGATGTATAGCTCACAACTGCTTGTACATAAAAATGACAAGTACATATGAAACTATGAATCTATGTCAATGTATGCATAATCAATAAAAGATCTTATAAATCTTACATACTGTGAGTGCGAAAATACATACTGTGTGCATCTCAAGGCCAAATGAAATGGCTCTAAGGGTGCTATCAGTCACCTATGTGAGCTCCTCCTCAGACATTAACTGTTAAATAGACCATGTAAATAAATATTAGTACTTAAAAATATCTCTTATTAATATTCATTTTTAAAACAATGCAAGTTATGAATTTACACCTTAAATGTTACCTATGTAACTATTCCAATGTCCACCTCTCTAGTAGGAGAGGAATCAGTAGGGTGTGCTCTGATTTTGTATATATATGTTTCTTACAAATCAAATATCCAATTTGGAAAACTAGGATTAGTGTTTGCTTTGGTGGTGTGTACTGACACCCAAGCCTAAAAAAATTCAACATGGTATTTTCGCATTTTTGGGTCAATGAAAGACGTGTTTTTTTCCTCATTACCACTTTTTGGCCCACCATGATCCTGCACATACCCGAAAAAGTAGGGGAAAGGATCCCTAATCTAGGAAAACAAGAGTTAACAGAGAATAGGCTTCATAGCCCATAGTTTAGTAGCACCAAACCAAAACCACAAAGGAGATGAACTGAACAAATGAGAAAAATAGCAATAGGCTGCCCTACCCCACAACACAATAAATAAGGAAACTCTTGTGTTGTTTGAGTTGTTTGAATTTGAATTTGGGTAGAATGGAAACTCTTGTGGTTATTAAAGTGTTGGAGAGACCAAGACCCTCTTATAGGAAGTATTCCTCAAAAAAATTTGAAGATGACCCCATGGGCGCATTCTCATCAATCGGTCATGGATTTATGTTGACTGAGGACACAAGGATGTATATTCGAGTAAAGATTCAAGAATTCATTCACACAAAATTGATTGAAATTTGGAAAAATGAGCTTATTGGAGATGATTTCTTGATAAAACCCAAATACTTGAACCTAGTTGCGAAGAAGTTAGACAAATGGAACAACATTCCCAACTTTTGCTATGATGATGGATTTGTGAATCCAGTCTTCAGCAAAATTCATGATAAATTGCTATGTACTGATCAACCACCCCTAATAACTAAGGAGGCAATTAGGGTTGTTACCAACCTGTGGGATAAAGGTACAATACCTGTATTGAAAATTATGAAGAATGAGGTAGTAATGGCATAACTGCTTAGGTTGACTTTGTAAAAACTATATTGTTATTGAAATTTTTTCATCTATCAACATCTAGTTGTTACTTATGCAATGTGAAGTAATGATTTGAGTTTGAAAGATGTGCAATGCAATGTAATCAACAATATGAATATAAACTACATAATATTTAACCATTGTTTTTATGCTAAAGTACATTGATATTTAACCATTGCTCACTTGATTAAATTTTCAAAGAGTTCAATCATGCACATGAGGAAGAAACTAATTTTTGATTGTCAACTTCTATATATCAAATTATCCAATAATCAAGTGTATGTCCATATACAAAAATGGCATCAATTCCAACTCAAAAAAAGTCTTACAATATGTGGCATATGCCATCTCGGTATCTATTCAAAATGTACATGCCAAAATGTCTATCTCATCCCAAACTACTGGTGGATCATCAAAATGGAGCCTCTTTGAAGCACTCGTTGGCTCTGAAGGTAGCTGGACAAGAAAAAGTCAAACCACAGTTGAGATTAGTTATACTATATGTGAACCCCTTTCTAAACTTGCATAAATAAAATCAAGAAATCACATTTGCAGATCAAAAGGCAAGGTTCGCACAAGAGTTCCCCATAAAATCCATTTGCATTGTTAGAAAACAAGGAAAATGATGATATAATTGAGCAAATACAAAAAAAAATAACTATCCCTATTCTAAAACAGGACAAACACTTGATCTTATGGGGGGATTAGTGCTATTGTGGAAAATAGCCCTTTCCCAACCCCTTTAGATAAGCTAATGTGATGAAATTTCTTTGAGGATGGTATGATGGTGGGAAAAATTAGTTCTCAAGGAGAGTGACTTTGCAAGAGTGATTGTGGAGATGATTTGTGGAGTTGTGGAAAAAATCAGTTCTCAAATGAAGAGAGTGACTTTGCATTAGCTTTGTGGATCATTTGTTGAAGAATGATGCCTCTATTTAAATATTTTCTTGATGAGAGATTGGCCAAATGGATGAATGTGGGACAAAGATCAAGCCAATAGGAAGAGGCAACTTGTCAAGTTGTGATAGGCTTGAGGATGTGCAAGATTTGGGAAATGTGTCCATGAGAGGGAGTTTCAAATTCAAATTTGTGCCATAAATTTTGAGAGGGGAACAAGAAAATGAGCAATAAATGCAACGTTGGAGGGACAAATCAACTTGTCATATTTTTCAAATTTGAGGGAATATTCCCCATAAATGCCATGTTGAGTGAAAATGATGATTTTAATAAATCAATATATTGATTTATTTGTGCAAGTGGCATAATCTAGAAAATGAAAACGGTTAGGATTAGTATTTGATCATTGTTAGGTTAGCTTAATGATGATTAGGTGAGTTTGAGTTTCATGACTTAAATATTTGATTTATTTAAATCAGAAAAGGATGAAATATGGATTTGGAGATTTAATTAAATAAAACTTTGTTTATTTAATTAAATGGATGATGCAAGATAAAGGTTGAATGATTTATGAGAGATGAAATGTTATTATTTGATTAAACCATTGGATTGACCTGTATGCATATTTTGCGTGCCTACACTATATAATTTAAAATTGAATAATTAACATAAAAATAAATACACATTGAATTATAATTGAACTCTAAAATTGAAATATTGATTACCTGAAATATACGTCTCTTCGAAGGGTCAGGAGTCATAGAATATACCCCTCTCAAAGAACTAACCAAACCAAATTTTGTAACATCAATCTATATATGTGAACAAAAACATGAAATTGATCCAAGTTAGCATAGTATTGTTGGTAATAAGAACATATTTACCAAGCACAAAATAAAATAAACACATACCTCTTTAAGCTAATCTTTTTTTGTATCTCCTTTAGGTGTTTCGACACCTCCTCCTTGAGGTGTTTCAACACCTCCTCCTTCAGGTGTTCGAATACCTACTCCTTCAGGTGTTGTGGAACTTATCAACAATGATGTATAGCTCACAACCACTTGTACATAAAAATGACAAGTACATATGAAACTACGAATCTATGTCAATGTATGCATAATCAATAAAAGATCTTATAAATCTTAATTCAATCAAATTTGAGTTCAATTACCTTTCCCTTATCTAACATTGTGCCTCCATAGTCTGGAGAGCATCACACCTTGCTTGCACTAGGTGTTTCCTACAAGCAGAGAATAAGATAAACATATAAGTTAATATATAATTTCATTAATGACAATTCAAATGACAAGCAAGTATACAGTAAAAAAATGTAAATGAGTGAGTGCAAAAATACATACTGTGTGCATCTCAAGGCCAAATGAAATGGCTCTAAGGGTGCTATCAGTCACCTGTGTGAGCTCCTCCTCATACATTAACTGTTAAATAGACCATGTAAATAAATATTAGTACTTGATAATATCTCTTATTAATATTCATTTTTAAAAAAATGCAAGTTATGAATTTACACCTTAAATGTTACCTATGTAACTATTCTAATGTCCACCTCTCTAGTAGGAGAGGAATCTGTAGGGTGTGCTCCACTCCCCTACGTGTGATCTGCTATAATCTCCACATCCTGGATGTCATAATCAGAAGTGTCTAATGGATGCTCAAGGGGATGTACAATAGGACCCAAGCATATCTATTGGCATGTATTGCAAATATGTGGCACACTTGAATATGTGGACCCGAGGAGGATGATGCCAGAGCACTGGATCCATCACCAAGATCACCAAAATGTGGCTGAGCTACTGAAGAAGCATGGAAAACCAAAGGACCACTCAAAGAGTTAATGGCCTGGATAGTTTGTGTGGCTCCATCCTCCGTAATATCTGGATGTTGTACTAGAGGTGGCGGAGGATGGGGAGGACGGGGAACATAATATTTTTCCCTTTCACACATTGACCTGCCAAACCTAGAAGACCTTCTTTCCCCCTTTCCATTGATGTAATCGTCCACTTTACCTTCATCCCCTTCATCTTGGATAATTATTATAACCTTTTTTGCAGTTTTTGGTTCAATAATTTCTAGAAGTTTTCTCTTAAAGCCAGAGAGGTATCTATAATTTTCTTGCCTTTCACATCTAACTTTGTAGGGTTAACTTTTGTTAACAAACCTTTGGAAGAGGACTTTTTATGTATGGAATTGTTTGAGTGAGATAGAGGGGTAGACTGTGTGTTCACCTACAGAGGATAAAGCATAGCTAAATGCAAAGGGGGGTAAACCTTTCGAGGAGCCTCAGCCAAAAAGGAAGCCTCAATTTGGTATTTTAGAGTGCTAAAATTAGGGAGAGGGCTAGGCTGGACATCTTGAATTCAACATTATGGAGGTCACCGGTATTAGAGGGGACAAGCAAAGGAGTAAGCATAGACACATAATTGTACAACATTTGGATCATGCCTTGGTGGAGAGAGGAGACATTTTTTGACAAAGGAGTAAGCACATACACATACTTGTAGAACATTTGGATAGGTTTTGTTACGGTTTTATAGCAAGAGGCATTTTTTTTTAAGATTCATGTTGACCTCTTGAAATTTCTTTGCAAGGCTTGATCAATATTCTCATTTCCTTTGAATCCCTCGATTAGTGGCTACACTTTCTACTACACCCCTTCATACCATCTCCTCCAATGTTCTTGATGACATCTCCAATCTCTTGATATCCCTTCACCTCCATGTGCAAACCTACAAAAGATAAAGAAGAAGTGCAAATTTTGCATCATAGCTGTGGTTGTTGGGTTTTTATAAGGCCTATAAAATCCTTAGATCATTACCATATACCTTGTGTGAATGTTCAGTTGGTTGTTGCCAAAAGGAAGGTGATATGTGAGGCATTAATAATTCCTTCAATTGTGTGTCTCTTTCAACTGATCATGCCCTCAACTCTGCCATGTCACCACATGGGTTACACTACCACCTTGGTTGCCTCTATCTTCAGTGTGACTTGGTCAAAATTCTCCTACAACCTCCTTTATTAGCATCAAAAATTACCACATTGCCCTTAACTAGGGTATAAAGGTGGACATGTGTTTTTTTTTATAGAGGCGTGTGTAGTTTTCATGCAAGGCATGACTTCCATGTCACTTCCCACACAGTCCCTCTTTGTGGCCTCTATTCAGGTGGCTTTACTTGAGATACACAGTCTTCACTTGTGGAATTCTTTTGTAGACAAAGGCACCTATAAACATTCTAATTTGCCACTCAATCTGTCCTCCAAAATATTTAACTAGACGTTGCAATTCGTGTTTACTTTATTTGTAACTATAAAAAAAAAAAAAAATTCTAAGTACATTTATTATAACTTTAACACTAATACTTTCTATAAACTATCAATTCACATCTAAATTTGCAAAGGAGGGGTCATTCTCAAAGGGGGTAGATTTTTATTTTGCAATGGTTAAAAATTTGTAAAAGATGAATCTTATTTTTTCTTTTGCAATGAATGTGGCAAAGGGAAAGTGTTTATATGGGGAGGTTGATATTTTTTTCCTTCGTTAAAAATCTATAAAAGAGAAGTCAAATTTTCTTTTGCAATGAATTTGGCAAGGGGGGGTCATTTTAATAGATGTTTCATTTTTACTTTTTGTCCTTTTTTCGAGATTTTTAAGGCATATTTCTTCTCAATCCACCTCATGACATAAACTTTGAAGAAATCATAATACCAATTAAGCTTTGAAATGCACTTATATAAAGTGCCAGACAAACTGAATGTGCATTCCACATGGAGGGAATTTAGGAACTTTGTACTTACATTGAATTATAAAATGTAATGGGGTCTTATGCCATCAAAACATGGATCCTTATGATTTTTAACGCATGCGCGTGTTCCTTGGAGCACACCCTTTCTCAGTTTCTTGTACCTCTCTATATTCCTTGTGCACTAACGATTCCAGTTGGTTTGCTTATTGCTCTTAGCATTAAGGGGAAACTTTGATGTGTTCTGCTAATACTTCTTTCAATTAAGCAATGAAGGAATCTTATTTTTGAGAGGCCTCGTGAACCTCTTATCTTGATCTCTCATATGGGGGATTATTTTAGTGGATCACATTCTAGGATTCTAGTACTCCTAATCATAGTACTATCTATATTCTTAACTTCACAAATTTTGATTGACTTCGTGTATATTGGTTGAGTAGTGTGCATATGTTCACTCATGTGTTTTTTTGTATCTCTCATCTTGATCTACATTTTTTGGAGATTCATTGATTCCAGTAGGCACCAATTCATCATCGATAGAGTTTATAGATTCTACATGCTTCAATATTTTTTCATGATCATGTTCCTATCATCAAGGGATATCTTTTTAGAAGGTCTTAGATCCCTCTAACTCTTTTTTTTGGAGAGTATTTTTGTTTCCACTGGGTTTTCTCCTTTCTCTACATTTATAAGAGATTGCATTATTATAAATACTTAAAATTGTCCTGAATGATATTTCACACTTAAATCTGGTCACTAGCATCATTTCATCCTAATATTCATCTTCGTTTCACTTGCTTTATTAAATAAGCCTAGTTATTTAATTAAATGCATCATTTTCATCTATTAACAGATAACTAATTTTATTAGGTTAATTCACCCCCTTTCACATTCACCTTTCATCCTATTTAATTGAATGAAACAAATTATTTAATTTAAATGCCTTATGTCCTCTCATTTAATTGACTAATTCTAAATTATTTAATAAAATGTCATTTTGAACCCCTTTTTCATTAAATATACTAATTATTTAATGATAATCCTTATATTCCTCAACTTGCACAATTAAAATTTAGAACTTTAATTACTAATTACTAATTTTCATCACCCATCCACTTGCATAGGAATATTATTCTATTTGCCTCCAAAAATGGAATATTCTTTCTTAACAAACTCTCTAACAAAATTTCTAACAACTTTGAAAGTGTGTTTGTTTGAATCATTGTGAGCCTTTGATGGTTTTTCTGATCCATGTGATCTTTGATTCTCATCCATTGATGAGAATCCTTGAACCATGTCTTCACCCTTGATTCCATCTTGACCATTGATTGATCATTTTCATCTTGACCCTTGATTCACCATTTTGTCCTATAAATACCTCACATTTTGGAGAGAAATGGGTCCAATTCCATCAAATAAAAGTCATGTTGCATGTTTGAATACTATCTTTATTCATCCTTGCATCCATTATCAAGCATTTTCATCTTTTTTATCCACCCATAGCATATTTTTATCAATTTTGGCTTAATCTTTCATCAATGGAGTTCAATTAGATGGTCGTATTGTCCAAGGGATTGGGAAAGGGTCATCATTCCACACCAATATGACACCAATCCCCCAATGGGATAAGGTTTGGAGTTCTAGATTAGGTTTATTTTATGTTTTCGTGTTTATTTTTTGATTAGTTTAATGGTTACTTGGTTTTTTGAAGATTTTGACATCTCATTGGGATTGTAGCTTAGGTAGTTAAATATGGCTTAAATTTGTATGTATTTGATGTATTTAGCTATTACTATGATTACGATCACAATTATAAATGAGTGCCTTACTAGGCGTTGTCAAGACTCATCTTTTCAGTGTTCAGCTTACTTCCTTAGTATCACTTAAGGGGAGGTGTTAGTGTGAAAAGAGGTATTATAAAACTAGTTAGCTATTAGCATACTTAATAGATTCCTATTTACACTACACTTAAGCTCACTTAGACGACTTCTAGAGGTTTGTCTTCTCATGTGGCTGAGACAAGTTTTCTCACTTTGTGACACCTCTTGTATGATCACCTGCCACTCACTAGTACACATCTCATGTGAGTTAACAAGTGTTCAATCTTTGAAGGGTTAGTCAGTCATTGTGTTTCACATGACTACCTCCATCCCCTTTCCTATTTAGTCAAGCTCCTATTATAATCAACCTTCAACTCTAATGTGAATTAGGATGATCATTGTGTGCAAGTGTATCTTTGTGGAAGCGCAAGGATTTTGTTGTCATGATCTTGGATGAAAATCCTAACACCATAAACCTAAGGAAATTTCGGTTGTAATGTGTTGTAGCCTATGATGATTTTATCCTCTATTTTGTTTTGTCATTTTTATAATATAATTTATGTTTAATTCAAAAAGAATATTCATACCTTCTTGTGACAAATTTGTGCGGTTGTGCATTGCTTGATTTCCCCTTCATCAATAACTTTTGCATGCGCTGATATGAGTTTAGGTTTAAAATTTAATGGGTTTATGGTTCCTTCTATTACTAAATATTATGAGTTGACAAAATAGAAATGATTTTAAATTGCCCACTATGTTAAAGGACATGTTGTGATTGATTATTATCATGAGAGATCACAATCTAATATCATTCAGATGAGAGCATCTTAGTTCCATTATTAACCTTCATAATAATTTTGGGCATACTATATGCTTCCTTATTATCTTTGATATCATTGGTTCATTGCTCTTCAATTACATTGTCTAAAAGATTGATTGAGGAGAAAATTATTCTTTCTTATGAAGTTGTCAAATGATGTTTGTAGACAAGGTGAGTAGATTCAAGTTATTAGATATTAGTAAGATTCTAAATATGATTGAGTTTTAATTTTGCACAATTATTTTACTTCTAAGAGAGTAGATATGAATTGGATTGGAGTAAAATTAATGAGGCTTTAGATAGAAAAAAACCCTAATTTTCAACACAATGATAATTCAATTCCACACATTTTAATACAATATCCTACCATTCAAAATCTAACTAATATTCTTTTTAATTTATGTAAATTCTATATTCTATTTGTTTGAGGGAGTGGGTCCTATATGCTCTTTTAATTGTCAAAATTTTAATCTTCATAGCGCTCGCCAGCTCACTTCCAATATTTTATCATTTATATCGTAGTTTTGTGAAACTCATTACAAAAGAGCATAATACATAGTAAGCTACGTTGCCAACAATAATTTAAACGGATTCGGAACATTATTTTCCCACATGATTCGCAAGTGGCAAATTCGCAATAAGACGGCAGTATTCTAAAACTATATATTGTCACATTCATTTAATGCATAACTATATCCAAGTAAGCATATTTTCTAATTGGGTTTCCTGCAGTTCTTTCTGACTTCTCCGTTGGTACCAGTGAGGGGGCTTAAGTTTCCCATATTCACCATGGCCGCTACAAAATCACTAAAGAAGGTATTTTGATTGTTAGAATAGGTGGTTACCTGAGAATCGGCATACCCTCCATTGAACAGCTCGTGGTCAGAGTGAAGAAGTCCTTTCTGGTTTTTAAGATTTACATAGTATTTGTTATCAAACACCGTGGGAGTTTGGACATCTAAGGGCGACAAGTTATTGTCACCACCGTTGCTTGGGCACTTAGCCTTCACAGAATTGGCAAATGCACTGTTTATATTCGTTTCATTGTAGATGTGGCTTCTGAAAGAGGTGCACCGCACTTGACCAATTGTATGAGCACCTGAAAGTGATCAAAACAGTCACCTCTTTAGTTAACGCAAATGCAAATTTCGCCAGCATAAAATTGGGATTCAAGATATATAGCGTTAAATTACCCGAGAGGGCTATCATGTCCTTTGTGGAAAGACCCTGATTACAAAAAGAGGAGATAAGAGTGTTGAGGCTGGATGTGGGTGCAGGAATTTGGCTGTTTGCACCGCTCAAGCTTACAGTTCTCGAGTCTCTCCTGCCGAGCTGTACTGTCCATGATGGCCCTCCTAACTGCTCATGCCAAACAATATTATTTGTTATCGACAACAATATTGTTTCTCTCAAATCAATTCTGAAAAATAATGATTATTCCCATCAATTTCTCCCGCATTAACACTAACAGTAATATTATTTCAATCTAATCCCTCCCACGTTAATACTGGGGATTTATAATAGGTGGAAAAAATAAACATGGTAAAAGGGGAAATTAGCTACCTCGACCACTGAATCACGAGCAGCAATGGCCGAAATATCAGCACAAGAAACAATTCCGCTGCATGCTGCTTCCACTTGAGTCTTGATGTTGTCTATCACGTCGAATCCTCTAACTGAGTTTGCGTTGGGCCTCGCAGTCTTTTCTCCCGTAATGCTTGACGAGTCGTCCAACAGAATCGACCCATCGCAACCCTATAAATTAAAACAACAATTTCAGATAAAAACGTTATGCTGAGACAACAAACTGAAAACCCAAGAGACCAGATAACCTAAAAGAAAAAGGATAAACCCACGTTAACGAAACAGTCGTGAAAGTGAAGGCGGAGCAATGATGCACCCATTCGTTTTTCCTTGGCAACCGCTTGTTTTACCGCAGCTTTGACTATCGACAGTGCCTTGGGACACGTCTTATCGTAGAACGTCGAACTGAGCTGCCCATTAGAAGGACTCGAGCTGCCATCAAACTGTTCTAACGAAACATTGAAGTGTGGTGCACAGCACGGTCTTGGGTCCTTCCCATGACCACCGCAGTTCGCACAGTCTTTACTATTGGGTATTGGGTCATTACCTGTAAACAGAAACAGGTAATATATTTTTTAAAACTTTTTCTATTATTTTAAATTAAAGATATGAAGAGTTTGTTCACTCGCCCCCTCGGATACATTCTTCTCATTTCTCTCTGCAAATTGTGGTCAAAGAGAAGTTGAGTTTCTGAGATGGAATGACCAACTGAAATTTTAAAGGTAACATTTTTCACACTTAATTCTCTAGAGAACAACTTCAGTAATTATTAGAACGAAAAAAATATCTAAATCAAAGATATGGATACACCAATCAATTGGGCTTTCGAAAATTCGTTCAAACTTCCCCACTGCTACCTGTGAGAGGAATTATGTTTCCCATAATCACCATGGCAGCTGCAAAATCAGTGAAGAAGGTGTTTTGGTTGCTAGCATAGGTAGTAACCTGAGAATCAGCAGATCCTCCATTAAAAGGCTCTTGGCCAGAATGGAGAAGTCCTTGCCGGCTCATCAGATTCATAAAGCAATCGCTGTCAAAGGTAGTGGGAGTTTGTAAATCTAAGGGCGACAAATTGTTGTCTCCAACAGTGAAAGGGCAGTTAGCCTGGACAGAACTAGCGAATGTGCTCTTGATGTTGGTTCCATTGTAGATGTGCATTCTGAAGGAACTACACCGCACTTGACCAATTGTATGAACACCTAAACGTCGTTAAACACTCAATGCCATTAAACATAAGTAAACGTTTAGATCAGAATTCGGACCCTTACATGCAATGTTAAAAATTACCTGAAAGGGAAATCAGACAAGCAGATAAGTTGATGTTGGTTTCATTGTAGGTTGCTTGTTGCACCGCCGCTTGAACTGTAGACGACACGTTCGGACACGTACTGTCATAAAACGTCGAATTGAGCTGCCCCGTCACTTTACTGAAACCCAACAAAATCAACGGAATCCATGCAATGGTATTAATCGCCGTCGTCATTGCTTCCTCTGCACTTCAATACATAAACCGCACAAATTCAATTTCTATTTCGACGATGAAGAGATTGGTGGATGCCTTGGCTTGTTATAGGCGCTGAAGAGGTTAACACTTTATTGGACTAATTCCTCACGGCATGCACAAGACTCGAGATGTGGCGGCCCACATGTCCGTGCCTATCTTATTTTAAAGACTTACAGATCTGGCAGCCCACACGTCCGTGCCCGGGTTATTTTCAAGACTGTTTCATGATTCGAAACAAAAAAATTGTTTTTAATTTTTCCGCTAAACTGACACAATAACCGACATTCCCCTTTTTAACATATTAAAAATGAAGAGAGTATCTTATC
>VDFB02271358.1:620774453-620819781 GCA_007258455.2 Sequoia sempervirens | reverse complement strand
GATTACAACAATAGAGATTGGTTATTCTAAGCGTCTTTTATAGTTTGGATTACCATCTTATCATATTTTGTGTCATTTAGAATAATATAAATTGGTTATTCTAAGCTACCTTGATGGTTTGTATAGGTGCTTGTCAGTCCAGAATGTGAACATTCTACTATTGTTGAAGATTGTGCCTTGAATGCCTCTAATAGGAAAATTTTGTAAAATTTGAATACTCAAATTGGAAACAATGTAAAACGGTCATAATTGTGTATTGGCATAATCTATACCCAGTGATGTTTTTTGAAATATGGGTCAAATGTCTGGCATTGTATAAAGGGTGTGTTTAAAATGTAAAGGGGTCTATTTTTGTACTTAATTGAGCTACAACCAAAGGTTTTCTTCTTGGTTCTTTCCTATCGGTATACTCGTTTGAACCAGGTTAAATATCTCCCATTTATATATAATAAATTATAGTGGCTTGCAACTTTTTGCTCCTCAAATCCAACTTGGGTGCAACTTCATTTTTAGCAACTTTAATGAGGTTTTTAAGGAAATCAATGTTTCCAACCTTGCCACACCCTATAAATTCATCAAACATGTCTATTAGGACCTAAACAAGCTTGAGCCAACTTTAAATCTTGCTACCCCCATGTTTCATTGACATTAGCAAGTTGTAACCACCATTTTTGGTGTAGGAGCACCTACACCACAATATCATTGTGGATCATTTCAATGATTAAAGTGTTAATATTTTGAGTTTTTGTATTTAATGAGATCTAATAGTCCTAATGGTCATGTATTAGGAGTTTTTAGGTTTTAGGATCAAAAAGACATGGAGATCCCAACTTGTCCTAGTTGTTGCTTTGTAGCCTTTGAAGGAAAAATTTGTAAATTTGTTTAGGGACAAGCAAGAACATTGTTTTGAACATGTAATGATGCTATTTAAAGCCATTAAGTGAGGTCTTAGTAAAGTTAGAAGTGGAAAAGTGCAACATTTCATAATGAGTCATATTAATGTGAAAAATGTTTGTACTTTGGCCTTCAACGGTCATTAAGGTTTCAAAATTCAGTTGATATTGGTGGTTAAAGGCATTGCGAGTTGGATTCCAAGGCATAGAAATGTACTTAATGCCTTCAAGGGCTCAAGACAGGTTTGGTTGAAGCATTTTTTTTCTTTGAATCAATAAAGTTTCAATTGCTCAGTTCATATTTTACTATTTTTCGTGTTTTTTTCCTGTGCACAAGCCATTCAAGCATTTTTGTATCAAAAATTTATGTAGAAATGTTATTACATGTCTTGACGTTATTTCAATAGTGGAAGGCGTGGAGAACTTGGTTTTGAAATAAAATGAAGAGTTAATGGTCTAAAAATGGTTGTTTTTTTCACTTGAAAATAGAGTTTTTTACCCTAGGGTTTGCAAAAACCTCTGAGATACCAAAATTTTCTTTGTCTTCTAAGCATATTGGGGCCTAAATAAAGGTTTCTAAGGTGGTGGAAAAGTTTGAAAGGTTGTGGAAGTGCTACATCCAATAAACCCTCAAGAATTACACTAAAAACAAGGGTTTTTTCATTTGACAGTTACAAGTCCATACAAATGGAATCCAATTGCAGAATCTTTGTTTTCTTGGCAATTTATTTTCTGCCCCAAGGTTTTAGGGGTTTGTGTGGTTTTTGAAGGTATGTTGCTTTGCATTTTTGGGATAATTAAGTAGCTTGTTCAAGGGTGAATGTATAGGAAGTCAACGCTGGTCCAAAGAAGTCTATGTTGTTTCTCATATATGTTGTATAACTTGGATATGGTTGTTTGAATCAGTCATGTGTTGGTTTGGTGTTTTGGAAAATTGTGGAGTAATTTGACAAAAACTAGTTTCTCACTATTACAAGGGTTTAAGGGGGTTAAAGAGGGAAATGTGTATTTAGTTTCTTATCAAATTTTAAGGGAGTTTTGGACTGTCCAAAGAGGTTAGAATAATCTTGTTAGATTCGTCAAATAGGTAGGTTGCAAATATTTTATGATTGTTCCCTTGTGTGTGCATCAATTTTCACCCAATTTCACTCGGTCCAATGTAACTTAGAGTGATTCGGTGTATTTGGTTGCAAAAGAGGACCATCCCTAGTGTAAACGTACCAATCCAGACGTGTTGGGACAGTCCATTTAGTCGTACGAGTTGTGGAATGAAAGTTGCACCACTTTGCAACTTTACACTGCTTGCATCTGGCAACTTTTCCCTCCACTAAAAAGTCATCACCACAGGAAAACGCCTCTGAGATAGCAATAGCTAAGAGAGGTTTTTATATATGGTCCCAACATGATCCCATAGCCTTAGATGAAGATTTTGTAAGCATCACGGTATTTGAGAAATAGACCTTCAAAGATTGTTGCCTTTTAGCACTTTGGACTCTTAAGGGAAATTGTCAGTCCAATGTAGCTCAGAGTAATTCAGCATATTTGGTCGTACGAGTTGTGGAATGAAAGTTGCACCACTTTGCAACTTTACACTGCTTGCATCTGGCAACTTTTCCCTCCACTGAAAAGTCATCACCACAGGAAAAAGCCTTTGAGATAGCGAAAACCAAGAGAGGTTTTCCTAGATGGTCCCAACACGATCCCATAGCCTCAGATGAAGAGTCTATAAGCATCATGGTCTTCAAGAAATAGACCTTCAAAGATTGCTGACTTTTAGCACTTTGGACTCGTAAGGGAAATCATCGGTCCAATGTAGCTCAGAGTGATTCAACGTATTTGTTTGCAAGAGAGGACCATCCATAGCATAAACGTACCCATCCAAACATGTTGGAATAGTCCGTTTGGTAGTATGAGTTGCGGAATGAGAGTTGCACCACTTTGCAACTTTACACTGCTTGCATCTAGCAACTTTTCCCTCCACTAAAAAGTCATCACCACAGAAAAATTCCTTCGAGATAGAAAAAATTGAGAGAGTTTTTTGTAGATGGTCCCAACACGATCCCACAACCTTAGATGGAGAGTCTGTAAGCATCATGGTCTCCAAGAATTAGACCTTCAAAGATTGCTGCCTTTCAGCAATTTGGACTCTTAAGGGAAATCATCGGTCCAATGTAGCTCAGAGTGATTCAGCGTATTTGGGTGCAAGAGAGGACCATCCCTAGGGTAAACGTAACCATCTAGATGTGTTGGAATAGTCTGTTTGGTCGTACGAGTTGTGGAATGAAAGTTGCATCACTTTGCAACTTTACACTGCTTGCATCTGGCAACTTTTCCCTCCACAAAAAAGTCATCACCACAAGAAAATGCCTCCAAGACAGAAAAAACTAAGAGAGGTTTTTGTAGATGGTCCCAACACAATCCCATAACCTCTTATAGAGAGTTTGTAAGCATCACAGTCTCTAAGAAATAGACCTTCAAAGATTGTTTCCTTTTAGCACTTTGGACTCTTAAGGGAAATCGTTAGTCCAATGTAGCTCGAAGTGATTTGACATATTTGGGTGCAAGAAAGGACCATCCCTAGCATAAACATACCCATCCAAATGTGTTGGAACAGTCCATTTGGTTGGATGAGTTGCAGAATGAAAGTTACACCACTTTGCAACTTTACATTGTTTGCATCTAGCAACTTTTCCCTCCACTAAAAAGTCATCACCACAGGAAAACACCTCCGAGATAGCAAAAACCCATAGAGGTTTTTGTAGATGGTCCCAACATGATCCCATAGCCTCAAACAGAGAGCCTATAAGCATCACGGTCTTTGAGAAATAGCCCTTCAGATATTGTTGCCTTTCAGCACTTTGGACTCTTAAGGGAAACTAGTGGGAAACATAGTTAACTTCTTCACAAACTTGGTTTGAAGTAATTTCATTCTTTTTTGTGCATTTAAAATGAATTTTTAAGCCATCCACCCTAAAAGTGACCTCTAAATAACTTCAAAAACCTTAACTACCTCATTCTTATTCATTTGTTTTGCAAACAAGCATTTTCATTCCAAGAGGCTGAGCTTTCATTTTTTCTTGTTGGATTGAATGTGGACCATGACACAACTTTCTTTTTTCAAAAAGTGTTCAACATCATTGAACTAAGAATTTATCACACATCTACAGAGAAACAAAGGAGTTCTACAAACTAAAACACATTACAATTCAGTTCTCACTGACTTGATGTACTCTTCAACACCTTAACTACCCTAAAAGCAACCTCTAAATCACTTCAAACACCTTAACTACCTCATTCTTATTCATTTTTATTGCAAACAAGCATTTTCATTCCAAGAGGCTGACCTTTCATTTTTGCTTTCAAAGAAAAATCTTCCTATGTCAATGTTACACTACACAGGTAAACCAAGTTTTGTATTGTGGACCTATATTAAGCTACCACTCTCAAGACCAATGTAACAATGATACAAACTAACTTTTGAGACTGCAAGAATACATCTAATAACTCTTGAGTGCACTAAAAGAATTTTTATGATTTTTGAAGAATGTTGATAACTCTACTCAGTTGTCTTATTTTTTCAATATCATACAAATTGAACCCTAGCATCAATATACTTTGTATATCAAGCTACCACAATTCAAGTTTCAACGATGAATATTTATCATGCATGTTTTAAATGACATTCAATTTTATTGTGGGTTTTTTGTTTATATGATGTTATGTGATATTCTAATCGTAATTCATGCTTCTAGGTTGCACATCTATATATATTATTATATTATTTTTACATGTTTTCTCCATTGTTTGGCCCCTATACCGCTAGTAAATTGTTGCATAGCGTGTGGAATGAGGGGGCATCAAGCCTGAGATCCCTTTAAAGTTTGTTTGAGTGCATTTAAAATGAACTTTTAAGCCTTGCACCCTAAAAGTGACCTCTAAATAACTTCAAACACCTTAACTGCCTCATTCTTATTCATTTGTTTTGAAAACAATAATTTTCATCCCAAGAGGCTGAGCTTTCATTTTTTCTTGTTGGATTGAATGCAAACCGTGACACAACTTTCTTTTTTCTAAAATTGTTTAGCATCATTCAACTAAGACCAATGTAACAATGATACAAAATAACATTTAAGACTGCAAGAAGACGTCAAAATGGCTAGTGTACTAAAATAATTCTTATGATTTTTGAAGAATGTTGATAACTCTAATCAGTTGGCTTATTTTTTCAATATCATACAAATTGAACCCTAGCATCAATCGACTCTATATATCAAGCTACCATAATTCAAGTTTCAACGATGAATATTTATCATGCATGTTTTAAATGACATTCAAGTTTATAGTGGTTTTTTTGTTTATATGATGTTATGTGATATTCTAATTGTAATTCATGCTTCTAGTTTATATATATATATATATATATAATTTTTACATGTTTCTTCCATTGTTCAGCCCCTACACTCTAAGTAAATGGTTGCATAGCATGTGGAATGAGGGGGTACCAAGTCTAAGACCCCTTTAAATTTTGTTTGAGTTCTTTCATTTCATTTTTTGTGAGTTTTGTGCCAAGTTTCCTCAAAGAAATGTGGTCTCATAGAATTCAATGACAAGCTAATGAAATTGATAGTTGCTCCTAGTTATTAGTTATGTAATGTGAAGTAATTGCATAACTGCTTAGGTTGACTTTGTAAAAACTATATTGTTATTGAAATTTTTTCATCTATCAGCATCTAGTTGTTACTTATGCAATGTGAAGTAATGATTTGAGTTTGAAAGATGTACAATGCAATGTAATCAGCAATATGAATATAAACTACATAATATTTAACCATTGTTTTTATGCTAAAGTACATTGATATTTAACCATTGCTCACTTGATTAAATTTTCAAAGAGTTTAATCATGCACATGAGGAAGAAAATAATTTTTGATTGTCAACTTCTATATATCAAATTATCCAATAATCAAGTGTATGTCCATATATAAAAATGGCATCAATGCCAACTCAAACAAAGTTTTACAATATGTGGCATATCCCATCTTGGTATCTATTCAAAATTTACATTCCAAAATGTCTATCTCATCCTAAACTACTGGTGGATCATCAAAATGGAGCCTCTTTGAAGGACTCGTTGGCTCTGAAGGTAGCTGGACAAGAAAAAGTCAAACCACAGTTGAGATTAGTTATACTATATGTGAACCCCTTTCTAAACTTGCATAAATAAAATGAACAAATCACATTTGTAGATCAAAATGCAAGGTTAGTACAAGAGTTCCCCATAAAATCCATCTGCATTGTTAGAAAACAAGGAAAGGATGATATAATTGAGCAAATACAAAAACAAATAACTATCCCTATTCTAAAACAAGACAAACACTTGATCTTATGGGGGGATTAGTGCTATTGTGAAAAATAGCCCTTTCCCAACCCCTTTAGATAAGCTAATGTGATGAAATTGCTTTGAGGATGGTATGATGGTGGGAAAAATCAGTTCTCAAGGAGAGTGACTTTGCAAGAGTGATTGTGGAGATGATTTATGGAGTTGTGGACAAAATCAGTTCTCAAATGAAGAGAGTGACTATGCATTAGCTTTGTGGATGATTTTTTGAAGAATGATGCCTCTATTTAAAGATTTTCTTGATGAGAGATTGGCCAAATGGATGAATCTGGGACAAAGATCAAGCCAATAGGAAGAGGCCACTTGTCAAGTTGTGATAGGCTTGACGATGTGCAAGATTTGGGAAATGTGTCCATGAGAGGAAATTTCAAATTCAAATTTGTGCCATAAATTTTGAGAGGGGGACAAGAAAATGAGCAATAAATGCAATGTTGGAGGGACAAATCAACTTGTCATATTTTTCAAATTTGAGAGAATATTCCCCATAAATGCCATGTTGAGTGAAAATGATGATTTTAATAAATCAATAAATTGATTTATTTGTGCAAGTGGCATAATCTAGAGAATGCAAGTGGTTAGGATTAGTATTTGATCATTGTTAGGTTAGCTTAATGATGATTAGGTGAGTTTTACTTTCATGACTTAAATATTTGATTTATTTAAATCAAAAAATGATGAAATATGGATTTGGAGATTTAATTAAATAAAGCTTTGTTTATTTAATTAAATGGATGATGCAAGATAAAGGTTGAATGATTTATGAGAGATGAAATGTTATTATTTGATTAAACCATTGGATTGACCTGTATGCATATTTTTCATGTCTACACTATATAATTTAAAATTGAATAATTAACATAAAATCCAATACACATTGAATTATAATTGAACTCTAAAATTGAAATCTTGACTACTTGAAATATACGTCTCTTCGAAGGGTCAGAAGTCATAGAATATACCCCTCTTAAAGAACTAACCAAACCAAATTTTGTAACATCAATCTATACATGTGAACAAAAACATGAAATTGATCCAAGTTAGCATAGTATTGTTGGTAATAAGAACATATTTAACAAGCACAAAATAAAATAAACACATACCTCTTTAGGCTAATCTTTTTCTGTATCTCCTTCAAGAGTTTCGCCACCTCCTCCTTCAGGTGTTTCAACACCTCCTCCTTCAGGTGTTTGAATACCTACTCCTTCAAGTGTTGTGGCACTTATCAACAATGATGTATAGCTCACAACTGCTTGTACATAAAAATGACAAGTACATATGAAACTATGAATCTATGTCAATGTATGCATAATCAATAAAAGATCTTATAAATCTTACATACTGTGAGTGCGAAAATACATACTGTGTGCATCTCAAGGCCAAATGAAATGGCTCTAAGGGTGCTATCAGTCACCTATGTGAGCTCCTCCTCAGACATTAACTGTTAAATAGACCATGTAAATAAATATTAGTACTTAAAAATATCTCTTATTAATATTCATTTTTAAAACAATGCAAGTTATGAATTTACACCTTAAATGTTACCTATGTAACTATTCCAATGTCCACCTCTCTAGTAGGAGAGGAATCAGTAGGGTGTGCTCTGATTTTGTATATATATGTTTCTTACAAATCAAATATCCAATTTGGAAAACTAGGATTAGTGTTTGCTTTGGTGGTGTGTACTGACACCCAAGCCTAAAAAAATTCAACATGGTATTTTCGCATTTTTGGGTCAATGAAAGACGTGTTTTTTTCCTCATTACCACTTTTTGGCCCACCATGATCCTGCACATACCCGAAAAAGTAGGGGAAAGGATCCCTAATCTAGGAAAACAAGAGTTAACAGAGAATAGGCTTCATAGCCCATAGTTTAGTAGCACCAAACCAAAACCACAAAGGAGATGAACTGAACAAATGAGAAAAATAGCAATAGGCTGCCCTACCCCACAACACAATAAATAAGGAAACTCTTGTGTTGTTTGAGTTGTTTGAATTTGAATTTGGGTAGAATGGAAACTCTTGTGGTTATTAAAGTGTTGGAGAGACCAAGACCCTCTTATAGGAAGTATTCCTCAAAAAAATTTGAAGATGACCCCATGGGCGCATTCTCATCAATCGGTCATGGATTTATGTTGACTGAGGACACAAGGATGTATATTCGAGTAAAGATTCAAGAATTCATTCACACAAAATTGATTGAAATTTGGAAAAATGAGCTTATTGGAGATGATTTCTTGATAAAACCCAAATACTCGAACCTAGTTGCGAAGAAGTTAGACAAATGGAACAACATTCCCAACTTTTGCTATGATGATGGATTTGTGAAGCCAGTCTTCAGCAAAATTCATGATAAATTCCTATGTACTGATCAACCACCCCTAATAACTAAGGAGGCAATTAGGGTTGTTACCAACCTATGGGATAAAGGTACAATACCTGTATTGAAAATTATGAAGAATGAGGTAGTAATGGCATAACTGCTTAGGTTGACTTTGTAAAAACTATATTGTTATTGAAATTTTTTCATCTATCAGCATCTAGTTGTTACTTATACAATGTGAAGTAATGATTTGAGTTTGAAAGATGTGCAATGCAATGTAATCAACAATATGAATATAAACTACATAATATTTAACCATTGTTTTTATGCTAAAGTACATTGATATTTAACCATTGCTCACTTGATTAAATTTTCAAAGAGTTCAATCATGCACATGAGGAAGAAACTAATTTTTGATTGTCAACTTCTATATATCAAATTATCCAATAATCAAGTGTATGTCCATATACAAAAATGGCATCAATTCCAACTCAAACAAAGTTTTACAATATGTGGCATATTCCATCTCGGTATCTATTCAAAATGTACATGCCAAAATGTCTATCTCATCCCAAACTACTGGTGGATCATCAAAATGGAGCCTCTTTGAAGCACTCGTTGGCTCTGAAGGTAGCTGGACAAGAAAAAGTCAAACCACAGTTGAGATTAGTTATACTATATGTGAACCCCTTTCTAAACTTGCATAAATAAAATCAAGAAATCACATTTGCAGATCAAAAGGCAAGGTTCGCACAAGAGTTCCCCATAAAATCCATTTGCATTGTTAGAAAACAAGGAAAATGATGATATAATTGAGCAAATACAAAAAAAAATAACTATCCCTATTCTAAAACAGGACAAACACTTGATCTTATGGGGGGATTAGTGCTATTGTGGAAAATAGCCCTTTCCCAACCCCTTTAGATAAGCTAATGTGATGAAATTTCTTTGAGGATGGTATGATGGTGGGAAAAATTAGTTCTCAAGGAGAGTGACTTTGCAAGAGTGATTGTGGAGATGATTTGTGGAGTTGTGGAAAAAATCAGTTCTCAAATGAAGAGAGTGACTTTGCATTAGCTTTGTGGGATCATTTGTTGAAATGATGCCTCTATTTAAGCCCTGCTTGATGAGATTGGCCAAATGGATGAATGTGGGATAAAGGTCAAATAATATAGGAAGAACAACTTGTCAAAGTGTGATGAGCTTGAGGATGTGCAAGATTTGGGGAAATGTATTAGCCAGAGGAGTTCCAATTAAAATTTGTGCCATAAATTTTTGAGAGGAACAAAGAAAATGAGCAATAAATGCTAGCGTTTGGAGACAAATCAACTTGTCATATTTTTCAAATTTGAGGGGCTCCTTCCCCATAAATGCCATGTTGAGTGAAAATGATGATTTTTTTAATAAATAATATATTGATTTATTTTGTTCAATGTCTTCAATCTAAGAAAATGGTTTGGATGCAAATTGTTGTTGTAGTTTAATATGACTGATTAGGTGAGTTTGATTTCATGACTTAAACAAATTTGATTTTATTTAAAATGGAAGGATGAAATATGGATTTGGAGATTTGATTAAATAAAACATTTATTTAATTAAATGGACGGTACAAAGACAAGGTTGAATGATTTATGAGAGATGAAATGTTATTATTTGATTAAACCATTGGATTGACCTGTATGCATATTTTGCGTGCCTACACTATATAATTTAAAATTGAATAATTAACATAAAAATAAATACACATTGAATTATAATTGAACTCTAAAATTGAAATATTGATTACCTGAAATATACGTCTCTTCGAAGGGTCAGGAGTCATAGAATATACCCCTCTCAAAGAACTAACCAAACCAAATTTTGTAACATCAATCTATATATGTGAACAAAAACATGAAATTGATCCAAGTTAGCATAGTATTGTTGGTAATAAGAACATATTTACCAAGCACAAAATAAAATAAACACATACCTCTTTAAGCTAATCTTTTTTTGTATCTCCTTTAGGTGTTTCGACACCTCCTCCTTGAGGTGTTTCAACACCTCCTCCTTCAGGTGTTCGAATACCTACTCCTTCAGGTGTTGTGGAACTTATCAACAATGATGTATAGCTCACAACCACTTGTACATAAAAATGACAAGTACATATGAAACTACGAATCTATGTCAATGTATGCATAATCAATAAAAGATCTTATAAATCTTAATTCAATCAAATTTGAGTTCAATTACCTTTCCCTTATCTAACATTGTGCCTCCATAGTCTGGAGAGCATCACACCTTGCTTGCACTAGGTGTTTCCTACAAGCAGAGAATAAGATAAACATATAAGTTAATATATAATTTCATTAATGACAATTCAAATGACAAGCAAGTATACAGTAAAAAAATGTAAATGAGTGAGTGCAAAAATACATACTGTGTGCATCTCAAGGCCAAATGAAATGGCTCTAAGGGTGCTATCAGTCACCTGTGTGAGCTCCTCCTCATACATTAACTGTTAAATAGACCATGTAAATAAATATTAGTACTTGATAATATCTCTTATTAATATTCATTTTTAAAAAAATGCAAGTTATGAATTTACACCTTAAATGTTACCTATGTAACTATTCTAATGTCCACCTCTCTAGTAGGAGAGGAATCTGTAGGGTGTGCTCCACTCCCCTACGTGTGATCTGCTATAATCTCCACATCCTGGATGTCATAATCAGAAGTGTCTAATGGATGCTCAAGGGGATGTACAATAGGACCCAAGCATATCTATTGGCATGTATTGCAAATATGTGGCACACTTGAATATGTGGACCCGAGGAGGATGATGCCAGAGCACTGGATCCATCACCAAGATCACCAAAATGTGGCTGAGCTACTGAAGAAGCATGGAAAACCAAAGGACCACTCAAAGAGTTAATGGCCTGGATAGTTTGTGTGGCTCCATCCTCCGTAATATCTGGATGTTGTACTAGAGGTGGCGGAGGATGGGGAGGACGGGGAACATAATATTTTTCCCTTTCACACATTGACCTGCCAAACCTAGAAGACCTTCTTTCCCCCTTTCCATTGATGTAATCGTCCACTTTACCTTCATCCCCTTCATCTTGGATAATTATTATAACCTTTTTTGCAGTTTTTGGTTCAATAATTTCTAGAAGTTTTCTCTTAAAGCCAGAGAGGTATCTATAATTTTCTTGCCTTTCACATCTAACTTTGTAGGGTTAACTTTTGTTAACAAACCTTTGGAAGAGGACTTTTTATGTATGGAATTGTTTGAGTGAGATAGAGGGGTAGACTGTGTGTTCACCTACAGAGGATAAAGCATAGCTAAATGCAAAGGGGGGTAAACCTTTCGAGGAGCCTCAGCCAAAAAGGAAGCCACAATTTGGTATTTTAGAGTGCTAAAATTAGGGAGAGGGCTAGGCTGGACATCTTGAATTCAACATTATGGAGGTCACCGGTATTAGAGGGGACAAGCAAAGGAGTAAGCATAGACACATAATTGTACAACATTTGGATCATGCCTTGGTGGAGAGAGGAGACATTTTTTGACAAAGGAGTAAGCACATACACATACTTGTAGAACATTTGGATAGGTTTTGTTACGGTTTTATAGCAAGAGGCATTTTTTTTTAAGATTCATGTTGACCTCTTGAAATTTCTTTGCAAGGCTTGATCAATATTCTCATTTCCTTTGAATCCCTCGATTAGTGGCTACACTTTCTGCTACACCCCTTCATACCATCTCCTCCAATGTTCTTGATGACATCTCCAATCTCTTGGTATCCCCTCACCTCCATGTGCAAACCTACAAAAGATAAGGAAGAAGTGCAAATTTTGCATCATAGGTGTGGTTGTTGGGTTTTTATAAGGGCTGCCGTCGCCGGGATCAGGCTGCCTCGCAGATGTTCCGGTTTGCCGACCATCTGGGGCGTGACCGTTGCTTCGGTGGCGGTACGTGCATAACGGCGCGATGGCACTTCTCGACCTGCCGCCAGCGACCTACAGCTGGGATACCGCCACCGCCACCCGGTTTTCATCCTTCCGGTGGGCCGATTCAGGAATTCTCCTCCGCACCATTAAGCCATCAGAGTACCATTGCCGACTGGGGTGCCAGGGTGGACCATCATGGGCGCGCCAGAGTGTGCTGGTGCTGCGTACGAACATGATTTCCCATCGCTTCCCGCGCCAGAGTCCCCTCTTTGGCTGACCTCTATTCAGGTTGTTTACTTGGGGACCTGCGGTCTTTACCCAATGGAATTCTTTTGTGAACAAAGGCACCTATAAACATTCTAATTTGCCACTCAATCTGTCCTCCAAAATATTTAAGTAGACGTTGCAATTCATGTTTACTTTATTTGTAACTATAAAAAAAAAAAAAAAATTCTAAGTACATTTATTATAACTTTAACACTAATACTTTCTATAAACTATCAATTCACATCTAAATTTGCAAAGGAGGGGCATTCTTAAAGGGGGTAGATTTTTATTTTGCAATGGTTAAAAATTTGTAAAAGATGAATCTTATTTTTTCTTTTGCAATGAATGTGGCAAAGGGAAAGTGTTTATATGGGGAGGTTGATATTTTTTTCCTTCGTTAAAAATCTATAAAAGAGAAGTCAAATTTTCTTTTGCAATGAATTTGGCAAGGGGGGTTCATTTTAATAGATGTTTCATTTTTACTTTTTGTCCTTTTTTTGAGATTTTTAAGGCATATTTCTTCTCAATCCACCTCATGACATAAGCTTTGAAGAAATCATAATACCAATTAAGCTTTGAAATGCACTTATATAAAGTGCCAGACAAACTGAATGTGCATTCCACATGGAGGGAATTTAGGAACTTTGTACTTACATTGAATTATAAAATGTAATGGGGTCTTATGCCATCAAAACATGGATCCTTATGATTTTTAACGCATGCGAGTGTTCCTTGGAGCACACCCTTTCTCAGTTTCTTGTACATCTCTATATTCCTTGTGCACTAACGATTCCAGTTGGTTTGCTTATTGCTCTTAGCATTAAGGGAAAACTTTGATGTGTTCTGCTAATACTTCTTTCAATTAAGCAATGAAGGAATCTTATTTTTGAGAGGCCTCGTGAACCTTTTATCTTGATCTCTCATATGGGGGATTATTTTAGTGGATCACATTCTAGGATTCTAGTACTCCTAATCATAGTATTATCTATATTCTTAACTTCACAAATTTTGATTGACTTTGTGTATATTGGTTGAGTAGTGTGCATATGTTCACTCATGTGTTTTTTTGTATCTCTCATCTTGATCTACATTTTTTGTAGATTCATTGATTCCAGTAGGCACCAATTCATCATCGATAGAGTTTATAGATTCTACATGCTTCAATATTTTTTCATGATCATGTTCCTATATATAAGCCAGCTCATATAGCCAGTTTATATATTTTTTCATGATCATGATCATGTTCTTATTTAATATGGTCAAAGATTATATTAGATATAGCCAGCTCTTGACGTAATTTCTGTTGTTTTCAGTGCCGTGTTTTAATTAATTCTTCATTCCAATAATAATAATAAAATATGGGCATACTTTATTATAGTGAATTAGAATGGTTTGACAAAAAAATATCCACATGTAGCGGCCCACACGTACCCAACGCACAATGCCTGGGTTATTCGTCCACAACACAGAGCCTGGTTATTTTCGAAGTAATTGTCGGGACAGTGCGTTATTTTCGAGACCGTTTCATGCTTTGAGCAAATAAAAAATCGTTCAGACAGTGCGTTATTTTCAAGACCGTTTCATGATTTGAGCAAACAAAAACAATCGTTCGGACAGTGCGTTATTTTCAAGACCGTTTCATGATTTGAGCCAAAAAAAAATTCAATTTTTTAACTTCGCCGCTAAACTGACACAACCACCAACATGTCTCATGGTAATAGAGTTTCTAAAAGCTGGAAAAACAAATAAAAAATGTTAGTGGGTTTCCATTGATGCTGACGGACCTGACTTCCTACCTTATTATAGTGAATTAAAATGTTATAGGAGACAAGAATTGAGTAAAAGATTATTTAATTTGGCCTGCCACCTGTTGATAACTGATGCTAAACAGTCAGTTGTTTCTCAGTTCTACCGACTTTGAAACATGCACAATTTCTAGTTTCAGTATTGTAATAGTTTTGCATGCTGCATATTTAATCAGTCAGTTAAGGCAATTAGTTTCATATTTGACAACTGTTAATAACTTGGCTTTCACTGCCAAATTAGACGCATAGAGTAGTGCATGTATTTTGCATGGATAGATCTTTTAGTTGTAGTTGAGTTCTTCAAGCTGTTTATAGACACTGCATTCTACGCAGTAGTGTAATTATTTTTATATAAGCATCAATAAAGATACAATTCAATAGTTTGCAAAATACAGAACTGTGCATTATTTGTATGCTTTGTTAATTGTTCTGGTTTCTTTTTCTGCTGTTATCTTTTATAACCTTCTGATCAGGAATAAGGCTCTGTTTTAGATTCTACACCACCTACAGCCAATCTCGTATTTCCATAGGAGCCTTCAGAGAACAGAAGGAGCATTGCACAGCAACTGACTTGTATCATCATCAAAGTTATTATCCGGACAGTGCGTTATTTTCAAGACTGTTTCATGATTTGAGAAAGAAAAAAATCGTTCGGACAGTGCGTTATTCTCAAGACCGTTTCATGGTTTAAGCAAAAAATTGCTGGATTGGACATCTTCACAGGGGTTGCAGCTGATACTTCCAAGGCTATTTGATTTCAGATTTTATGCTGGGCTTTTTGCTTACATTTTGGTTTCTTGATATTGCTGTAGCTACCTACTGCTGCAGCAGTTTGTATGTATTAGGCTATGTATCTCTGTAACAACTATTTGCTTCTACAATTAAAAAAAATATATGATTATTTAATTTATTCTATAATTTAATTATTGGGTTATTTTCAAAGTTATTGGACTAATTTCAAATGTGGCGGTCCACACGTCCCAACGCACAATGCTTGGGTTTAAATTTGGTTTTTATTTTTTACATTAAATTTATTCAAAAAAATTACTGAATTTATAATAATATTTAATTTGTTACTAGTGAGTTTATCTTTCAATAATATTTAACTTGTTAATAGTGAGTTTATCTGTTAATATTGCTTGTAATTATATTTTTATGTACATAATTTATTAATATTTTAATTCTAATAAATAGCTTAATAAATTTATTATTTATTATTAATTTTTTTAAATTATTTTTTATTAATATTTGGATTTTGGTATATTTTAATTTTACATATAGTTTATTCTATTTTAATGTTTTATTTAGATTTAAATTTGAAAAAAAGCGCCACAAATAAAACAATAAATGGAATGAGATGCATGGAAATTAAAAAATTAACTTTTTCAATTAAATGGTGGACATATTAAATAATTAAAAAATGTCAATAAATGAGTAATTAAAAAAATGTCAACAAATAAAACAATAAAATGATATATAAATTTAAAAGACATTTGGATCTATACATCACTTCACAAATTAATGTAGCAAATAACAAGGAAGTAAATTAATAGAATAAAAAATATAAGAAATACAAATCAAAGAAAAAAAATTCAAGTTATTTTTACATTTTTTTTCTAGAACAATTGTCAAATAAATCAAAACCATAAAAATCCAAATCATTTTAACATTTTTTTTCCATAACAAATCGTAATTAATTATTTTGAAAAGTGCAAGAAATATATAAGAAATAAATCAAAGTTAAAAAATCCAAATTACTATATTGTAATTTATCTTTAAATATATTTTTTTATTTAGTTTTTTAAATTAAATTTAATAAATGATTAGATTTGTCTTTATATATTTATTTTCTTTCAAATATAAAAGGGATTTCACTTTTCATATATTTACTTTCTTTGGTTTCACTTTCCATATATTGACTTTCTTACAAATAGCAAAAACTTAGTTTTTTGGGGCTTTCACTTTTATACAAATTAAAAATAATTAAGCACATCTAATAAATACGTCATAAAATTTAGGGTTTATAAAATTGTTTCATTACTTTTATTTTTGTAATAATTTTTAAATTCTAAAATTAAATTAATTATTTTTATTTTATAATGATTTAATTATTCTATAGTCATATAATTTTTTATGATAATAATATATTAAGAACAATTAATAATAATAATATTTTTATCAATAGTTATTAAATTTGAATATTATTGATGATCAACATATAATATATTTACTTCTAATAATTTATATTATATTATGTATTATTAATGTATATTGAATTGAGAAAGTAGTCATTATTTTCTATGATAAATTTTTGTTTGATAAATATATTAAATCTCAAACCCATTTTAGAATTGATTACAAATGTTGTTGATAGTTTAATTTAAAATGTGACAAATATATTTTAATATATTTTATAGGATGTCTCATGCAAAGTTACATTTTGAAAATGAAGAGCAATGAAGAGAATATAGAAAACAATATGCTCAAAATTATATGAGACAACAACACAAACAAATGGTTGATGCACAAAAATAGGAAGAAAGATGTCTTCAAAATGAAGTGAAACAAATAGAACAACAAAGAGAATATAATTGAAATTATATGAGGCAATGACATGAACAAATGAGTGGTGCACAAAGAGAGGATGAAAGAAATCATCGTAACCAAAGTGGTAGAGAAAGACATGTTAAATGGAAAGCAAATATAATAGTGGAAGGGATTTTAGAAGAAATGAGCCAACATGTTGATGATATATTTCAACACATAGTGCAAAAGCATTCATGAAGAACAATATATATTGAGAAGAAAACATTGTCAATCTCATGGGAATGCTAAGGTTAATTATGAAGGGATGAATTTTATTACAATAGACCATGTGTTAGAAACACTAAATAATAGATTGCAAGCTACAATGTGTTGACAATCAAAATCATTTTAATAATAATAGACATGTTGAGATTGATTTGAGGACTTTACAAATGATATTCTAAAAAGGACGAGATAAAATTTCTACACCAAGTATTTGCTATATTTGTGAAGAAAGTTATATAGCAATGAAGGTTGCATGGGTACCTGAAGGACCTATTTTTAATAGATGTCGACACAAGAAACATGAACATTAATTTTCTACAACAAACAACATGGATCTTGGACCACAAGCATTAAAACTTATAAAATTAACAAAAAAATGAGGAAATGTTGATACCACACATCAGCCCAACTCTTCAAGTCACACATGCAACTAATTGATGATGTTATACCTAATCATCATAATACAATTGAACATGAGTGGGAGATCATCTCAAGACTACACCATGGACAAATTGTGGATGTAACAAAGATACATATGTTGGGTAGAAGAGATGTTGATAGACAAAATGTATGGATGACTGAATATCAAGGAGAACATTATCTGAATAAAGCAGTAAAGCTTATTAGTACCATAAAAGAGAATGGATTATTATTACCACAAGATATGATGTCAAGTATCTCTTATGAAAACTTAGGTACTAACAAAAATGAGCACTTAATATTACTATGTCACATTATTACCAAGATGTAAACGTCATGCTATTATGCATGATAATTCAAAGAACAACTAGAATAGGTTAAATCATATCTAATTCATGAAATTCATCAAGCTCTTCAAGATGCATCAACACCACAATGCTCTCCCCTATTATTACTGGCACCAACTGGAGTTGCAAATTTTAACATTAAGAAGACCAATTGCTCATAGCATAGCAACTAAAGAAGGTATTATTAATCCAAAAAGAGGTCAAAATGATGAATTATATGTTGAATTTTTAATTGTGAAGGACGAATGAGTCATGTTAACATCTAATCTATGTATAGAAGTAGGCCTTGTAAATGGATCTTTAGGATACATTTGAAATATCATATACAAACTTGGAAGTTCCCCGCCAGATCCACCAACATATGTCATGGTTAAATTTGATAATTAATCAGGAATTCCATTTGAAGATGCAACTCCAAATATAATTCAAATTGTACTGATACATAGGGGACACACATGTCAATTGCCATTATAATTAGCTTAGGCACTAACAATCCACAAATTACAAGGATTGACTCTTTCCAAGGCAACAATTGATATAGGACTAAAAGAAAGAACATGATTAACATCTGTTTCTATTTCACGTGTTAAATCCTTGGATGGACTCAGAATATCACCACCATTTTCATACAATCGTTATAAAAAAATGAAAATATGGAAGCAACTCACCAAAAGGAGAGTTGATGAAGAAAGACTCAAATCTTTAGAAGCATAATAAGCTTATGTAATGTATACACTATTGGATATCATTCTTCTATTAAACTCTATTGATATAGCATGAAGATTATAGTTTTGGTTAAATGTGTAATGTCTCATTCAATATTTGTAAAGGATAAAACACTTTTTTAAAACACAATAAAAACATGCTCAAGTAATATTGGGTGATCCCACAAAGCTAGTTTACAATTTCTGGGAGATTCTAATTTTTGTTGAAATCACATATTTTTAGAAAATATAATGATTTAAGCCTTTAAAAGTTTCATTTAAAGCATTCCAATTGAAGAGGGTTTGATCAAAATACCTTAGATCAAACCCCCTTGGATAGAACCTCGCTAGTTTTAAACCATACCTACAATGGAGTCTCCTTTACACCAATCAAAATGCTGATAAAAAATAACTTTTGATTTACCTTTTGGGAGATTAAATGAATTCATTTAAAATTTATTTTTGTAAGTATTTATTCCTTATTATAATCTTCCAAAAAAGTATAATTTTAAATGAAATTAATTTAATTATTATATTTATATTTTGTTTCTTTTGAATGTAGGTTTTTCACCGAAAATCAAACTCTTTGTTCTACACATGTGGAAAAATAGAAGATTGTCAAAAAAAAATAAAAAATGAGTGCACCAGATATTGAAGTCGTTGATCCAACAAAAATAAATAAATAAATTTCAATACATACAAAAAGAGTTACGTGTTATACGGTCATGGTATGTCCAAATTGTAATTGGTTTGACTTTGAAACTTGATTAAAGAAAAAATATTCAATGAAAAACTATCTAACAAAGTGGAAGCACTAGATATTGGAGTTACAAATCTAAATTCGAAAGAATTAAAATTATATCCTTCATGGAAAAAAATTTATGTGTTATACGATGAGAATCACTTTTTAAAAATGTTGTTTTCTGAAAAAAAAAAATAGTTTTCAAGGGAGATGGAAAAAGAAGTGCAATCTGATTCCAAAAGTTTTGAAAAAAAAATATTTAGAATCTACAGACAAAATTTAATGAAACTGTAGTTTGCATCATCTTCAAATTCCTCATGGTTTACCCGCTATAGGTGCCTGACAATGAATATTTAGTTAAAAAAATTTATTTCAGTGTCCAATTTAGCCAAAAATTGTAAACCACTATTGTGGGATCACCCTATTTCACATACCGCACTACGGATGTTACTAGCTTAGGTATCTTAAATAAATCTATCTAAAATATGCTAAGAGATATTAGTCTCGAGGTGCCTATCTATTCTTGAAAACAATTAAACTATAGGCACCTTGAGACAGATATCTCTCGGAGTATTTTAAATAGATGTATTTAAGATATCTAAGCTAGTATACCAATAGTGGCATGGTGTGATGGTTAATTTTTTGTGTTGTTCTTTCCAATTACAACCCCATTTGGGCGTAATTGTTGAGTGTTTATGTTGGGGAGGAGGTTCCTTGTTTTTAACCTCACCGGTTCATAGCTTCAGATCAAAATCATTTACCCCTCTTAATAAAAATAAATAATTATTTGTCTTATTAAATTTTAATTATTGTAGAATAATTACATGTTGAAATTTATTTTCATTTATATTATAAAAAAAATCTAAATTAAAATGTATATATATATAAATATATAGAGAGAGAGAGAGGGAGAGGGAGAGAGGGAGAGATAGAGTAACTTTTTATTAGTCATTTATTGCCAACAAGCTAAGGATGGAACCTGTCCTTAGGGAGCTATTCTTAGGGTAGCATGTCATTTGATTAAAATTATGATAATTCACCATTACGACCTCTTTAATGTACCCATTTAACTCTTAGGGAGGAAAATAGATGGAGAGAGAAGGAGAGGAAAGAGAGAGGAAGAGGGAAGGGAGATGGAGATACACATAAGAAATAGAGATGCAAAGGAAGGAAAAAGAGAAAGTAAGAGACATGTATAGAGAGAGACATAGGTATAGATAGGGATATATATAGAGAGAGATGGGAACAAAAGAGAGATCTTTATCTGTCTCCCTCTTTATCTCTATGTTTCTCATTATCTTTCAATCTCTCTTTGTTCCTCTCTCTCCCCTATTTCTCTCTATATTTGTCTTCCCTTCTATTTTCCTCTATTTTTCTCTCTTTTCCTCTCTATTTCCCTCTCCCTATCTCTCTCTTACTCTTTTTTCTATCCCTGTTTATCTCCCTCTCTACCTCTATATATAACTTCTCATCTATATATTTATAACCCTCCATCTCTCCCTCTCATTTTCTCTCTTTCTCTCTCCCTATTTCTATCTCTAATTATCCCTCTCTCCTTCCACATGTCCCTCTCTATTCCTTTATATATATTTATCTCTATCCCCATCCCCATCTCCATCTCTTTCTCTATCTTCTTGTCCATCTTGTTGACATTTCATGCCATAGTTTGATGACCCATCATTGATAACCAATCTGAGATATCCTACATGGGCCATCTTGGATGAATTCTTCTTGAAGTGTTCCTAAAATTGGCTAAGTCCTATATTTTCAGTCTTTCAAGTTTTCTGTTACATCTCTATTTGCATTCCTTCTTCATCACTCCTACTCCTCTTCCTTCTATTTTCCCCCAAGTGTTTTGGGTTTTGGCCTTAAGCCTTACCCTTTAACCCTTACTGCTTTGCTTTGGTAAGCCTTAATCTGGATACCTGTTGGAAAAATGAACAAGAACATCTCATTTTGTTGTTTTTTATTGTCATTGATGTCACCATGATATGGGTATGTGCAAGATCATGATGGGTCAAAAAGTGGCGATATGATGGGTATGTGTAGGGTATGTGGCTGACAACTTTTTTTTACCAAAAATTGATGAAACGAAAAGGGTTTTTAAAAGAGATTCTTAGCTTTCCATCAATATAAATTATGCTTTACTTTGAAATTAATAAATAATTTTTATTTATTTTCTATTTGAATTACGACTAAAGTCCTGATTGATAGGTTTATTGAAAAAAAATTATAGCTTTAAAATGGTATCACATTTTTTGAATCCAAAACATGTGTCACATTCTATGTTTTGCATACTATAGGATTAAAAAAATATATATGAATTTCATGAATTTTTGACCAAGTTCCTTGAATCATGCCTCTTCAAAATCTTATAGGGACTAAACTTATTCATCTTCAATTTGTTATAGGTTCCCATTGGAAACCTTTCTTTCCTCAAGTGGACCATCACTTCATCATCAATTTGAAACTCCTTATTCCTCCTCTTTTGATCTGCCTTAAATCCTTATACTACATATATTCATCTTGTTAATATGTTCTCTTACCTTCTAATGTATATTCTTGATGTGCTTTGAAAAGTCTTTGGATTCGGCACTTTCCTTCTTCTATTGGTCCATCTTTCTCAGTTTGGGAGTGGTCCTAGGACTGCCTCCATACATAATTTGGAATTTGGTGATCTTCTCATGATCCGGTTGACAAAATTGTTATAAGAAAATTCTTATTGGGGTAAGATCAGGTCCCATCCCTTGGGTTTATCTCCTACCAAGCATCTTAGTAGGTTGGCCAAACTTCTGTTCACAACCTCAATTTTCCCATCAATTTGTGGATGGTGTGCAAAACTGAACTTCAACTCTATTTTCAACTTCTTCCACAAGGTCCTCCAAAAGTATCTAAAAAATTTGTTGCCACAATCTAAGACTATACTCTTTGGTAGACCATGTAGCCTCACCACCTCTCTGAAGAATAGATCAACAATGTGGACTGCATCATGGGTCTTCTGGAATGGGATGAAATGTGTCATCTTCTAAAACCTGTCAACTACCACAAATACTAAATCATTCCCCCTCTATGTCCTTGGAAAAATAAGAACAAAGTCCGTACTTATATACTCCCATGGCCTCTTTGATACAGGTAAGGGCTGATACAACCCTATATTCTGGGTCACTCCTTTATCCATCTGACATACCCTACAACCCTGCACAAAATTATTCACATCTTGTGATAACTGAGGCTAATAATAATGCTCATTAATAATGGAAATGGTCTTATCTCGACCAAAATGTCCTGCCATTCCTCCATTGTGCTTCTCCTTTATCAATTTCTCCCTCATGAAACTCCTTAGAATACACAATTGACTTCCCTTAAACAACATGTCATCCTAGATTATGAAATCCAGCCACTTTGTCCTGTCAACTGTAATAGGCTCCCCACAAGCTTTCTAAGCCTCTACAAAATTAGAATCTCCAGGATACAATGTCTTGAGTTCCTTGAACCCAACCACTTCAATCTGCATCTCTGTCAATAATGTCTACCTCCTACTTAAGGAATCTACAACCCTATTCGACCTCCCACTCCTATGCTTTAAAACAAAGTTATAACTTTGCAAAAAATTTACCCATTTCATATGCCTCTAATTTAATTTTACCTGACTATTCAGGTACTGTAATGCTTGATGATTAGTATATAGAACAAATTCCTTTAGTAATAGATAATGTCTCCAATTCTTTAATGCTTGAACTATTGCATAAAATCCTTGATCATATATAGAGTACTTTCTCTTTACATCATTTAACTTTTCACTAAAATAGGCAATGGGATTACCTTCTTGGCTTAACACTGCTCCAATGGCACAACACTGGCATCACAATCCACCTAAAACACCTTATTGAAATCTGAGAGGGCTAGAATAGGTTGTTCTATCACCTTCTACTTCAATAGATCAAAAATTTTCACTACCCTTGTGCTCCATTTGAACTCCTTTCTATCCCCTCTCATTGTTTCAGGGTGATCCCACAATAGTGGTTTACAATTTTTGGCCAAACTGGACACTGAAAGTTAATTTTTTTAACTAAATCTTCACTTTCGGGCACCTATAGTAGTTAAACTATGAGGAATTTCAAGATGATGTAAACTAGAGTTTTGTGAAATTTTGTTTGTAGATTATAAATATATTTCTTTCAAAAAAATTGGAATCATATTTCACTTATTTTTCCATCTCCCTCGAAAATTTATTTTTTTCAAAAAATAACATTTTTAAAAAGTGACGCTCACCGTATAACACAATTTTTTTTCCATGAAGGATAAAATTCTAATTCTTTCAAATTTGGATTTGTAACTCTGATATCGAGCGCTTCCACTTGGTTAGATCATTTTTTATTGAATATTTTTTCTTTAATCAAGTTTTGAAGTCAAACCAATTATAATTCAGACATAGTGTGACTGTATAACGCATAACTTTTTTTGTATGTATCAAAATTAAATTTTATTTCTTTTGTTGGATCAAAGACTTCAATATTTGGTGCACTAATATTTTTCAAAAAAAAAAATGGTAATCTTCTATTTTTCCACATGTGTAGAACATAGAGTTTTATATTCGATGAAAAACCTACATTCACAAGAAATAAAAAATAAATATAATAATAAAATTTAATTTAATTAAAATTATACTTTTTTGAAAGATTATAATAAGGACTACATAATTGAAAAAAAAAATTGAATGAATTCATTTGATACCTCAAAATGTAAATCAAAAGTGGTTTGTTATCAACATTTTGATAGGTGTAAAGGAGACTCCGTTATAGGTATGGTTTAAAACTAGCGGGGTTCTATCCAAGAGGGCTTGGTATAAGGTGGTTTGATCAAACCCTCTTCAATTGGAATCCTTTAAATGGAACTTTTCAAGGCTTAAATCATTATATTTTTTAAAAATATATGATTTCAGCAAAAATCGGGATCTCTCAAAAAGTGTAAACCACTATTATGGCAACACCCTTCAGTTAGGGGTGCACAAATACTATTGAAGTTTCTAATGAACTTTCTATAAAAACTAGCCAAACCATGGAAATATCTCACCTCAGTAGCAATTCTTGGGGTAGGCCATTCTTGATTAGCCTTCACCTTCTCTGGGTTCATCTTGAGACCTTCTGCTGAGACAACAAACCCCAAGTACACTAATTCCTTCAAAAAACTACACTTATTCAGATTAATCAACAATTTTTCTTCTCTTAACTTCTCAAAGACTACAAATATGCATTAAATGCTCATCTAGTGACTTACTAAATATCAAAATATCATCTAAATACACAATAACAAAACTCCCCAGAAACTCTTTTAGTGCAGGTCGTTCATGAGTTGCATGAATGTGCTCGGTGCATTGGATAGCCTAAAAGGCATGACTAACCACTCATACAAGCCCTCTTTGGTCTTGAAGGAGGTCTTCCATATATCTTCCTCTCAAATTTGGATCTAGTGATATCCACTCTTCAGATTGATCTAAGTTGTTAAGTATTGAGCCCCACTCAAATATTCCATTAGGTCATCTATCCTTGGTAGGGGAATTTGTACTTGATTGTTATCTTGTTGATGGCTAGAGTCTGTACGAGTATGTGCAAGATCATGATGAGCCAAAAAGTGGCAATATGATGGGTATGTGGCTGACGAACTTTTTTTTACCAAAAATTAATCAAATAAAAAGGGTTTTAAAAGATATTCTCAACTTTCCACCAATATAAATTAGGCCTTAATTTGAATTTAACAAGTAATTATTATTCATTTTCTATTCAAATTATGACTAAAGTCTTGATTGATAGGCTGATTGAAAAATATCTATAGCTTTCAAACGGTATCACATTTTTTCAATTCAAAACATGCATCACATTCTATGCTTCACATACAATAGGATTAAAAAAAGAAAAATTGAATTTCATAAAGTTTTGACCAAGTTAAGATTGGTTAGACATACAATTTTATATTTTTAAAAGTTGTAATAAAAATTCATAATTAATTATTTACTTGAAAAAAATTACAAAAAATATATCCTTCGATACATGAGTCCTCTACTTATATCAAAATCTTATAAAAAATATTATCATTTTATTATGGTTAGGGTGAATTGAGACAGGACACCTATTTCTTATTTTTCCCTAAAATTTAAGTACTACTACATTGAAATTTCAAATTTTCACCAACTAGATTTTTTTTTTTTAAACAAAGCTAGTAGTTTAGAAACTACATTCAATTTTTCTACAGATTCTATTTATAAATATTTTTGAAATAATATAGATAAACTATTCAATTTTTTACGTCAAGTTGCCTAACTCTGATTTTTCTAAATTTTTTGCCACTTAAGGGCCTATTTTATCCATGATGATCCTGCACATACCCATACACATCCTCCAATCTCCATCCTTCTTCAGTGCTAGTACTGCGGGTACTGCATATGGAATCAAACTCTCTTGAATCAAACCCTTTCTCAAAAACTCATGAACTTGTCTTTTCAATTCCTCATTTTTTGTAGGAGTCATTTTGTAAGCTGCCTTATTTGGTAAACTAGCTCTAGGGATCAAGTCAATCTGATGACTGATCTTCCTCACTAGTGGTAAACCCTTAGGTACATTATCAAAAATAATATCCTAAAACTCATTCAATAATCCAAAAACTTCTACTAGCACCTTCTCACTATCCTTCTTATCCATTCTAGCAATGAATTCATAACATATACGCTCATGCTTCATGCCTTCTAAAAATTTCCTTCCATCAACATAATAAACTCTAGCACTACTACATACCTTTTCTTCAGCCTTCTTTAGTTGTTTCAACTTATGGAAAATTCCATCCTTCATCAGAAAATAAGTGTTTGCATGGCCATCATGTATAGCTCATATGTTGTACTACCATAGTCTCCCCAACAAAATGTGAAATTCATACCATGGGGATGATATCAGAGAGTACCTCATCATGATAGCTTTCGATCTTGAACTTCACCAGGCACTACTCATTGAACAAAACTTTGTGGTCTTTCTACAACCAGGCAATTAGATACAGATGTGGATGCCTTTCCCTCTTCAACTTCAACTTCATAACCATCTCTTCTGACACCAGATTATCGGTGCTCCCACTGTCAATAATGACATCACAACATTTTCCTTCACACTTGCACCTTGTGTGGAATAGATTCTTCCTCTATTCTAGCTTCTTCTCTTTAGTCACTAGGGATCTTCTAACTACTAGGGATTCTCCCCTTTTAGCATCATCTAAATGCTCAGATTGAGCCTCCTCATCTATGTGCACAACCCTTCCATGACCTTCTGACCTTTTGTATGTCCTTCCTTGGTGTTGTGGGCATTCATAGGCTCAATGCCCTTCTTCACCACACTAGAAACAACTTCCTCTAAAACCACCTCTTCTGGGTCCTTGTCCAGATCTTCCTCGCCCTCTACCTCTTTGATCGTCGTTGTTTTGATATGAGGGTGGTAGAAGTTATACTTCTAGCTTCGGCTAGTACCCACATCTTCATTTTTCTTCTCATCCTCATTTCAGCTTCCAAAAGTTATTCCACTACCCCTTCCATTTTGACATCCTTGTCCCTTTTGCTTGTTATCAAATCCTTTATTCAACTTCTCTTCAACTCTCAGAGAAAACTATCAAGCACCCTCAATGGTGGTCATTCTAACCAGGCTTAGCTCCTCTTGAATGCTCGGTCATAACCCATTAAGATAATGAGCTACCTTACCTTTGTTGGCCTCTGCATGGCCCATTCTGATGATCATCTTGTAAAAATATTCTATGTATTCTTTCACAAATTTTTTTCCTTGCTCCAACCCTTGCAATTTCTTTAGCAGATCTAACTTGTAGTCCACTTGTGTGAATTGTTTCTTCAGTTTATGCACCATGCAATCCCAATTGATGATCTTTCCTTTTCTAGTTTGATTTCTCTCTAATTGGACGTATTTCCACCATATATTTGTGTGGCCCTTCAGCTTCATTTTTGCAAAATTAACCTGATTTGGGTTCTCTACTTCATACATGAAATACTCTTCTAGCTCTTTGATCTAGTTGATCAACTCTTTCGAGTTCAAACTTACACAATAACTAGGAACTTCTACTCTAGATCTTTTTCTGATCTTTGAAATGGCCCATATCAGCTGCATTTGATCTTGATCAATCACTTCTTCTTCGTCTTCTACATCTGAATCTTTGACCTCTTCTTTATCCTCATTTTCTTCTTTCCTTTTCAAGTTTAACCCTCTCCTCATTTTTTCTTGCAATGCATCAATTTGTCTCTAGAGGGCTCTGAAACCCTTGGCCACCAATGGATCTCTTCCACCAGCATTTCTGCCACCACTGACACCACCATGCCTACTAGGCATCACTCTTGGAGGCATTTTTAATATCTTAGACCCATAACCATGGTCCTCGTGTGAATTGCCTCATGATCAGTGATTTGTCCACATGCTCAAGAAAACCCACTCTGATACCACCTGACGAGGGTGCTAACACAAGACATAGAAAATAACACACACAACTAGAGAATATTATTATTATTATTCTAAATATGAAAATCTTACATGTAGAGGATCTCAAATCCTCAAGTTCTACAATACATGCAAGTTATAGAAACTACAAAAATTCCCCTTTCAATAGTATGTGATTTTTTCCCCAAAACATTACCAAAAATTAGAAAACCCACCCATAAATAGCTCTTTCAGTAGTGGAGCCAAAACAACATTTGAATTATGAGTTTTGGTGCTTTGGCACTGAAAATTACAATTTCAATTTTCAATTTTAAAACTACATTCGAAAATTAGCATATTTTTTAAAATGCACCAACTTACAAGAGCCATAACTTTTGATTTGGGACTCTGTTTGATGAATTGTTTGAACTACATTGGAAAGATCTCGAAGTGAAGAACGTGCCAAGAACCTGTTCTTCTGGTTTCAAAAATTTTCATGCCTATACGGGACTGTTTAGTGCCTCAAACTAGACTCAAAATATTTTTCAAGGCAAAAAGGAGAAACTAAAACTTGAATAAATTTCAAACCGAGAATGATCTTGATCTAATTCTTTCACCAAAGTGCTTATTTTCCACTTGAAGCTTCCCATAAATTTATGCCTCTTCACACCTTCAATTTCAAAACTTCTAAAAATAGAAATTGAGCAGAAAAAGAAATGCAATTTTGAAAGTTGGGAACTCTTATTCGACAAAAAGGGTATCTAGAAATGCAAAAACATCTACAAAAAGATAAAAAAGGAAACATAAAGGAAAAAATATTTTTGGGTGATGCAGGATTTCCCTTACACCACTAGATGCTCCTATATCATTTTTTTCTGGTATTCTAGTCCAGTATCTGAACCGGTATAATGCTTACATTCTCCGGTATTTTAGTATACCGTCCAGTATTTTGGTCTACAATTGTTTGCTGGTAATTATTGTTGCTTGCAATTTTGGGAAATGATTCATGGATTATGGAATCATGTACATTCAAGATCTCACCTACTCAGATGCTCATATTGTGTATCGAGATTACTCTGTTTTGCTATTAGGTCTATTGTTGGCCAACTTAATGAATAAGTTGTGTAATGGTGAATTAATTTTGATTATGTGGATATATGTGTGACCTATCTTAGGTCCATGCTGACTTGATGTAGCGTGTTGTGTAGTTTTTGTGAAAGCTTGAAGCCAACAATTGGTATTTTTGGTAAATAAGAAGTTCATTTAATTAGGCCAACCTAATTGATGCTTGTGGAGATATCATATATATATATATTATAGATAGTTTTTGAAGTTTGTGTATGTGATGAGTGTGTATTGAATGTGAATGTGATGAAGTGTGTCAAGTCAATTTACTGAGCTTCATTGGAACTGAATCTGCACTCACTAGGTGTACTTTATTAGTTAATTTCTAGTTGTAAGCCTTTTTGTCATTATAATTTTGTAGGCAATGAGCCTTTGTATTTGGATAGTGATTCCTAGTAGTGAGCCACTGATTTTGGAATATCTTATAACAAATTATACTATATTGTGAGTTAGCACTCACCGTGGTTTTTCCTATTTTGGGTTTTCCACGTAAAAATCCTAGTTTTCATGTGTTCTATGATTTAATGTCTTTTTAATGATTTTACTTATCTGTGTTATTGTATGCACTGGAATAATTGGATGGTATCTAATTAGAAATTTAAAGAAGATACTAATTCACCACCCCTCTTTGTATCTTGGATATTCAACAATTGGTATCAGAGCTTAGTTCCTCTGGAAAACTCTAACAGCTAGAGGCAGATCTTGAAGATGGAAGAAATGAATGATAAAGGAGAAATTTGGACTACTCTTGAGGATCTTGACAAAGTTGAAAGAGAAAACAAAGATCTGAAAGAGAACCTTGAAGATGCAAATGAATATGTCTAGAAATTAAAAGAGAAATTGAAAAAGTTCAAAGATAGGCATAAGGAAGTAACTGATCAGTTGAAGAAGGCTAATGAAGAAATTACTAGTTTGAAAGTGCAAGTAGAAGAGAAGAAAAGAATTGAAGAATGTCTGAACAAATTGGTACAAAGAAACTCTATGAGAACAATTTCAAATCTAGCTCAGACAAGCTTGGTGAATTGATTGCTAGACAAAAACCAAGTAAAGACAAAGGTGGTCTAGGAAATGATAGTGGTGAAGGTTACATTACGCCCTCACGGCCGCACCACTTCATTAGAGCGGGGACCCTCTCTTTTTCTTTTACCTTATATCCAGATTCACCGGGGCTGCACCGTTTCTTGTCTCCTCCTTTTGACATTTTGCATGAGAACCGGTATTACCTAAAGTTTCATCCTAAAGATCAAGTTCCCCTTTAAATTTTGGTGCCCTCGGAATGCGTTCCTTAGGCCTTTAGGAATACCGAGGTGGCCACAGGCCCCGCCAGACGAAGACCTCACGAGATTCCCCTTCGGAACCCTCTGCATTTGCATACTGGCGTTCGAGCATGCTGCCTTCCGGGTTACGCGCGTTCCGATTCGTTGTCGCGGGATTCGGTACGGTCTCTGCTCGCCGGGCTCCAGGAACAGGAAGTCACGTCACAGACAATCGGGATGTGCGTCCGTGTGAAGATCCTCCGCCGGTAACCACCCACCCATCGCCGGGCTCGGGTCTTATTCGTCGCCGCCGTCGCCGAAGTGCAAAATCAAACGGCAGCGAACTCCTTGCGGCCGCCCGCCCTTCGGTCCCCGAGGTGTTGTTCGCCGCCGCCGTCCAAACGAAGTGCGAAAGTTCCTTCGGCGGCGAACTCTTCACCGCGCCCCGCCCTTCGGGCCCCGATCCTTCCGTCGCCACCGTAGTCCGTGGTCACCTTAAATATTTGTGGTGGCCGTTGTTGTGCAGCCTCCCGCCCACCACGTCCCGAAGCCCTCGTCGCCGCCGCCGACTCGAATTTGAATCTCACCCACTTTTGGCGCGGACGTACGAGGCATTAAATGCAGCATTAATGACCGATGGGGTATATAAACCGAGGCCTGCCACTGTCATTTTAACTTGCGAATTTTAGCGGATTGGAGCAGTGACCGAATTGGAGCCCACTGCAAACTGCACCATCGCGATCATCGACCCCAGCATCGTTCCGTCAACTCTGCTGGTGCATCCCATCATCGTCCCGCTTAGCGAGTTGGAGGTAGGCCATCCTCATTCGCTCTCCCGTTATTTTTGATCATTTTGAGGATTTAAATGAATTGAGCAACCAAATTAAATTGCATAAAATGAACACTCTCTGCGTTGCACCCCAAACCCATATCCTTATATTTTCCACGGCCCCGTCGAAATCGCCATTTTCGTCTCCTGGGTGTTCTTCGCACAGGGCAAAGAATGCTGGGCCGAGACCCTCCATCGCCGTCAAGATCTGAGCCATGAACCCCGCCGGTGGAGGTCAGCCCTTCCGGGCCCGGGCCTCTAGGTTTCCCATCCCGGGCTACCACCTTAAATTTCTGCCGTTTTAGCATGAAGGTCTTAGGCTTCCATCATTTGCGATCCGGACCCAGCCGAGATTGTGCGTCCGGATTCAGGTCCCTTGAACTCGTGGCGTTCCGCCGCTGCTCACGGCGGAACCCTGTCGGCTTCCCGACCTTCGGACTCCGGGATGTCCTTCGCCACCGCCATCGCCCTAGCTTTGTTGAGATCACGGCGGCCTCCTCCGTGGATCCTTCCGGTCGCTGGGTTCCAGTCTCCCTGACACCGCCGCTGCTCAGATCATCGCAGAACCCTCGCGGCGGCCGTCATGCCCTAACTTTCTGACCCCAGGCCCCGTGGTCCCTTTCGCCGCCGCTGTTTTGACCAGAGCAAACATCTTGCAGTGGCCGTCGGGGCATGTCGGCCCGCCTTCCGGGTCGAGGTCCATCCTTCGCCACCGCTGTCGCTCGTGCATTCATGGGGTTTCCGTGACCGTCCACTGTAGTAGCCGTGTCTCCGGACCACAGTTGCCTCTTAAGCCCGTCATGACCCTATTAATTTGCGGCGGCGTTGTCTGCGTCTTTTCGATCCTCGAGGATCCGGTTCCCATGCATTTCTTTATTACGGAAATCATGACCGGTATTCTTGGCTGTCCCTCCCATTAGATCGATCTTTGGAGCTCACGTTAGTCTACTTTCGCCACCGCTAGCCGAAGCGATCAAAGAGTTACCGGCCGTCAGCTAATGACCTCCACTCTCGAGTCCTAGTGCCCCGAATGCCGTCCGATATAAAACTGTTAAAGTAAACCTAAATACGGTCGTCCTTTTGCCTCCCGGGCTCCGGCTTCCGGGCTTCCGCCGCCGGACTTCTACCCGACGTCTGCCATCGCCGGCTTCCTTTGCCGGACTGCCTTCAGGCCTGAAACCCCCGGAGTTCCCCAAATCGATCCAAATCAAGTCCAATCGAGAATCTGACTTCGACCCACGTCTTAAATCAGGCCATTCTTCATCATGGGTCTCTTAGAACATTAAAATCTGACCAACGGGGGTATCTGGGAACTTTCGGGCGTGTTTTCCCTTCCTTACAGCATTCCTGCTAGGGAAGTCAGGCCCTTCGCGCCCGGATTGATCATTTGCCCTAAAGTGAAATTAGTATCGTTAGAGAATTAAATTTATGATGCATTTGAATGGTTGGTTATATATTATGCTCACAATACGGACTAACATTAACATTTTCGGTATTTTCTTGTGCTAACTTCACCCTTTGCCTGCAGGATATATGGAATCGGCCGCAGGAACTTCAGGGGCCTCTACTGAAAAGGACAAGGGTAAGAAATCCGGAAGGGCTGCCCATGGAAAGGATGACAAAGACCAAATGAAGTTCCAATTTCAGGGTGAACCGCTCCAGTCAAAGGTTTCGACTGACTGGAAAGAGATCTTGGACACCAACATAGGTCAGGTGGACATAGATGAGTTCACCCAGAGGTTCAAGGTTGACCCTAAGACAAAGAATGCACGATTGATACGCCAAAGCGGAATCGCTAAAGCTGCCGGCTTCCCTCCATCTCTAATAGCACCTGAGCTGGTAATGGCTTACCGAGAAGCCTATCAGACAGATACCCCGACAATCGTAGACAAAGAAGGGAATATCCTTGCCGACATGTCTCCGGAAGGAATTAGAAAAACATTCCACATTCTGACGTTCCCGCATATGCAAGTCCCCACTCTGGAGCAGTGTCAGGTGGCATGGGATGCCAATCCATTGAACATCAAGAAGTCAATCAACATTTACTGGTTGAAGGAGAAGCGGGGCAACACTGCAAAAGTTCCCCAAGAGCTGTTCCGTAGCGATTTTCAAGAAGACTATCACGACTTGGTGACTATGCTAAGCAGAGTCATGGGCCTCCCAGCAGCCGCCTACTTCCAGGAGTGGATGGCTTACTACATTGAGCAGATCATACGAGGAAATGAAGATGTGGAAACCAAGATCTCGTTTGACTGGGGGAGTATCATCAGCAACTGCTTCCACGAGCAGTTTGTGAATATCAAGAAAAGCAACAAGTTCTATATGACCTCGTACCTGGTGTACTCATTGGCGAATCAGAGGCAATATAGTGGGCTCTTCATGGTGCCGAATGGAGATCACAAACGAGGGCTTAAGCCTTTTGACTGGTACCCTCAGCTACAATACCGCTACTTCAAAAATGAGTACCGCCAGATCAATGATGCCTTCATAGGCCATATTATCAGATTGATAGCCGGAGACTTCGAGAGAAGGGTATCTCACAGCGCCAGGGAACTCCTGAAGGAGTATGCCTTCTTATACATTCAGTTCCCTAAGTTTACTTACATCCGTGCCCAAGGATTCACGGAACGGCCGAACAAGCTGCCTAAATACCCAAATGATAGGATTATTCTCCTGGAGCTTTCCCGGCAGCTCCAACATATTCAGGCAGTCTTCAGCCAAAAGCACGTAGCAGGGATCCCTTATCCCATGATCCTCGGCCAGGGACAGTATCGATTGCAAACATCTCAATGCGCCGGTAACTCAGAAAAGGAACTCAAGGAGTATAACTTTGAATGGTACACGGCTCCCCCACGAATGGACCCCCACAGCCACATCAGGAAGGCGCTGGGGCCGGCATACGCCCACAAGTACCATGTTGAAGATTTCTGGGTAGATTGTAGAGATGATAAGGAGGTCCGCCAGAGACACTACATGCGAATGACGGTGCAGTTCTTAAGGAGAATACAGCTGTTTCCAGTACCAGACCAGCTTGAGGAAGATGAATCCACACTAGTGCACCCGAGGTACCCTGCGGTTTCCGACCTGGCGATCCCCTCCATCGACTGGGATGAACAAGAGGTCGAGGACCTGGATACCATCACCCAGCCTATCATAGCTCGCACTAAGGAGTGGGTTGATGGACAGGTGGCACAACTGGAGCAACAGGGGGTGGCTCTAACATACGAGGCACTCAAAATCAGGCCAAGCGCCACGGAGGACGTTGCTGCCTCCCCATCAGCTGGTGAGACTTCCAAGTCTCCCCCCATCACCAGGTCCCAGAAGAGGAAAGAAGCAGAAACAACACAGTCCGGGGGCCCCAAAGAATAAGCAACAAAGGATACGGGAGGCTCATCTCCCAAGAAGCTTAAAAGGACAGTAGTCACAACGAAGGTGCAGCCTCCTTTGCTCCTTCCTCCCCCGGCTGGTGTGCTGCCCACCTCTCAGACCGTGGCCACCTCATCTCCCCAAGCAGTGGACATTTTTGTCCACCTTGCCACTTCGCCCCCAGCTGGGTCCATAGTCAATATTGACTCTTCCTCGAGCATGACCACTTCCCCTTCCTCTGCTGCTGCCATGTCACCCATCACCTCGCTACCTCTGGCAACAATACCATCGCCTGTTCCCCTTTCTAGCATGCCTGAGGCTATTACACGGCACCTGCAGAGTCTCCCTCCTGAGCTCTCACAGCTTTTAATGGACCCCGCTCTCCAGGCTGTCCTCGCCCAAGCCCTTGCCACATCTCAGCCTTCGCAACCGCCGACAGGTCCGCCGGCCATGGAGGCCACCATGCAGATTTCCAAGGAGATGGAGGAGCTGGAGCAGGAGGCTTCAAAGCCTATGGAGGGAGGCCCGATGACTATTCTGAGCAGCGAACTACGAGCATAAGAACCATTGGCGGGGTTTAGCATGGGGAAGAAAAGCGAGGCTCCTCGGGGTAGGGATGGAGGATGAAACAAGGCGGGGAAAATTATTGGGTTCGGTAAAGGATGTTGGAGAAGAGGCGGAACAGTCGCCACGAGGTGAGCAGGGACAGCCGCAAGAAGAACGGTCTGAAAAGGATATCACTGAGGTGGAGACCCACATTGTAAGGAGTCCCGAACCCGGGGCTGTTAAGGAGAAGAAAGAAGAAGAGGCAGTAAAAGGACAGGATCTCACTCAGATACTGACCACCAAGGCACCCGTCAAAAGCCTCATGTTCTATCAAGACTCTGACAAAGAGGAGGATGCTGCCAAGGAAAAAGAGGAAGAGCTTGAAAAGGAAAAGGAGGCAGAGATCTTGCCTCTGACTAGGATAGGTGAAGGCAGCCATGGTACACCCAAGGACCAATCCGCCATGCCCAACTGACTAGAAAAGCAACTTGAAAAGACTACTCCTGTTCTGAGCGACCCGAGGTCAAGATTGGAGGCCATCTTGGCTCGATCTCTAGCCACAACGAAGAAGGAGAAGAAGCCTAAGGTCCATTCCAGGATAACCATGGATAGTTCTGGCTCCCGGACTGCATAAGTGGCAACGCCAACTGTTGGCCAGACCGGAGTAAGCTACAATATCTCCACGATCGACCTAGGGACAGCCACCAGGGAACAGAAGGTCGGACATCTGGAGGAGTCAGTGGCTACGGTGGTGCATCTGATTAAGTAGGATAAGACCACCAAAGATGAGCTAAAGGCGCAGGTTGCTGCCCTAACCGACTATATCCAGTAGTGGTCTTCAATAGACGACCTCCCCATTACCTCGACAGCCACTCCTCAGCTACTCTCTAGGGAGCAGATAGATAAGCTGGAGAGGAGGAAAAACTTAGAAAAGACCACGGAGGACTGGTTCCAGCAGGTTACAAAGGTCGAAAACGTAGGGATTGGCTTGGCTGTACAGATAGCCAATAGGTTCCTAGACTTGATTCAGTCCTTGGAGGGCACAAAGGGGCTGCAACTTCCTACTTACGATCTGCTTCACCTTCTGAAGGTTTGGAAATGTCCTTCAAATGCCAAAAAGCGATGGGAAGAAGCTAGAGGCCGAGGAAAGGAAGATCAACGTTGAAGCAGACATATGAAGCGCGAGGAACTTATCAATCTGAAGGATGGAAGCCCGGATCAGGCGGAACTCAGGAGAATCTGAATTGCGTGGATCGAGAGATATAGTCGAGAATCTTGTAGGAAGTACCTCGAAAATTTGTGTGAACTGGAATATACTTACAGTGCAATTAGATGTAAGAAAAGGTCGAGGATTATTTTGAGAGGATGAAGGGCCGGGCGGAGATATCTATGAGACTTCGCAGGTTTCGTTGCGAAATTTGCGCCGATAGTCAGGAGCTTGGAGATCGGGGCTCAAAGAATATAGTGAGAGCGGCTAAAAAGAATGCTAAAAAGAGATAAGATTACCGGTGTTGGAATCACGAGATCACAAAGGGATCCCGATAAGCTCAGACCGTAATCCTCAAGCATATTGAACCATGACCTCGAACAACCAGCATCCGACCAGGAAGGCTTTCGAGGAAGATGCTTGTCTGACCAAAGCTTTGACGATTAGCCTCTGGAATGAAAATGCAAATAGTGTCATCCACTAGATGACAAAATAGGGAAAAGACAAAAGATATTTTTTAATTGTAAATCTATTTGGGGGTAGGTGAAACCCTAATTTATAATAAATCGTGGCCACACAATGGAAATGAATCTTGGCCATTCATTTGTTTTTTTGGAAACTATAAATAGAGCACTCCCCTCATTTGCAAAAGTGAGAGTTGAGTTGTTGTAAAGGCATGCTGCTGAAATTTATGAGAAATAGCATTGACTTGGTGCATTTCCTTGTTTTTTTTCATGTCTATTGATTCACTTCTCTAATATTAGATGTTAGCTTAGATCTCTTTGCTGTTTAGTTAGTTGTTCATGTTATTTGGATAATTTTAGGAATGCTGTTAGCTGTTCATGAAAATTCCTGCTTTGTTGATGATCCCTTAGTCCATACTTTTTGCTGTTTGCTAAAGGTAGATAGCTTTGCAAAGTTAGCCTGGACCTGATTTAAGCTGCCTCAAACACTTATCTTTAGTTCATGCATGTATGTGGTGGATGAAGGATAAATATCTGCAGCCCTTAGAAGATTGCACAATTTCCATGATACTGTGAAATCCCTGGTTAAGTGGGATATTGTTTTGAAGGAATTGTCCATTGCAGGGACTCCATTATTACTGTTCGCAGCAAGCTTTAGGCTTAGGAACTTTCCTTCCCCTTCGCTCTTTTTTCACTTTCTTTAGAAACTGAACAACACCAAGGTTCATTGCACTTTATAAAGCCAAATCTAACGATTAGATGGAGTTTGAGACTGTTGTTTGAACCTACAGCCAAGACATAACTTCTTTCATGCTAAAAACTCTTTTTTCGAAGATCCAATTTCATGCTTTGTGCCCATACTTTGTGTTTCTGTAAGTCCGCCTTGTGATTCTAGCAAATCACATCAAACTACTGAGGTATCTTAGCATTGTCATGACCTGACACCCGAGAGACCTTGGGATAGTGTTCTACAATTCAATTATGGGAGATTGTCTTTCAAGAGAGGTAGTGCATCTACGCACTGCCTGTGTTGAAAAGTGCATAAAAACACCATCAACAGAACTGTTGTTAGAAGGAGGGTCGCGATCGGAATACTAAGCTATGGGATTAAGTGAAGCTGGATCGGATCGGATCATTCTCCCTGGAAAGGTTTCAAAGGATTCTACGATCAGCACCAAATAAGGGAGAATTTGAAGAATTGCAGCCTCCCACGAGGAAAAAATGAACACAAGGAAGCAGCTTCGTCTCTCCCTCTTTTTCATCCGCCTTCATTTCACCTCCACCTTCACTTGGCTGGCCTTCATCTTCCACCCAACCGTCTCAAACAGCATTTGCACATCTTCCTTCCGGCAGCCAGGGGTTCGCTCCTCACCCGGCCCTTTCAACCCAAAGCGCAGTCCAGGCAGCCATAGCTCAGGGGCAGCCTCAAATTGTGGTTGTATTGCCAATACAGCCCCAAATCCTTGTTCTCCAACAGCAAGTTCCACCTCCGCCTCCCCTCATGGCTTGGCTTGCACATAACCCTTCGCCGATACACTTTGCTGTTTACAATGATATGCCCAAAAATCCAGAAGGTTTTTGTTCAAAATTTTATCCACGTGATATGCAAAGGACAGCCGAAGAGCATATCAAAATATTCGAAATGGCGATTACCGAAATGCAGGTGGGTCACGAGGACGTGGCGTGTCACCTCTTTCCGCATTCATTGGGAGAAGAGGCCTTCTACTAGTACATCAATCTGCCGCAGGGATCGATCACCTCGTGGACCCTGATGAAGAATGCCTTCCTGTAGAAATACAAGATTCCTGTCAACCTCGCTGACCTTTACCAGCAGTTCATGTCCATCAGAAGGGAGGTCAACAAACCCATTGGCTCCTTCAATGATCGCTTCCATCGGGCTCACATGAGGCTTCAGGATCCGTACCTCCATAATGACGCGGCTACTTTTCCGGTCTACTATGCAGCCCTGGATAACCTCATAGTGGCATTGGTAAAAAAGATGCGCCCACCGCCTGCCACCTTACTGAACGCCTATGTGGAAGCTGTCATTGCAAGTGCGGATTTGGGACAAAATATATCCAGCCCGCTGCCCTCTTTGGGGCCCGTCACCCACCTAATGCAAATTCAGGGGCTCAATCAGACGTTTGCTCACCAAACTCCTCTCATGAACCAGGTGCCACAATTGTCTATGGTGCCGCATCCGGGGCAGCCATTGAATTATGCGCCTCCCGCAACATCTTACTTGCAGCCCCAACAACAGTATAGCTATTCTCAAATAGCTCCACAGCAGCAAGCATATTTCCAACAGCCCCAGGCACCGTTGCACTTATCAGGACCAGATTTTCCTCTGGCTTATCAAAATCAGCTGGCGACCCCACCCGCGTTTCTCCAAAATTTGGCCCCACCGCCTGGAGGTGCAGCTGAGAAGTACAAGCTAGAGGAGCTAACCAAAATAATTAAGAAGATGTCCACAGAGATGACGCGTCTGAAGAACCAGAATAATCAACTGTAGGCCTCCCAACGCAACTTCCAGGCCAATCTCAACAGGGACAGTCGGGAGTCTCGAGACAATAGAGACAACAGAGATAACCGGGAAGCAGGCACCTCCTTGGGGCAGAATTATGAGAGGGGGCAGAATTCCAATCAAAACACAGAAAAAAGACCTTCTCAGAGACAAAACCGCACATGGAACACCAGGCCCAACAACGATGGTGTCCCCACGCCATTCGATCAACTAGCAGGCAATGACCGAACATCCAGCGGTGTATATCTGGCCGAGGCGGCTTTGTTCGGATGGTGCCGACTTCATAAAACCAGCAGGCATTCTGAGCTGGACTGCCCTGAGTTTCAGACAGCTGTAGAAATCTTCCAAGTAGAAGTACAAAATGCCGTTGATAATGCCAACTGCAGGGACATCGTCCCATCGGAGCCCTACGATTCCTCATGTCTGGTGGTCAATCAGGCGCCGTTTCCATAGGGAGACTGCAACAAGCCCAAAGCTGAGCCTGCCCCCATCGAGGATGACAAAGCACAAGAGGTAAGCAACGAATCAACTCTAGCTCAGCTTTTTGATTCGGTAGATAACGATCCAATGGATGAAGAAGAGCCATTTGTCGATGAGGTCCACATGTTTCATCAACGGTCAAGTCCCTATTTGCTTAGGAATAGACAAGTCGACGGACCCTTCACCACTTCTACTCCACCAAACAACTTCGCCACCCCGCCTGATCCAAATGCCAGCAATAACCCAGGGCTCCCTCATATACCCGCCCAATATCTCAGCAAGAACCAATCCCAAAACCAACTGCAAGGTCAGCCTCAGAGCCAAACTCAAAATCCGCTTGGGCAAACCAAGAGTCAAACCCCTAGTTCTCCCATAGGCCAAGCTTTTAGCTCTGAAATCGAACAGATGGGTGAATATGTGGTGGAAGAGTTCAAGAAGGTCAAAATTAGTTTGTCGGCCTTTGAATTTCTCAAGGTTCCTGCCATGAGGCACGCCTTTTTTAGGGTTCTAAATGGGACTCCCTCATCTAACACAACACAAGAGACCCCGGTCAAGAGGGTAACCTTTGAGGAGCCTAGGAAAGAACAAGATATGCATGACAACACAGGAAGAAGGAGTCATATGCCCATGAATCAATCGGCTGGCAGATACACTGAAAAGGAGCCAGAGAGGGCTGGTAGACAGCCTCCCAAGGACCAACAATTTAAACAAACCAAGGATACAGGCAGTGACAGGAACAAAGGCCAAATAGCTCAAATGGACACACCCGTGGGCATCCTCCAAGGGAGACCAGAAACTCCCCTGTTCCTGACTACTATTAGGGTCTTTGGCAAGAATTTGCACAACTGCCTGCTTGATTCAGGCGTGTCTGCCAACGTTATGCCATTGGCTATGTGCAAGGCTCTTGGCATCACCCCCATGCCTTCAAAGAGAAAGGTCACCCAGCTCGACAAAACAGAGATTAATATCATGGGCGAAATAAACCGCACCCCCATGCAAATCGCTACGGACCCCCGGATACAACAGGTTGTGGACATCCAAGTGGCAGACATACCTGATGCCTATGGAATCATTCTGGGGAGAGAGTTCACCAAGGTGCTGAACGGATACACCGCCACCGACTTGTCTCACATGTGGCTGTCGTGGAAGGGGCTGCCAAATCAGATTCGTATTGACCGTGAACCCCAGATGAAATATATGATCACGGAATACAATAATCTCAGCGATGTCCTGTTCGCTGAGACTGACCTAGGGAATTACCGCCCTTTCGCTTACCAAAATGAGCTTGAGCTTCAGGAAGAACGAGCAGATGAGGTATTGCTGGTATTATGTAACCCCTCGGTGGGTTCTAAGTAAATGCCCCCAGATGAAGAAATGTTGGCAGAAGCTGATGACGAGTCAGTTCAAAGTGACGACTGGGGATTGCTTGATGGCTTCCAGGAGTTTATGGGAAAATACGCAAGAGATCAGCTCAGCCTAGGAGCTAGGATGAATTTCCAAGACCTATTATTGCCGAATTGGTGTAGGGTCCACAACGCTGCTCACTCCGAGTTTGACTGTTGCTTGTGCTAAGCAGTAGTGGAGCAGGTTAAGAAAGCCGCTGCTCCTCCAACAGAAACACCAAATGAGGCACCACCAAGACCACCTGCCGATCGTTGCCTCGACCCGGAAAGCCTTCCTAAGATCACTAGGCGCGATGTCCAGCCAAAAGAGAATGAAGGCTTAATCAAACCTGAAGATAAGGAATCCTCTGAGTGCTGGACGCTCCGGTTTGATGGATCAAAATCAAGACAAGGAGCTAGAGCGGGGATCGAACTCATCAGTCCGACGGGTAAGACATTTCTTGCTGCCCATCGATTATAGTTTTATTGCACCAATAACGTGGCAGAATATGAGGCCTTGGTCCTTGGCCTTCTTATGGCCTTGAGGAAAAATGTGAAAGTATTGCAAATCTTCAGGGATTCCGCACTTGTGGTTAAGCAGGTCAGGAAATTATACTCCTGCCATGATCGAAGACTCGCCAACTATAGACACAGGGTGTGGGATCTCCTAGAGGGCCTAGATGCGGTCAACATACAACTGATCCCTCGTGCTTAGAATCGCACAGCTGATGCCTTGGCTCAAGCAGCCAGCACGTTACAGCCCCTCTCTTTGTCAAGGCTCAAGAAGTTCACGGTTGAGCTGACATCTACGCAGTCGGTCCCGGACAATGTCACCCACCTGCAGGTCTTCAATGATGATAAGCATATACTCCAGTTCATCACAAGCTCCGACGTCTTTGCTGCCCAAATAATCGATGAAGCTGATCCAGAGGAGGCTGAATTAGACATATAAGGGGTTATCAATCTGAAAACCAACACGATCCCTAGAGGCATGGTTCAGCTGGAGCGTGTATTCGACCTAGATCAGATTAGGGATTAGGATCGGCAAACAAAAAAGGAGGCTATAAGCAGCCAGTGCAATGTTCACAACTCGGGAACGACCGAGGATGCCAAGAATGTTTTTATTGGAAAGGTATGCACGCCCGAAGAGAAGAAGGGGATCACGGATGCCTTGCGCAGATATCCTGACGTGGTGGCATGGAGTTATGAAGACTTGAAAACATACGACACATTTGTCATCACGCATACCATCCCTCTAAAGACTGAGGTGAGGCCATTCCGTCAGTGACAGCGCCCTATAAATGCCCTGCTAGAACCTATTGTTTACAAGGAGGTACAGAAATTACTTTCAGCAAGGATCATCTTTCCCGTTAGGCATTCCACGTGGGTGGCTAACTTGGTCCCAGTCAGGAAAAAGAATGGAGAGATCAGATTGTGCGTGGATTTCTGTAATTTCAATCGCGCCTCAGAAAAGGACAACTATCCGGTGCCTTCACTGGATGAAGTGCTGCAAATTGTCAACAGCTCCCAGATGATGTCGTTCCTCAACAGATACTCTGGGTATAATCAAGTAATGGTACAATACGAGGATCGCCATAAGACTACGTTCACCACTAAGTGGGGGACATTCGCGTACAGGAGAATGTCGTTTGGGCTCATCAACGCCGACGCCACTTTCCAACGCGCCATGGATATCGCTTTCAAGGACCTGATCGGCAAATGTATAATCATCTATATGGATGATCTGATCGTATTCTCCAAGAAGCAAGGTGATCATGTCTCCGACCTATGCAAATTATTTCAGAGATGCCGGGAATTCGGGGTTTCTCTCAACCCCAAGAAGTGCATTTTTGGAGTGACCGAAGGCAGATTACTCGGGCACATCATCTCAGAGCAGGGAATCTCCATTGATCCTGAGTGCATTGAGTCACTACTCAAGATTCAGCCCCCGGGCAGCAAGAAGGAATTAAAGTCTTTCTTCGAAAAGATTAATTTCGTCCAGAAATTCATCACCGGCTTCGCGGAAATAGTCAAACCTCTCAATGCCATGCTCAAGCAGGACGCCAAAGTTGAATGGACACCAGAGGCCAAACAATCCTTTGAGGAGATCAAACGAGCCATTGCTGAGGCACCTTTGTTGGTCAGTCCAGATTATTTGAAGCCGTTCTACATTTATTCATTTGCTTCGGAGCATTCTTGTGCCAGTATGTTGACCCAAAAGGATGACGAAGGAAATGAGCATCCGATCACCTTCATGAGTGCACCCCTCAAAGATGCTGAATTGCGTTACCACAACATAGAAAAGCAGGCGTACGCTCTCGTTAGGGGAGTAAAGAAATTTAGACATTACATTTTACGCAACAAGGTGTTCGCAATCGTCCCTGACCCAGCAGTCAAAATGCTTCTCATGCAAAATGAGTTGGGCAAACGGAGGGCCAAGTGGGTCACCCTGCTCCAAGAATATGATATGGAGATCCAACCAATGAAATTGGTAAGAGGGTAAGCACTCACCAGTACAATGGCCGAAACAGCAACAGAGGCTGGACCTGAACTCACGGTACAGCAATATCAGCTTGAAGATGTCTCCCCGGGAGAGTGGTATCAGGATGTCGTTTATTATCTGCTCAATCATAAGTGTCCGTCGCATTTGCAAGGAGTCCAGAAGAGGGCCCTCAGATTGAAAAGCAACTGTTATATGTTACAGGGGTCCATTCTCTATAAGAAGAATCATGAGGGCATTTATTTAAGATGCCTCGGCAAGGAGGAAGCAGAACGCGTTCTGAGAGAGTTTCACGATAAGTTTGGTACAGGCCATGGCTCGGGTTCTTCTACGGCCCATCAGATATTAAGGGCAGGGTACTATTGGCTGACTATCTTCAAAGATGCCCATAGCCATGTTCGTTCATGCCATACGTGCCAGACCACCGCCACCAGGGAGAGGAATGCTGCTATCCCACTACAGCCCGTGCTGGAGGTAAGACCTTTTGCACAATGGGGTCTCGACTTCATTAGTCCGGTAAGCCCTCCATCATCTGCGGGACACAGGTACATTCTGACCGCTACTGATTATTGTACTAGATGGACGGAAGCAATAGTTTGCAAGCATTGTACAACTGAAGTAGTTACTAATTTCTTAGAAAGCTTCATTTTAAATTGCTTTGGCTGTCCGTATGCTCTAGTATGTGACAATGGACCTGCCTTCGCTTCTTTAAAATTTGCTAGCTGGGCGTCTGACTATGGGATTGCCCTCAAGTTTTCATCCAATTACTACCCTCAGGGCAATGGCCTTGCTGAATCCACCAACAAGAACTTGATTACCGTGATAAAAAACTACTAGATAGGAATCCCAAGGACTGGCATACCCAGCTCCGTTTCGCCCTTTGGGCTGATCGCACCTGCCATAAGGCTGCCCTTGGTGATTCCCCGTTCCACCTTGTCTATGGTCTCGAGCCAATATTCCCCATCCACCTAAAAATTCTGACTCTTCAATTCATCAACGACTTTTATGAAGGAGGAGATCGTAGGGAGGCTCGTTTAGCTGAACTTTTACATTTAGAGGAAGTCTGAGACCGCGCAATAGAAAATTTTGCCAAGCATCAGGGCGTAGTGAAGAGATGGTTCGACCGCCGAGCCAAAATCAAGGCCTTTAGGATTGCAGATTTGGTTCTATATTGGGACAAGGCCCACGAAAAGAAAGGGGGACACAATAAATTTGACAAGCTCTGGCTTGGCCCCTTTCAGATAGCTGAGATTTTGGGAGATAATGCCTTCCGCTTGAAAAACTTAACCAGTGAAAACGTCTCGTTGCCAGTCAACGGGCAGCACCTGAAGCATTACTTCCAAGCTTGAGCTCCCTCGAGCTCTTCGCTGTAAATACCTGTGCATAGGTTAGAATAGTTGCTTTCTTGCTTGTTGCGTTTTGCTCGCGTCGTTGTTTGCTTTCTCCCTCCCGGCAGTTTTGTTTGGAGAGAGGTTTCTCGCTCCTTTGTGGTGGTCGTGTTTGCCTAACAAGTGGTTCACTCTGCTGTCCGTTCTTCATGTTCTCTGGCTAAACATTCA
>VDFB02271358.1:620760426-620774353 GCA_007258455.2 Sequoia sempervirens | reverse complement strand
ATACATTTCATATAAATTGAATTTAGGTCCACCTTATGTTGTCCTGGCTATTTTGCGGATCCTTGGCTAAAATGGAAGAGTGTTAATGTAATGTCATGTATATATTTCAAATGTTTAGATGCATGTGATGTGATTTGAGTGTGTGTGAAGCATAATTACACGCGTGTAAAGAAAACTTGTTTGAAGGGTGTAACTTGAAGAGAAAGTGTGAAGAAGAGAGAGCGTGCTAGTATCAAAGGATCATTTTAAGTGAGGAAGAGTTTCAACAATGACTCCAACACATGTATGTGTTGTATTGAAGATCCACAAGCTTTATCATTGTATTCTGGTAGGATTGTTGTTCTACCTATTGTATTGTTTCATTTGGGGATTGGTGTCTCCAGTAGGTTGGTGATTACAAACACAATAGGGGATTACTGTCTTTGGTAAGTTGGTGCCTACTCCAGTGTGTAAAATTCACTTGTATATTTCTGCATTATGAGGTTGGATTTGGGAAATAAATCCAAAAAACTATTCTCATTGTGGCTTTTCCCATCTTGGGTTTTCCACGTATATCTAGTGTCCTCTTGTGTTCCTTATGATTTTATGTTTTGTTTGTTTATGTGGGGTTTTTTATAAGGAATTATATATTTTGATAACTATGACAAAATATAAGAAAATTTAAATAGATTGTATCTACCGATTCACACCCCTTGTGTCAATAGATTGTGTGCCCTTGAATACCCTCTTTTTAGATTCTTTTTGTCACTTCTCCTAACCATTAGTTTTTCTCTATCTGAGTAAGTTATGCCACATATTTTGTAATTTATCAAGTAGGTAAAAGCTCCCACCTATTATCAGCAGTTGGAGTTAATGTGCCTCTTGGATGTATATGCCTATATTTTGCTATGTATAGCACTCTCCTCTCACCTAAGTAATTTTGGTGAGATGAAAGTGGATATTCTTAAAATTTTCTCCTATTTTCTCTCTTTAAGGATTTTTTCTCAATTCTACTATTTTTATCTTCAATCATTTGTCCATTGGAGTGTATGCGATCTACAATTGACATAACATCTTAGCATAGTTTCCCACACATCACATGATTAACTATGGACAAATAAGATATCAAAGTATGTGTATACATGGATGTGACAAAAGGATTAATATGGGAAGTTTATTAGAATAAGTGTAGGTATCGAATGAGTGTAAATGAAGAGGAGTGATAAATCAAGGAATAAGTTTAACTTTGAAAATGACTTTTGATTTTTTTATATGTAATTGTATTATGAATTTCAATCAAAATATGCTAAAAAATAAATAGGAAATAGCATAGGTGCATAAATTTTATCATTATAATACTAAATTTTATATTGAAACAATAATTGTATTTATTATTAGTTTCATTATCTTGAAAATTATAATTATCATGAAATTATAGTGGTGAAATTTACATACCCATGCAAATTTGTGTTTATCTTGGCCCATTTTTATGGAACATTTTAATACAAACTTACATATCAACAATATTATAATCTAATCAGAAGTTGGATTATTTCCTTGATACTTCACCTACTCCATTTTATGCATATTCTTACATATTTAACCTTATATTATCTAGAGTTGTACACATTCCCAAACATTATCTATTTAATATCCCAATGCATACACTTACTCTCATAAATTCACTTCTCTCCTTTGTATTTACACATTATTTTCCAACTTACACCCATTTTATTCCTACCATGGGGCAACATCATGTGTTTCAAACAATAATTACAAATTATTATTATTTAAAGGAATCTAATATGATTTCATTATCATGAATTGTAAAAGAAAAATCCCAAGTAGTAAATAGAAGAATCATTATAGGAATATTTGGATTTATATTACTAAAATAAATCTAATCTACATCAAAATCCCCATTTGCATTTTTCTAAATTATTGTCTTCAATCTTCTACATGATCATCAAGCTTGCCCAACACAGGTGGTTGACCTAGGATAAATTCACCCTTGTAATCCAATGAATTCCCCTAAGGTATCTATAAAATTCATTAGTCTTTAATGATGATCAGAGAATAGATTTTGAGACAAATCATATAGTATAAGTAAACAATTAGTTAGATCCGATTAGTATGTTATAGAACATATACATGTTTATTTGATCATAACTATAAGAAATGTACTAGATAGAGGCTAGCAAATTTTATGTTTTAGCAAAAAACTAATGTGCGTGTGTGTGTGCGTGTGTGCTTGTTTGTCTTTGTGTGTGTGTATATACATATATATTTACACATAGATACATGTATGCATCCATAGACACATAAATGCATGCATGCATGTATAGATACATACATATAAACTAAGGATCTAGAAAAAATTACAAAATGACTTCCAAATAGTAACAACTATCACTGAAGTCTAAAGAATAAAAATTCAAGGATGTTTTTCATAAACGCACCACCTCTAAGAAATAAAGGAATACATAAAAGCAACAAAACATAATATCCTAATTAAAAATAAATAAAAAATCAATCAATCCAAATTATTGTGAAGGAGATAAATAAATTGTGAAGATTAAATAGAAGACAAGGAGATAGTTAAATTTTGTACTACATTTTTATTTTTCACCATTACTTGTAGAGCTAGGTGTCCTATGCTTCACATTTAAAAACAAAAAAAAAATAAAATTGTTCAATTATTCATTCTAAACTATAATTTACTTCAATACAAATTAATTTGTATTTTTATGCACATTTATTTAATTGGCCTAGATTACAAGAAGACATTTTTTATTTTTATCTGATAATAGGAAATATTTTATTCGAATAAATGATTTTATTACTTTCATTTTATATTAGTAATACTAAGTTCAATATTTTAGAAAATTTTTGAATAAATTTTTAAGTTATTTATTTATTTCTTTTGGTAGAGAGTTTGGCACTAATAATCAGATGGAGGCTCATACTATCCTTGTGGCTTTGTAGAAAGCTTGCGAATCAGATTGGAATTAAGCTATTCACGAGATGGATTCCATGATTTTGGTTTCTCATTTAAACAAATAGAGTTTTCACTACTCTTCTTGATAGTTGGAATCTTTTATGGAGTAGGTTCCCTGCTTTTCCAAAAAAATTGATTCCATTTCCTTTGTTCACATTTTTCATTCATGGAATGGTGTTGTAAATTGTGTAACCAAATAGACATTCAAGACTAGTTATACATGAAATATTTCAAAATGGAAGTCCTTATGAACTGATCAATCATTATGGTTTCTTCATCTTCTTCATAATGATTTGGGTTGATTATTATTACTTTTTGTTCAAAATTACTTAGTTTGTAAGCTTTTTATTTCATCTATATCTTCAAAAGGGTACTTTAATTGTAAGTCTCCTTCAATTTTCATTCTTTAGATTTTCAATAAGAGTATATGCTATTTAAAAATCCTTTTATAATCTATTTTTCTTCTTCATTAATATTTTTATTTTTTTAAAAAACAAAAATCCAACAAAACCTGTATAAAAAGAGAGACGATAAAATTCATCATATTAATATGAGCATAAACATTATTTATTTTTCAATAAACCTTCCGTTCCTTCTTCACTATTATAAACATTCTTTTTTCGTTTTGAAATAGCCCCTCCATTTCCGTTCGCTAGTTTGAAATTTTTCTTTGATGCGAGGGATGGGACATATGCTCTTTTCATTGTGAAACTTGATCGAATTATTTAAATAAATTCAGTACAATACTTTTCCACATGCTTCGCAAGTGTGGTAAATTCCCAACTGGAAGGTAGTCGTCTACAAACATATATAAAAACACTCATTTAATGCATAACTTTATTGAACTGGAAGTTGGAAAGAACACTTCCTAATTGGGCTTTCTGCAGTTCTTTCTGACTTCTCCGTTGGTACCAGTGAGAGGGCTTATGTTACCCATATTCACCATGGCAGCTGCAAAATCACGGAAGAAGGTATTTCGATTGGTAGAATAGGTAGTCACTTGAGAATCAGCAGAGCCTCCATTGAATAGCTCCTGGTCAGAGTGAAGAAGTCCTTTCTGGCTCTTAAGATTTGTGTAGTATTTGTCACCGCCAGTGCTTGGGCAGTTAGCCTTCACAGAAGTGGCAAAAGCACTGTTTATGTTGGTTTCATTGTAGACGTGGGTTCTGAAAGTGGTGCACCGCGCTTGACCAATGGTATGAGCACCTGAAAGTAGTCAAAACAGTCACTGCTTTAGTTAATACAAATGACAATTTAAGTAGCTTGCAATATACATGAGATTGTTATTCAATAAATTTAACATAAAATTACCTGAAAGGGCTATCATATCCTTTGTAGAAAGATCCTGATTAGTAAAAGATGAGATAAGTGTGCTGAGGCTGGATGTAGGTGCAGGAATTTTGCTGTTTGCGCCGCTCAAGCTTGCAGTTCTCGAATCTCTTCTACCCAGCTGTAATCTCCATGTTGGCCCTCCCAACTGCCAGTGTCAAACAATATTCTTTCTAATCAACATTAATATTGTGTCTCTTGCATCAACTCTAACAGCAATGCTATTTTCTATCAATCTCCCTTAATATTAATACTGCCAGTACTATTATTTCTATTTAATCCCTTCCACATTCATACTAACGACTGAAAATAACAGGAAAAAATAAACAGAGTGGAGGAGATTAGCTACTTCAACGACTGAATCACGAGCAGCAATGGCTAAAATGTCGGCACAAGAAACAATTCCGCTGCAAGCTGCTTCCACTTGAGTCTTGATTGTGTCTATCACGTCGAATCCTCTCACCGAGTTTGCGTTGGGCCCGGCAGTTTTTTCTCCAGTAATGTTTGCGGAGTCGTCCAAAAGGATCGACCCATCACACCCCTGCACATTCAGACAAAAATGTAAGACGACAACCTTATACTGAACTAATAAACTAAGAGATCAAGAGAGCAGATAGCATAAAAGGAAACGACGAATCCTACATTAACGAAACAGTCGTGAAAGTGAAGGCGGAGCAACGATGCACCCATGCGTTTTTCCTTGGCGAGCGCTTGTTTCACAGCAGCTTTTACTGTCGACAGAACCTTGGGACACGTCTTATAGTAAAAAGTCGAACTGAGCTGCCCATTGGCAGAACTCAAACACAAGACTACCAAGGCAATATATGTAATGATAGTATTAGTCTTCATCACTGGTTGCTATGCAACTCAATAAATAAACTGCACTGATATTTCTTTTCTCGAGAATAGAAGTAATTTGTTGTGTGGAAACACTTGAGAGAGGAATGGCTTTTTATAATAGGTGAAGAGCTTCCTTAGCTGATAAGAATGATAACTACAATTATTGAGGGCAAGCGCAATCATTAGATTGTTCCGCGTGGAAGTCTTCCTGGGTGGAATGGGTCCATAGCGTACAAAAATTCAACATACGCGACCCCACAGCAGTAGCTACTTCAGAGGGCTTCGTCGTCGTCATCGTGGGAGTACTGTGTATGGTAGCGATTACGTTGACCGTAGAAAATGCAGTCAAATCTTGCCGTCCAAACGACGTTTAATCTGTATGAAATTAATTTACTATATAGCCATTCTTCAAATCTCTTTCATCCTAAGTTGGGAACTAATTTATTTTTTAATCCATGAAAGTCGTACATCTATACATAATAGAAAAATCTTTTATGTAATGAAAATTATTTGTTAACCTTTCAACGAGATATCAACATTTCTGTATTCTATACAAATTATGTTTGAGGAGTTTGTGTATATGGATGGAAATTTGTGTGCAAGAATCATTTTGTTAAAGAAATATGATTGATTGGTACACCCAAAAAAGTATTAAAAGTGAAGAATTTAATTTTTATGAGAATTTTAAAGAATGAGGATGGATTATATTTTAAATAAATTTCATAAAATGAATCTTCTAAGTAATACTTTTAGTTTTATGATATGTTAAATTTAATATTGTAAGACATTTATATTTTAATGAGTTGTAGTTTAAAATTTACAGTGACATTATTTTTATATACAGGTTAATTTCAAAAGTGTTAATTTACTATATAAAAATAAGTATTCAAAATGTTAATAAGAATGAAGAATAATTGAAACCAAATTAATAAAATTAAATAACATGAAAAAGATATTTAATGCCAATTTATAAATTTAAGAATATTGTGATATAAACAACTTATTCTATAGTACTATAATTGTCTTGTTATTGACAACATTTTAAAAAAGTGATTCAACTTTTTGCCAACATTTCATCTTATAAGATATAGGTTCCAATTGTCAAGTTTAGATAAGAACTCTCCTATCAATTTAAAAAAATTGAGTTTAGATGTTTTTATATTAAATTAAACATAAAAATATACAACACTTGTCAACATATTAAAAAATAAATATAACAAGTCAAAGACAACTAACAATCATCCAAACAATTACACCTAAATATCTTAATATAATGATATTTAAATGTATCAAACGATTTTATAACACTACATAAAAGTGAAATGAAGTCAACCATAAATTTTATAATTCATCAACACAACCAACTGTTTGTCCAAAACCTATGAAGTTGCCCTTAAAAACGTGTTGACCTAATCTCTTAACTTTAAAGTATCTCTTTCAAATAATGCAATCGTTGAAGAAAGTTTCCTGTACACGTAAATCTTTATTTATTTAAAAAAAAAACAAAAACATATTATAAGTGCCTTAAAATTCAAATTTAATTAACTATTTAAAACACCAAAAATAATAGACTGAAAGCTTTAGGAATCCGATCTGGCACCTTCCGAAAATGATTATTCACTCGATGATTTTAAATATTGCATATGACACGACAAAATCTCTATATAAAACACCAAAGATAATTTCCTCTCACATTTGAGTCATAATTCTATATATTACAAATACACATGGCGAGGTAGTTTATTTCATGCATCAACCCTCTATCTATTCAGCGTGTGCTTTGTTTTCAAATCTCGTAATGACTTGTTTTCCTAGTCATTTGTATACTTTAAGTGTGCACATTTTATCATTTACTACCTTGCGAATGAGTGGTCACTTGTATAGTCAATCAGTTTTCATTAGTCTGGGTTTCTAATGTGAGGGCATATCACCCAAGAGTGTTGACATGGAACAATCTCGAAGTTTGTTCTTGGCCATGTGGGAGATAGCTACAAATTTAATGAAGACCAAATCTGGATTGATTTGGTTTGAACATTGTCTCTTGGTAAGTGTACATCTTAAAAGGCAACTTTGGATGAAATTTTAATCAAATTCTAAGAAAATTATATTTGAATAAACATCTTTGTCATGAATATTAATTATAATTTAATAGAGTTTGGTGTTTTAGGTATGAAAATTTATTGAATTGTGTTAGTTATAAATTTTATATAAAGTAGATTTATTGCAATCGAGAAGTTTAGATGTATTAATAGTATGTCTCATTTGTGGGACATTTTGATTTTATCTAAACTGATTTAAGTTTATTAAAATGTATGACTTGTTTAGAAGAGTTAGATCTATGGAGGTTAGATGAAAATCCCTTAAGTCAAATTCACTAGGATAGAACCACTAGGCTTTAATCAACCCATAATAAACTCTCTTGCAAACTAGTCAAAACCATAACATAGATGTAACTTCACTTCCCTTTTTGGATCAAATAAAGTCATTTGAAAAACTCATTTAAGTGCTATAATCCTTAGTAAGTGTGTGTGTATATATGGTGTGAATGGGATATTTTTCTAATCTATTTACCTCTTAGGTATTATGCATTCTACCTTACTTAAATCTACTCATGGTATTCTTAGGGAATTATCATTTTATATCTCAATTCATATGATTATGACATATGTCACAATCTTATTTGTGCTATGCCTCAACTTAGCCTATATAACCAAAGGGTTATCATTATAATCTCAATTCATCAAATCAATCATATTCATGCACACATATTGTGCATCTACATCCTTTAATATAATATACTTATTCTCTCCTATTTGGTCTCTCTTGTGCTTTAATTGAGCTTCTTAGATCTTAGGTGGCTACATCCATAGCCAAATATTACATGGTACATAAAATTCTATATCAAATATTACTTGGTATTATATCTTGTGAGGTTGATTCTTGTTAGTGTTTTTAAGAGATATAGGTTATAGATCTTAGTTCTTCTTGAATATTTGAGTATGCTTTTCTTTTGCATCGTATGATGACTTCGAGGATTAGAAAACTGATAGAAATACCAATTTTTGGGAGGGTTCTTCTTTATGGATTTTTATTGTAGATTCATTTTGGACTGTGTTGGCACAAATTTGAGCCCACAATTGAGTTTTATAGCATCCAAAAACACTAGTGTTACGTTTTATTTTGTCTCTCCCAACACATAATTGATTTGCATAAATTCTCTCAAAGATTAAAAAAGTAAGATAAAAAATATGATGTTTGAATATTATGAAGTTGTTTCTTCATTCAAACTAAGGATCCATTGTTATCTCCTTTCTTTATTTCCTTTTATTTTATCCAATTCACTATTATCTCTATAAGAAGATACCATAAGTCATTTCACTTTGTCTTTCATAAGAACAATCTAAAAATTCTTCCACTACTCTACTAAGAAAATATAAACCATTTTCTAGCTCTTCATAATTTCATAAATTCATTGTGATCTTCATTTTCCTCTTGTCTTTCCATCATATTAGAAACCAAATTATTCTTAATTTCCCCAAGAATTTCATCTCTTGAACACCCAATATTGTACACAAGTCACTCACACTTTACCACTAGGAATGCATACACCCAAATTCTCTATATCATGTTCTATGGAAGATGAAATATACAAAACATGGATTGACTAATTTAATATAATTTACAACACATATTTTATCCCCTTCTCTAATACTAAGTTATCTCAAGATATCTCATTTTTTGAAGTAGATGTGTGTATTATTTAAGTGACCAGATGAATTAAGATAGTGTTGACTCTTAAAAATATTATTTGGAAATCCTAAAGAATAGAATTAAGACATGTACTAATGAATTATGTTGGTTTAAACTATTGATAAAATAATAATCACCAAAATATAGGGAATTAAGGGATAATTAAGAAGTGTGAGTGTCTCTTCTACATTTTTTGTCTTTACAAGACCTACGCTATAATTTTACAAGTGAATTATAAGAGTAGCACAAACAAATGAAAACATACTAGGATTTTAGATTAAGCTATGCCCTATGTATAAGAACACATCAAGATATGTTAAGAGGAATTAAATATATTAGCACACTAATAACTATAAAAACCCATCTTTTAAGTACATAACTAAAAGCTATGTATGTAACTAAATATGTAAGCAAAGTTTCATTTCTTAATATGATCTTTTTAGGATAATAATTGAGAAATGACTACTATAAATACAATATTATATATCATATATAAATTTTTAGAGATTTTAAGGTCATTAGATTATGCATGTTGGTAAGACCTTACTAAAATAGCCTAATGTAAAATATTAATGTATTTCAATATATACTTAAAAAATATGGAAGGATAAATTCCTAAAGACCAATACATTAATTTATGTGGTGATAGATTCAAAATTTATAATCTAAGGCAAAGGACATTAAAGACTGAAATTATTAGTGATCTTTGAATCAATATAAGAATTCAAACTAGATAAACATTTAGATTAGATTATAATGTGTTATCTTAGCCCTTTCAAGGCCTTGGGGCCTAATGGCTTCTCTCCTTTCTTATTTCAAAAGTATTGGGATATCAGATATAATGATGTTAACTTGGTTAAGGAATTTCTCTCCTTTGGTAACATTCTAAAGGTGTTAAATAAAACTTTAATTGTTATCATTCCTAAACATTCTATTGTCGATAGGTTGTTTGATTTTTGGCCTATTAGCCTTTGTAACCTTCTATAAAATCTATTCTAAACTATTAGCCAATTATATTAAACCTTCTCTTGATAAGTTGATCCACCTTGCCTAGAAAGGCTTTAACTAGGGTCGTAAAATTATGGTTATTGTCATGTTGGTCCATGAAACCCTTCATTCTATGAGTAAGAGAAAAAATGAAGGTATGGCCTTGTGGACACAGAAAAAGTAACCCTTTTACTTTATCTTATTTTATCCCTCTTTGTGCTTATTTGTCTTGAGTTTTCCTTGATTTAATGTTGTAATATGGCCCACATATTCACATTAGGTTTTGAATCTTTATGATGTCTTGTAAAGGTGTTGTGAAGTGTTGTAAGACATTTCCACACATTTCTATACTCTTCTTCTTATAATTCCCTTACATACCCCCTTTTTTATCAATTACCAAGTCTTATTTTAAAGTGTTGTAAAGTCTTGTAACAAACTTTCACACTTTTATAGACTTTTCATAAAAAAATACACCTTTCTTATGCTTTATTTGGCCCCTTTATGCACTTACAGGCCTTAATTGAGTGTATTTTTTAGTATAAACTTGACAAACATCATTAAAGACAACTTAATTCCTGATGCCCACTCACATGCCTTGAGTGGGACCCATTTTCCCAGGGTGGTGAATGAGTCCCTCTTGGAAAAAAAATAAAAATAAACTTAAATTACTGGTGGGTTTTTATTCCTAAAGACCTAAGGTCGGCCTGTGATGTTGTATTTTTAGGAAATTAGGGAATAAGTGTGTATAAATACATGATTTTCCCATTCACCCATCTATCCAAGTATCCATTCTTCCATCCAATCCATCTAAGCATTCACTTAAGCAACATTGCATCATTCAATCAAGCAATTATCAATCATCTTGGAGCAGCCATTGACATATCTTCAGACTTCAACAACAAGGGTTTGGTGAGTTTATGAAATTTTCATGTTATTTTTTCATCATTCCCTCTTTATTTAATTTCATTATCAAGGGTTTGATTACCAAAGTGGGGTTCGACCAAGGAAAACCCCTATACTCTAACCCCTAACCATTTTTCCTCTCTTTACATGTGCGTTTGTAGGTCATGTAGGCAGATTTGTCAAGGAGAGAGGTGTCAAAAAGTGGTGAATAAGTCAACAAAGTTATCAAAGTAAACATAACCCTAATTGGAGCTTGAAGACCCTTTTCAGCCCATTTTTTGTAGATTCAGATCTAACAATCTAACTAGTAGAAAAGTACAGACTAGGACCCACAGAGTTGACTTTTGACTTTGTAGATTTTTTTAGCTGGACTAATTCACCATCTATGGAAAATGAGTCCCACTACCAAGTCGGGAAAAGAGTTTTCTAAAGTTCTGAGTTCCCGACATCCTGAAACTTGTTCTGACAGATTTTACCAGAAGTAGGACTGATTCACCATCTATGGTGAATGAGTCCCAGTGGGCGTCAAGATTGAATTTTTTAGCATTCCAAAACCTTCTAAAATATTTTAGTTTCCAGGTGCACCCTATTTAGTTTCATTCAATTTTGTTAGCATTTGCTTATATTTCTAGTTCACGTTTGCATACAACATTGTGTTTTCCAACACTTAGCATTTCCTAGTTTACATTCAATAATTGATCTATTTCATTAGTTTTTTGCATTTAGTTTATCTCATCTAAGCATATTGCCTGGTCCACATCACATCCATGTTTGAATGTAACATTGCATTTTGGCCTCAAATCTTTACCCTTTTAGGTGAAAAACCCTAGAAGGGTCACAAGCATTTGGGTTTTCCAAAATCTTTGGTTACAAGCCCTTAAGTTGAATATCTCCAAAGCTTATGATAAAGTGTCCTAATATTTTATATTTGAAGTACTGTGAAGATTTAGGTTCTCTAGCAAAATATTAAAGCTTATTCAAGGTTGTGTTACCTCCCCCATGTTCTTGGTGGTCCTCAATGGTACTCCACAAGGGGGTTTTTTATGTTTGGTGGGATATGAAAAGGGGATTCCTTGTCCCCTTATCTCATTATTTTGATGGTTGAAGTCCTTGGTCGCAAAATTGTGAGAGGGGTTCTAAATGGTACTTTGGCTAGCTTCGCTCCCTCATCTGTTTCTTAGTTGAGTTCTCATCAACAATACATGGATGCCACAATTCTTTTAGGGGAATCAACGGTGGTAGAAGAAAAGGGATGGATCCATGCTCTTAACAATTTTTCTTTGACTTCTAGCCAATGCATTAATCTTGCTAAAAGTGTTATTTTTTTCTTGAATGTTCCCTCTCAACTCCAAAATAAGATCTTGAAGATTCTTAACTACAAAATTATTTCCCTCCCCTTAACATACTTGGGAATTCCCCTCTTGGAAAGAGTCCAAAGAAGGCTAGTAGCTTGGAAGGGAGCCCTTCTCAACAACACTAGTAAAATTCTTCTTCTAGAGTCTACTCTTCAAAGTTTGGTTGTGTACTTTCAATGTCCTTTTTTGTACCCTCTTCGTGGTTTGATAAGTTAGAAAAAATTTAGAGAACTTTACTTTGGTCAGGAATGAAAGAAAATAATCATTACTCACTATTCAATTAGGACACTATGTGCTTCAGGAAACTACATGGTGGCCTAGACTTGAGAAAAAACAAAGAGATGAACTTGGCTCTCATCACCAAAGTCACTTGGAAACTTCTAAATAAATAGACTGAATGGATTTCAATCCTTGAATATAACTATTTACAACATAGGGAAGGCATCTCCTTCTTTCATGGTGTTGAAATTCCCTCAGGTTCCATCATCTAGAATAATCTTTGCAAAACTAAGAATTTGATTTATTAGGGTACTAGCTGGTAGGTTCATACTAGTGCCTCAATTTTTTTGGAATGATAGATGGATTTTGAAGCATGCTCTTGGTCTCCATTTGTAAGAGAGGGGAACCAACCATATCAAGACCCTAGGTCACAGAGATCCAAGAGTGGAAGGTTTCCCTAACTTACCTCACTCTAAAGGGGTGTTTGATGAGAGGGATGAGAATGATGAGGACTATAAAATCCTTTGATCACTCTACAGACCCGAATAACAGTTTGGGCTAGGTGAGCTAGCTTTTTGGAGTTAGTTTTGTGCCTCAAACAACTCTCTATCTAAGGACGGCAATGTAGTTCTGGGATGTTAGCGCAATGCATTTGCATCCCTCAGGTGCAATGGTCTCTGTACAACCAAAAAATAATGAACACATATAAACTACCAAAAATACCTACTAACAGCCTAACTAGTAAAATATAGATAGTAATAATAGAATAAGAAAGTATGAAAAGTAAATACTGAAATGATAAAGTAAATAAACTAGAAACAAGGTGACGAAGACAATCTCACAAAATTTCTTGTTCTCCAACTAGCTCCAAATGCACATCCACCTATACATAAGAAAGAGATTTATTTGGGGTTGTATATGGGCTGCCTTAGTCATAACCCTGTTTTGGTGTTTCCCACCTCCACGGATGATGTGAAATAGAAATGATAGAGAGAAAAGGAAGTGATATGATAAAGAGTAAAAAAGAGGAAAGCACACAAATAACATTTACAAAACAATATACTTCTAGGAAATTTCCTGTTCTCCAACTAGCTCCAAATCCACATGCACCTACACCTGAGAATTGTTGAGAGAGTTGTATATGGGCTTTGCCTTAGTCATAATACTGTTTGGTGTTTCCACCTCCACTGAGGATAGCCAAATAGAAATGATAGAAAAGTATGATAAAGTAAGAAGCACACCCAAATAACATTACAAAACAATATATAGCTACTCCAACCAAATAAAGTAAAGGAGAGTAGTGAAAACACTACCACCTCTACTAAAGCTCACTATTCTTAATGATTGAGAGAAATAGAGAGCTTGAACAATCATCATAGCCTCGACTGTGATGAAGGGAGGTGTTGAAAAACCTCAAGCCCCTGCTACAATGGCTTGCTTCACACTTGCTTGATGGAGTTGATAGAGTGTTGTTGTTGCAATGGAGTGTTGGAGTGTTGTTGAGAGTGAAATGAAGGATGAGAATGCTTGATAATGCAAGAAGTGATGGAAAAAAGATGAGTTGAAT